>CM034147.1:58724085-59324085 GCA_019776745.2 Taxus chinensis | reverse complement strand
CACATCATCATGAGAGGAAAAGAATCATGGAGACATGTTAGGACACATGAGGATAGAAATCCATATGGATATACAAGGAATCACAGGAGTAATACTTTTTGGTTATACATGGAATCAATGGAACAATAATTATATGACATGGAATCACAGGAATAATAATTATGGATATGCATGGATGCCGAGAAGGAAGACATATAGACCAGTATGGAACCAAATGAGCACAATGGAATATGCAATCAGGTTTGGAACAACATCACCCACTAGGATTTCATATGGGTGGTTGGATGATCGAGCATGGCAACAAGTGTGCAATAATTTAAAGCGCACTCATTATATATGGCTTCTTCTTATGTTTCGGGGACGAAACATGTCAAAGAGGGAGGCAATGCTATGTACCTTGGGATATGATAATATCATGTATATGGGTTGATGGAGATGCCAACATGTGGCACACATCCCCTTAGTTATATGTATGGGTTCACATGGGATATAATATTATAATGTATATGGGTTGATGGAGATGTTGACATGTGGCACACATCCCCTTAATTAGTTACATGGGCTCACATAGGAATTAATTATATTGGGTAATGGGTCGGCCTACATTGGTATTAGGTGTTACCCATCCTATTTAAAGGATGTGAGTATCATTATGAGGAGGTGATGTATGTATGAGTTGAGTCTTCTATGTGTTAGAGGTATATTAGAGGTGTCCCCCTCGAAGTGGATTCCCATCTTGGGAGATTGTGGAGTTACTCCTTCCTTGAGGAGCATTGTATGGTGTTGCCCTACCTTAAGGGTATTATTTTGCATATATTGCACATTAGGGAATCTTGGCCCCCCGATATATCTTGTGTTGTGTTATCTTCTGATTTATTATATGCAAGGTTCTTATCATCGGTCAATCCCTTGCTCGAGCCTCTCATACTGAAAGAAGTGCAAAAATCGTTGAATGTAAGTATCATCTTTACAATCCGCAACTCAATTTGGTTCACCAACCTTGTTCCTATTCGAAAAAAGAGCGGACAATTTTTCCTTTGTGTGGATTTCCGCTATTTGAACAAGGCTTTTAAGATAGCATAACTAAAACATTGTCATCCCTTATATGCAGGTGCTAACAGATTGTGAATGAATGCTTACAAATGAGTGTCTTTCCTTGATGGGTAACTCACTAGACATGACAACCTTGGATTTGTAAAGTGACAGATAAGAACACAGTCATGTACATGACCTTCGCCACAAGGTGGGGTAATGTTCCAAATACGTATCTATTACCATGAAAGCCATTTGGTCTAAATCAACACAAAAAACAACTTTTCTAGTGCAGAATGGATATGGATTTTAAAGACCTTAATTGGTGAAAAAACCATACAAAAACCTACATAGATAACTTCACATTATATTACTCCAAGGATGCACTACATAGCATCATTATGCACATAGATCTGCACGTAAATTCTCCATACTAAAATGACATGTAATAAATCCCCTTATATTAGACAAGTTAGGACCATGAAGAAATACTTGTCAAAATCAAGCAAAGAATGGATAAATACATAGTTTTGCATGAAAACATTCTAAAATATCCCAATGTTTCAGCTATTTTGAACCCAAATGGGGTTTATGAAACTAGCCAAGGGTGGTGGGCCAGATTGGAAGAGATACCCGTTGTGATGGTCATATTAAAGGTCATTGCAAATGTGTTTTGACTTCTTGATCCAATGCTGACTATGAGAGATTCCTTTTGGCTAGGACGAACTAATTGAAATATGAAACCTAACTGTTGCAATCTTCAAAATAGCAGTTAAATTTCTCTATGACAACTCGGATTTCCTAGTGCAAATGACATATGATCCAAGAACTCGGAAAAATACCTAGGAACAAGATGATATAAATCCACTATTTATAATAGCAACTACCAAACATGCAGATCTGGCCCTCCTACTATTTCGCCCCACACATTTAGTGCTAGCATTCTGATTAGGGTGCATCCAGATTACTATGCCCAACAATTGATCTGAAATTAATTACTCAAATGCTATGCCAGGTAAAGGTTTTGGGTTGGGTTACGCCCAGTATAGGACCTCAGAAGGTCTCCAAACAGAGTCTTAGTAAGGTCTGGGTAATATTTTGGGTTCGTTTTGAAAAACACAATTAGGTTGCTTGAAAAGGGACAATATTACTTAGACTCAAAGACTTAGTATGCCGGTCAGGGTGAAACCAATGACGGTTTAGGTATCCTTGAATTACTAGTCTTAGGGTGACCGACAAACGGTCACTGTGGAAATTGCCTGGGAATCCAGGGGAGGGTGTTTAGAAGACCCCCAAAAAGCTGTCACAAAACCCAAAATAGTTCGGAATGTCTTTGTGGGGGAGGGTCAGGTCACAGGTCTATAAATGTCAATATCTCACCAAATACCCAACCAAATCACGCAAATGACATACCAAAATGTTCTCAAAATTATGAGGAATCCAATGAATATTTTTGCAGATTTTTCTGGGCACGAAATGTGGAAAAACAGCCCCAAACCCTAGTCATTAGCATTAGAAAAAAACAGGATTTGCACTAAAATATTCTACCAAGGAAATTCGCCACACTAAGGGCATAAAAATAATGATAATCCACTAGAATAATGCAAATATAAGTCTTCAATCAAATCTTCAATAGCTCCAACTTGATTGTCAAACAGAGAGAGCAACAACCATTCAATAATTGCACAAAGGACATCGTCATCAAGTGCATAGAGGACCACATCATTACTAGGTTTGGTATGCCCATCAAATTATTGCTTGGAAAGGTGAAGCTACACATTTTTTCCCATTGGATGCGGTCGGGCGGGTTCCTTTTTGAACTTATCACTTTTGGTGATTTCGGAACAAATGTCAGATTTTCCCTGCATCTCTGCTGGTCCCTAAATGGCTGGAGTAGTTTTGGTGGAAGTTCAGGGTGATGGATCCATTTTATTCTGTAAGGCATTATGGAGAAAGGGTGAAAAGTTCTAAAAATACCCACGGCCCCGCCCAAGTGAAAGGATAAATTCTAAGTTGAAATCTGTAACAAATTGGAAAGGGACATGTGTTCATGTTGAAAAGTCAATGATAGAGGCATGGAATTTTAGGGGAAAAGTTGGAATTTTTCCCCTTCTCAAAATAGATAAAAAGCGAAGCACATCCCTGTAACCAATCAGGTGAGGCTACGTGTTGAAGAATAAGAAAAGGACACGTGGATATGTTTTAGTTCACAGGCGCTTTGGCAGACCTGCAGAAGACTTTGGGAATTTTAGCCTTATTTCCACAAAGGGCGAAAAGTTCTAAAATGGCCCATGGCCCCACTCATGCGAAGGGAAAATTTATAAGTTAAGGCTTGTAACAAATTAGAAAGGGACACCTGGCCTACGTAAAAAATTCAATGATGGGGGCACGGACGTTCGGGGGAAAAGTTCGAATTTTTCCCCTTTTCAAAAATGGATAAAGTATAAAATTGAAGCGCATTCCCACACCTAGTCAGGTGATGCCACGTGTTAAGGGATGAAATCAGAACAATGATCCTGTAGAGGAAATTGAGAATTTGAGCCTTTTTCACCAAAAGGTTAAAATGTTGCAAATTGAGCCACGCCCCCTTTTTCCAATCGTGGTGTGCCATGTGTTCATGTTGAAAAGTCAAAGCAGGCCAGTGGAGGTTTTTGAGAATTTGAACTTTTTGTTAAAAAGAGTTTAAATGGCAAATTTGAACCACATTTCCTCAGCCATTCAAATGGTGTCATGTGTCCAGCCTTTGGCAGAGCTGCGGAGGGGTGGAGCAAAATGAGAAATCATGCTTTTTCACCCAAATGTCAGTAAATGTAGATTTCTCCCCCAAGGCCGTCATTTCTTGGATCTTGCCATGTGTAGGTACCAAATTGAAAGGTAAAAGGGGGAAAAGATAGCCAAATGCACTCATCTATTTTTTAACGCCATTAACGAACCATATCTCTACAAAATGGAAAAATGGATCGTTCTTCATTCTTTTTCTCTGTATTCTTGTCGTTTCCCCATGAGATGCATTTTTGGTTTATTATGGAGACAAATTGATAAGTTTGAAGGGATGTAAAGTTTAATCATTAGAAAATGGTGTTTATTGGGCATATGCAATAAAAAAGGGAGAAAACTTACCAGTAAGCACTTGAGTGCCATGAAAGTGGTTAAAAGGTGGAAATGGTAGGACCACATGAAGAATAAAATCATGAGATGGCCCCTGCTAAAATAATCATGCTCGAACTAACGAAATATTCACCTTTTGAACCTCTAGTTTTCATGAGTGCGTTTTTTTCATGTCACTTTCCAAAAGTGGATCTGCAACAAACATTATTCCTTTCAGATATTCTTTTCTTGGGGAAAAACTATGGATGTATATGAATTATTATAAGAACATGGCTTTAGCCATGGAAAAAAGGGGATTCTGGTTTTCTGGGAAGGTTGTAAATTCTGAAGTAATTCAATACAGAAGTTCTTTCTTTCTTTTCTTATTTTCCTCTTTTATATCTTTCTCTCTCCTTGCTCAATTCAATGGATCTTTTGTTTTTGATTCAATAGAAACTTTATGTTCTGGTCTATGTGAATCTTTAGAACTTTGTGTCTGCAGTTTTGTATCAGTGGTGAAGTAATTGATCCTTTTCTATATTTTCTTGATTCAATGTGAGTAGGGAGATACTCTGCTATCAATATTTCCCAAAAGCATTGTTGTTTTCTTTCTTCCCCCATCTCTATATTCTTCCATTCCTTTTGATTGATAATATTTTTAGTATAAAAACAGTCCAGAATATTAGGGTCCAAACATTGAGAGTTGTATATATGTACATTTGTTTTTCTTACTTTCAATAAGGGAACCTCTCCCATTAAAGAGGAGGGACTTGTTGTCCCCTGATTGTAGTTTCAACCCATGTTCCATTCTAAAACCCAACAAGGTCCAAGATAGGTGTGGTAAGATTTTGACTGAGGTTTGGGGTAGGCTAAGAGTTGAGTTGTTAGGTTGGGTTGACAGTCATTGTGATTGATATCAATTAAGGAGACCCATGTTGGAATAAGACAGGATGACCACGGTTAGGGTTAACTGATGGCGGTGACTATGGGCAACTGGAAGATGCTGTAGAACAATTTTTGGGTTCTCTCTATGTTTACACAAAGATTTTGGAGGGTGTTTATGAGGTCTATGTGAGGGAGGTAGTTTTTGGATAGGTTTTTGTGAAGTTTGGGTGGGGTGTGAGGGGGTGGTTGATAGAGAGAAAGCTGAGGGATAGATCTAAGTAAAAATAATGAATAGATGAAGGAAAATAGAGCATACAACTGCAAGTGACAGAGGAGAAACCAACTTACTTGGAGTTCAGAAGGGTTATAAATTCTTGTAGTGATGGAGAGGTGCTTGGAGATGTTGGTGAAGGTTGATCTATGGAATGGTGTTGAGTGCTACGGTTGTGCTTCCTAGAATTCTACCATGAATGTAAATACCTTCAGATCAGTCTTGGTACTGGCTATGGTTGTCTAGATGTGTGAAAGGGCTTTGGTACTTGCTTACATGTAGATCTCCTTCGTTCCAAAACTTGAGAATCTGGCCAACCTCCCAAACAAGGTTACCAAAATGAATATATGGTAACCAATGGTAGTTTAGGGTGACCGACATCAGTTTCGGGTTGACCAATGTCGGTTAAGACGAGAAATCCTAGGTTTACTAAAAATTCCATGTTTTGGTAATCTTTTGGGCCAGCTCTTGTCTATTCTCATAGATCAAAACATAATTTTACGTTTTTATGAGCGGGAATGTGGTTAGAGGGGGAATAGGCATGCAATTTTAGGGTTGCACTAAGTCTGAGTTCATTAAGGTAGGTAGGACTAAGTCTTAGTTAGCTATGGTGAGTGAATATTGAGTCCTAGTAAAAGGGAAACATACTAAGAATATGTTTGTGATGAGGTGTCTAGGTGAGGTGGTGGGGTGAGGTGGAAATTATATTTAATTAAGGTAATTAAATAATGAATATTGTGAGCATGGGTATTACTTTAATTATAAATAATTAAACTAATATTAATGTGGGGTAAAAGGGTCATGGTTAGGTGAATATGTTTCAATTGGCTATTTGACAAGGGACCAAGGGGAGTGTGACCCAATTTTGGTGTCTAAATTTTTCCCCCTTTTGTTACGTAGCTTTTATTGGTAAGCAACACTGACAAAAACAAGAAGTGATTGCCCCATGTGTGGGTGGGTGATCCCCCTCAAACCAGACACTAATGAGGTGTAATACAGAATCAGTGAGTGGTTTGATAAATGTGTAGGTGGTGAATATATGGGGAAGGGTTAGAGTATTGAGGGAAAGGGTGATGATTAACTTGGGTAAGAAGTAGTAAGCCCAGGTAAAAATCAGGTCATGGGTAATAACAATCAAACACACGCACACATATAGATTTCAACACAATACCAGGTTGAAGAGCTTGCAAACTCTACATTTTCTAAGGTTGATAGGTTTATCCAAACAAGGGTGAAGTGATCCAGGTATCCAAGGTATAGGATATGGTCTAGAAACACAACATAGGTCAGGTTTAGGAACGTTTAGGTATGTTCTGGTACACCAAAGGTTTGGTCAGGATAAATGGCATGAAAATAGGCAAGGTGTGGTTGGTAGGCTAAAAAAACATAGGTAACAACATCACAAGGTACAACGAGTGCATAAGATCAATGGTCATACCAAGTAGACTTGCTTTAGGTAAATAGGTCATGGCACGGGTAAGGCCAAGGTATAGGTAAAATACCAATTCCTAAGGCGCAAAAAAGGAAATGTAGGGGTAGGTTGAGCTTGTAGGTATGGTTCAATGGGTGGACGAAATGATAAAAGGTGCATTGGCACTAATGGTTATAGGTAAAAGAAAGTTGAGAAAGGCCAAATAGATACAAGTATGAGGTTGTAGTTATCGTTACTAAGTTAAATGACAAAGGTATCATCATTGCAAGATGTAATGAGTGAGTGAATTAGAGTGTCCACATAATCAATGGTTGTGTAGGTAGGTGTGGGTAGGGTAGGTTGTAGGTAAGGCCACGTGAGGGGCATAAACATGGCCCAACTAATTGTGAGGTTGGGTGATAAGTAATAAGGTCATGGGGGTGAGGTGTAAGGTTAGGGTCAAGTTTGGGTTAGGTGGGAAAAGGTTTCGGGCAAGTAGATGTGGTGTAATGTGGAGAAAGGGGGTCAAAAAAGGATAACCGACACCGGTTATGGAAAACTGTTGCCAGTCTAGAGAAATTGACTGTGGTCGACTAGGGTACATGACTGATGTCGGTCAACTTAAACCTACGTTGGTCAGGTTGTGGGTAGGGTAAAAAGTAAAAATCTGTCTGTTATGGATTCATTTTAACTTGTCCACTTTATAGAAAATAACAAAACAAATTGTTTTTAGCATTTTTCAACAAGAAAAGGCCAAGGTGTTGTACATTATTGAGTTGGAGGTACTTGAGTGGTTGGAGGAGGTATGTGGATGGGGCCATGAGATAATTCAGAGTGATTGGATTGGTCATAGGACCAAGAGTTTTATTAGAGGCATGTCAGTAGCGGGTGGAGGTGTGGAAGATCTAGCAGCAGGGAGACTGGACATCCTGATGAGGAGGTGCCTGTGTGTAGAGGTAGGATTTGATCCATTTGTAGTTTTGGATTAAAATTTTTAGAGCAAAATGAAAAGAATGGGGGGGTTCAAAAATTTGAAAATGTGGATAAAATAAATGGATTTGGGTATGGGGAGAGAACATATAGATGATTTAGGTAATAAAAAGAATTTTGGGTGGGTTGGTTGGGTGTTGGGGTAGGTTTTAGGGCTTGTTTTCAAATTTTAGAAAAGTTGGGGGCATGGGGTTTTGGTTGTGGAGATGAAACCAACGTCGGTCAAGGGTGACTGATGTCGATCAGACTAAGCTATCATTAGTCACATAAAGGTGAATGATGTTGGTCATGTGTGACTGATAGCAGTTAGTAATGACTGATATCGGTCAACATAAATGGGGCGAGGCTAGATTGGGAGAGTAAAGAGTGGGTATAAATAGGAATGGCTAGAAATGGGGTATAAGAGGGACCAAAAGAGAGGTAGGAGGAAAGGGGTTAGGTAAGTATTGTCCCAGGTAAGGTAATATTAGGTTGGGGTAAACGAGTGCAGGGTAGATGATAGGTCAGGGAAGTAGGTATGGAATAAATAGGCATGTGGTATTTTTGAAATGGTTGAGTTGTATGGGTGCATGCAAGGCATCAACTAACGATGCGAGATAGATTCCCACTGCTATTGGGGGAGATACAACCTGATGTTACTACGGAGGAGTGGGGGAACATTCCTGCGGTTGGCCTAGTTGGCATCAGGTGGTAATAGGCAAATCCAATGGGATCATAGCCTCATGGTCATGCTCATTGATAGATGGGACGCCGTGATAAACACTTTCCACTTACACACCGGTGAGATGATGATCACACTGGAGGATGTCTATCAGATATTGCGGTTTCTGATTATTAGTGATCTAGTATATACAGTGTCTACAAATGTAGCCTTTGAGGAGATGATCACATTGTTTGGGGAGATGGTGACTGAGTTGACTAAGAATAACGTGAGCCTTGTATATGGGGTGATGTACAAAGCAAACCCAGAGGAGATACGGTTGGCATTATTGATGATGGGTGTGGTGGGGTGTTATGATCTACCTGATTTAGAGGGTGGGCGATTTCCTCAAGGTTTGATGGGGGTGTTGTGGGAGATGGTGGAGGATCTAGTCCGCTTTGCTTGGGCACCTTCCTATTTGGTGCAGTTGTATAGAGATCTCTGGGGTTATTAGAGGATGCACCGCTATGACCTATGTTGTACATTCATGTTGCATTGTTAGGCGTATGAGTACATTGTGATAATGCGACTGCGAGGATTGCTAGTAGAAGACTGGTATAGAGGTGGATAAAGAGAAGGTTACAGAAGGTGGGTGGTAACGGGGGATCGCCGATGAGGTGAGGAGGTGACCTATGATGTCATTGATTATAGACAGAGGTTGGAGGGGATTTATGCATTGGATATCATGTGGTGACCGTATGTGGGCTACCCAGCATTTAGAGGTCAATGTACCGATGAGCATGAGATGATTCCAGTGGATGGAGTTTGGTGATAGTTTGGACTAGTCTAGGATGTAACCCTACCTTTTATACAGTATCAGTGAGGGGATGTGGAGAGGCCTTTTCCTCTACCTCACCCTACAGATCCAGTAGATCAAGTGGAGATTCCGGTGGATGGTCAGATTGATGACACAGGGGTGACTGATGGGTATAGATGATGGTGGGTTTCAAAGTTATAAGCAACACCTCCAGGACTGGGCCAACTGGATTTGGTTACAACGATAGCATAGAGAGATGGACTTTAGGGATAAGTGACAACATTGGGAGTGTAGCTGGCCATTGCACAGGCACTGGTAGTTACCTTGATAGGGCAGGTGACTATTTTACAAGGACAGCTGGCACAAGTACAGGTGCAGGGGCTAGGACAGGATGGGGTATAGATTGCCACTCTGTAGGCACATGTCACGGGTTTATAGAGCCAACTAGCGGCATCACATGCACATGTAGCCACCTTACAGGGCTAGGTGACTACATTACAGGGGAAGTTGGCTCTTGTAGTCATTTTTAATCCTATCACAAAAGGAAAAAACCCCATATGCACTAGACTATCACCCAACAAAAGCTGAGTGCTCACCTGAGGCACGTGTGGGTACTGAGTTTCTCTTTTATGTGAGTTTAGTGGGAAGCATCATCTATGATTACTGTAAGAGTATTTAGGAAGTTAAGACAAACAAGAACCATAGGGCTCAGAACGGCCTCCAGATCCTTGCAATCACTCAGACCGAATGCTTTAACATAATCAAGAACATATATTGTAACAGAAATAATTATACAAGCATTCATACATAGCATGAAAGGAAATAGAAATCATATGGGAGAAGTATGCACTAAATCCATTGATATCCATGTGTAATTCTAATTGGTAAGCTCATTATACTCATTGATTCATTACAGAGTGTCACAGAGTGCAGACCACAGTCATGCATATCACTAGACTTGTATAACTAAGCCAAAAGAAAAAGAAATTACAATTCTATGCCTAGTACATTCTCTCAATGCAAATATCCACTCGTAGTAATTCTGCAAAGCTTCGCCCATGCTATCTCTCAAGCTTACGTTACATAACAAGCTCCTTCTCTCTCTCTCAGGTTCTCCCGATGAATATTCTCTATATAAATCTGTGTGTGTGTCTTCTTTTTTCCGTGGTAGGCACTTGTCTTTATAACTTTCTCAGGCTGCTAACTCACCTTCCAGCACCCTCAGATCAGATGCCAAGTGTCAATTGTGGTCATTCTTGTGAGCATGCTCCTCCAGGCCTGAGCTTTCCACTTTATCTCATGATGATCTTCTAGAAAATTCCATTCGAAGCCTACTCTTTCCTGGGCTAGCCTATCACCAGGCTGGCATCTTATCCGAGTGCAACTGATCACGCTTTTCACATGTTCTACCCTAGGCACTCAAATTGGCTAAGTCCCAAACCTCCTTTCGCACATCACGTGAACTATGTGCTTCCTTCACTCTTTCTATTGCGATCTTTTTCCGTGCACGCCATTCTATAACTGGGATCCCGTGCACCTACGTGCCTTTATACTTGGTCAATATTCCAGGGGCCCAACATCACCCCACACTACACCTGTTCTCCATCCTTAGAAACACTCTACTTAACCAAGATGCATGTTGCCTTAAAGAATTTTAGCGTTAGCCTTAATTTTTTTAAAAGAATAAGGGAATAAAAGAATGGGGAGAGAAGAAAGAATGGGGAGGGGCATCAAATTAGTAGGCTAGGGAAATCCCTTTGTAAGTTAGCCTCCAATTTTCTCCATGCATCGACCTCATTTTTCACCTTCTGACAGAGGTCGCCGACTAGGATGTTTACCTCATAAAAAGTTAGGCTAATCCCCTAGGCGCCCAAAGTGTCAACAATATTTTCCATCTCCTTGCCTAGGTCTTCAAGTGTTTCCATTCTTCTGGTGATCTGAAGGTGTAGCTCCTTCAGTCGTGTTTTGATTGAGCCTCTTAGTTCCTTAATCTCCTCGGATCTTCTTTCTACCTCTGCCAGGAATTCATCCCTCTTTGCTCTGTTTCCTTTATTCTTATACTAGAATTTTTTTAGCTCTGCTTCATGGGTAGTGACCAAGGTGCTTGCTACCTTATTCATGTCTACGCATTTATCATATGCGGCCTCAGTAGATTAGGAGGAAATATTTACATCTGCGAGCACCTCACTATACTCAGCAATGAGTGCTACCACCTTCAGCTTATCTTCTTCCTTTAAGCGCACTGCTACTTCCTCTTCTAACTCTAGGGCCAATGGTCATCTCTCCATGGTGAGGACATGCTTTAAGTCTTCTAAGCATTCGAAAGTTGATGCGTACCTCTGAGAGATTGGCGCTAGGTCTAAGTGCTTCAATATGATGGCGCTCTTGATCGACTCCACCTTCTTGTAGACTTCTTGCACCCTTGTCTTCTCATCTTTGAGCTCGTACATCAGCTGCGTACTAATCAATTCCTCTTACTTCAAGTTCTTATCCATCTCAGTCAACTCCTCTTCTTTCTTGGCCAACTTCCCCTCTAGATCCCTTATGCTATCATTTTGCACAAATAGCCTGGCCTCTGTCTCAACCGTGACCTTATTAAGAGCATTGCATATTTGCTCATCTAAAATCTCTTGAGCATTCACTAAGGGGTTGTCTCCCTTAGATTATGAACATGATGAGCACTTTCTGGTAGACTTCAAAGTCTGGCTCGTCAATGTGGGACTTGAACACCCAAGGAAGCATCTTCTTGGTCCTGGGGTATGCACCCTCCTTTTCAAATGACCCCATGGCTTGAAGCCTTTCAGTGGGGATAGTGCTTTGGAACCATGCATGCAACACCTTCCTTGAGTCATCAGTGTAGCTCATTACTGGCCTTTTCTCTACATTAAGAGCCCTTCTCCTTGAGCGCGCTCCTTTTGGAAAACTTATAGTTAGGCTGGGACCTCCTCCCATACTGTCCTGCTTCCTCTCACTATCTTCCTCTTTTCCTTCTTCCAGCACTATATCAATGCTGCACTCCAATTCTTGATCAACCAAGGCCTTGAGAATTTTCTTTTCCTCTCTCTTTTCCACCTCGGTGATCTGCTCCTTTGTGAAGCTTATGGGTTCCTGATTTTCTGTGCTATCCTCAGTCATTCCCATGTCTTGGGCACCTTCCTCACCCTGTGTACTCTTTCACCACATGAAAATGAATACCTATTTCTCCTCTTCACTCCCTTCTCTGGAGTCATATACCTCCAGTACATGTGGCTCCTAGTCCCTTTCAAGTTCATCCTCCCTGCTATCACCTTTTCCACTCTCATCCTCTCTTTCACCCAGGTGTTTCTCCAAGCTGTCGGTCTCCTTTGAGTCAGCTTCTTCTTCTATCCTCTACTTTTTCTTGAGAGGTGGCTTCTTGACAGGGGATTTAGATTCTTCTTCTTCCTCTGGGGACTTCTCCTTGGTGAGAAGTTGCTCTGGTGCCTCTTCCTATGGTGTCTTCTCTTTTTCCAGGGACTTCTTTCTATGTGCGTAAGTACTGGGCTTGGTGCTTGTCGATGACATGCTCACTGTCTGAGCAATTTGCACACTTGGTGCTTCTCCTTCTCTTCCCCTCTTCTTTGGCATGGGCCTCTTCCTACCCATGGGATCTTCAGGTATGGAGACCTCCTTCTCTAGGTACGTGCCCTTCTCAAACTTTGGCCTTATGCGCAAGTACACACATGTCAATGATCCTCCAGTGATGGGTAATGTTATCAGCCTTGTCATTTGAATCTCGTGCGATACATATCTCTCTATGTATGTGCACTTGCCTCCAAGGTAGTTAAAATTCTTGTGCATTTCTCTGTGCTCTTAGTCTAGACTACCCAACTCTAGCCTCAACTTTTTGGACTCCACAAATGTATTTACTCCCACTTGGAAGTATTGAGCTGTGAATGCAAAGGGAAGCTTACACCATGGGCTCCAAGACTCATCTACTAGTTTGAACCTACCCAGGTAGAAGTGTTGGTACATCAAAAATTCGGCTTCTCCTTTAGTGACTATCAGAAGTTGCTCAAGAATCCTCCATTCCACCCCAAATGCATTCCTTAGGTGCATGTACCACTTCTCCAGGTGCACCTTGTGCGGTGTTGACATTGTGTCACACGCATACTTCTCAAACTTCCTCGTGCGCAAAGGGTTCTTGGTATGGTATTCCCATACAAACTTGTTTGACGCATTTGGTACTCCAATCTCTGAAAAAACACTATAGTTAACAAGATGTTGCTGAAGAGGATTCTATCCCCCTCCTTCACGAAACTGACAATTTCCTTCGTGATGTATACAGGTAGGTTATAGATGGTTCCTTCTACAATTTTCTTGTAGACATGTAACCAAGGCTTATTGACCTGAGTCCATATCTCTTGGCCATTTAGCTTTATCACTAGATGTGTGGCCATCCTCATCATTGGGTCCTTGATGTCAGAGATGTCATAGTATCTCGACCCTTTCTTGCAGGCGTATTCAGTAATGGTTTCCTGGACTACCTCCTTGTCACTCAAGTCATCATCTCGGCAAAATCCTTGGCATTTAAGGCCCGTGAATTTTGATATGAGTTGAGGAGTAATGCACATCTTGTGCCCTACAAAATGGAAGTAATCCTCATGTACTCGCGACATCAGCCATTGATATAGGTGCTCTGGCTTTCTAAAATAGGGCAACTCATAGAGTTGTAACAATCCCACCTTCTCCATCTTGACCTTTACATCATCATTGTAAATGGGAAACCCTTCTGGTGTCCATTTATTTGTGGGGTACACTAACTCCAATTCCATCTCCTTCTCGATCATGCTCATTTGATGGTTGTAATCGCTCACAGGCATGTTCCTCAGGTGAGACTCCCATTCCTTACCCATCATTACCCCATTGGGGTAATGTATCTCTACAAACCACTCTTCATTTGTACTTGTCTTGGGATCTTACTGCTTGGCCTTGGCCTTGCCCTTTCCTTTCGTTGGTGCCATGGTTGGGGTATTTTTATCACTCCAATTCTCTCCTTGTTATTTTGTTTTACTTCCTCCAATCCTCTGATCTTAAATCTGTGATATGAATCTTCTAAACTCATGCCCTGGTTTGTTGAATCCTAACCTAGATAAACTCTTCACAAGATAGTGCCTCTTCAATTCCTTCCACGCCCATGTAATCCCTTCCTTCTGGTTCGTAATCTCAAACTGGTTGCTTCAATCTCGTAGATCTTCTTCCACTCGATCGAATATGAAAACCCTAGCTTATAGAACTCACTTATATCTCCAACTCTTCATTTTCGCTAAGTAAGAAATGAGAGTTCCCCGACCCTTTATTTAGTTTTTTCCTTTTTGATCATTAAATGGTACTTCACCTACCACTGTACCTTTCTCATTTAATGTGGCTTTTTCAAGCAAATCCCGTCTTCAGTGCTTTCACTTGCATGCCCAACCTTGTGTGAAAACTCTTCCAACCTTTTGGCGCGCAACCAATCCAACCTGACAGGAGAGTATTGTGCACATGTAACCCATGTCAAAGGCACTTCTTCTATCCTGATCCTTGCTCTTGCCTACCTCATGTTGTATTTAAATGTGTTTTCTCCTTCTCGGTACATGAGATCTATAAGTAGCTTTACCCTGGCACCAACCGTTTTATCTTTCCTCTTCATATACCTCTTTCAAGCCGGCTACGCAACAAGGATTTTCAACACAACTTCCTTAGTACTTAAATCACGTGCTTCTTAACTTTTCTCCACCCCACACTTGAAGTGATGCACGGTCCTCTGCACACTCACAAATTCTCCAAAAATAGCAATAAATTTATTGGCACCCAAGGCACAAAACAAAACAACAACGCGAAAGGGAAACACAAAAAAGGGAAAAAGCATAAAGGAAACTTATAAAATAACTGGAAAAACTACCTTATTTACAAACACCAAGAAGACTTATTTATAGTAGGGATTCAACCTACTCCCATTGAAGTGTCTAGGTAGCTTCATCCCATCCAATGCTTGTAACTGGCACGCACCTGAATGGAGGATGTACAAGATTGTGTAAGGACCCAACCAATGGACTTTCAACTTTCCAGGATGGTGCATAAACTTAGAATCATATAGTAACACCATCTACCCAACCTCAAACTTCTTGTTTCTAATGTGGTGATCATGCCAAGCCTTTTTATTTTCCTTTTCTATTGTCTGGCTCCATCGGGCAAGTGATCATCTCTCATCTAGTTTCATTAGCTCATCAATCTGTTCTTCCAATGATTGTTCATCAGATAATCCTCATGTGTGCTTTATTCATAGAGAAGGTAACATAAATTCAACTGGAAAAATAGCTTCCACACCAAACACCAATTGAAAAGGTGCGGCTTTGTTTATTCTTTTATACGTAGTCCTGTTAGCCCATAATACTACCGATACTTTGTCATCCCAATCAAGTCTTCTGACATCACAAATATTAGTCAAGGTATGACCCAGTATCTTATTGAATGATTCCACGGTGCCATTTACTTGTGGGTGATAGGGCATAGTATTGTGATGAGCCACCATGAACTCTGATAACAAGATCCTCATGGTCTCATTCAAAAAATGTGTACCCCTATCACTGGTCAAACTCAATGAGAATCCATACCTCGTGATAATGTTCTCCCATAAGAACCTTTCCGTTGTTGCTGCCATGCAATCTTTAGTTGGGGATGCCTCTGCCCACCTTGTGAGATAATCCATGCAAGTGATAGAATAACGTGACCCAGTCCTACATGCTGCTGGTGCAATAGGTCCCACAAAATCTATCCCCCATTTTTCAAAAGGCTCCGCACTATGGATAGGGTGCAAAGGTATTTCATCTCTCCTTCCTGGTTTGCCAATGTGCTGACAGTGGTCACATACTTTACAATAATCTCTACAATCCCTGTACAAGGTTTCCCACCATACTCCTGCCATCAATATCTTCCACGCGGTGGCTTCACCTACGTAATTCCCACCCACACTTCCTCCATGTGCTTCCTCTATGATGGCCAGGTGCTCATGCTCTAATACACACACGTGTAAAAATTAATCACATCCCAAATTGTATAAGTCTTCACTAATCAACATGTAGGGTGAGACACATATGGCTAACTGCTTCTTCTCCAATGCGTTCATTCCATCCAGTGCCACACCTTCTTTTAAGAATACTACAATCTCCTCCAAATTTGAGTGTGTGCACCGTAATCTAAATAGTTAGGTGTCTGGCAAAACTTTATGCGTCCTCTCCTGAATCAATCCTTGATAGATGATCAGGCCCACAATTGCTTTTTCTGGGCTTCACTACAACGGTGAATTCAAACTCTTGAAACAACAACACCCATCGACATATACACCCTTGAAGAATGGGCTTGTTTACTAAATACTTTAATGCCATGTGGTCGATGTAGAATACAAAGGGTGTTGCTAGCAGATACTGTCTAAACTTGAAGAGTGCATAGATCATTGACAATACCTCGCACTTCGTTGTGGTATAATTCTGCTCTGCTGGTGTCAGCTTCCTACTTGTAAAAATGAGAGGATGATCAACAATCCCTTTACCTGGTTGTCCAAGTACTGCTCCAATGGCGGTCCTTGAGGCATCTACATGGACATGGAAGGGCTTGTCCCAAGAGGGAAAATGTAAAATAGGCCCGGTAATAAGCCTATCTTTTAATGTATAAAACGCACTCTACTACGCCTCTCCCTAATGGAAGGCACTTTTGTGTCTAAGAATCTCCTCTAAAGGTGTGGTGATCTTGGCATATCCCTTAATGAATTTTCTGTAATACCCCATATGTCCAAGGAATCCATGCACTACACTCTAGCTAGTAGGCTCCCTTAACCCCATAATAACTGCAACCTTAGCGAGATCTACCAGCAAGCCCTCCTTACGTATGATATTCCCCAATAAGGTCCCAAAGGGTGTAGTAAACACACACTTTTTAATGTTGAGGGATATGCTCAACTACCTACACCTATCAAATATTAATCTCAAGCTGTCACAATGGTCCTTAATTAGACCATATACTGTCCAATCATCCAAATAGACCTGAAGAAATTTATGGAGGAATTCCTGGAATGCTTTCACCACTATGCGTGAAATAAATAAGTAGGCGCATTCTTCAACCCAAAGGGCATGACTGTATATGCAAAACTTTGCCACTCGGTGGTGAAAGTTGTCCTCTTTTGGTCTTCCTTTGCAATCCAGACTTGGTGGTACCCTAAAAATCCATATGTAAAGGAGTATATTTTGTGCCTAACGACTCCTTCCAAAATTTATTCAGTGAAGGGGGTTAGGAAATGGATCAATGACACAAACTACATTCAATTCCCTATATTCCACACAAATCCTAATCCACCCATCCTTCTTGATGCTGATTACCAGCATACTTATCCACTCTAATTCTTCCACTGCCTCAATGATCCAAGAAGCTATCGTCTTTTGTCTATCTCCTCCTTAAATTTCATGCACAAATTGGGATTCATCTGGTAGGGACTTTTTCTAACTAGGAGTGCACACCATCCCTTGAATTTTATCTTCATCTTCCCCTAAAGAATGGTGAATGCCGTTGAGCTCATGTTACCCACATGCAGGAATAAATCCTCAAATTTTCACGTATTAGATCAATGATATTTGATACTTCCTTATCTTGTCCAGTAATCCCCAATAATAGCACCCTTAGGTTCTTCTTCTGAACTGATGTTAATTTTCTTTGTCTTTAAAGGCTCATGGTAGACATGCACGTGAGCATCTACATAATGTCCACTACCTTGCATGTGTACCTAGAGAATGGCTAACATATTAGCTTTTTGATTCCTCTCCATCAATCAAATATACCAACTTTCCCTTCTCCTTTTCCAAACATGTGCATACTCAAGCTGTAAATATTTTGTTTCCTCAACTTCTTCAAAGCACACCCCTATACCTGGTTCACCTAATAATTCTAATAACATATCTTCCGTTCTAGCACTATCCTCCATGGTAAGGCACTTGATACCCCGTAAGGCCTTATCAATCGATGGATTGGTAATCTGTTACTCAAAGGTTTAAATAAGGTCAGCTGCGAGCTAATGCCAATTCCTCATCTAGCCGCGTGTCTCTAAATGAATATACCATGTATGTGCACAACCCTGTAGTGTAGAATACAACTTGTGCACCCAGAGGGATGGTGGTAAAGCTTCTGCACCTTCTCTCTAGACCCGTTAACACTCCTGGATATGGAAAGAGGCGGGCTCCTTCCCATGGTAGTTTTTGATGATGGTGGGTACATTACTCCTAGAAAATCTAACAGAGAGAGAAATTATTACCTCGTGCCACTCTAAAAGGATCTCTTGATGTGTGGCCCACCAACAAGCTGCTGTTCCAAACAAGACATAACATCTCCCTCCATTCCTCATCATTCTTCCACTAAGCTTCTACCTCATGTAGAAATATCTCAAGGAAGAATCCTCCTAAATACTTGGGCAGCTCTTTTCCTCTAAGGCGCCTAACAGTGCGTGCCTTTGTTACCTTGGTCACCGACCCTCTCAACTATCATCCCATTAATTCATAAGTTCCATGCACCCAATTATCACAAGCCAGACTAGTGGTATCACTTACCAACTGAGCATCTTCAAACCTGGATAACTCTATTAGTAGGGTGTACCATCTTAGGGTCTTTGATTGAGTGCACATAAATTTTATCCAAAACTTCTTCTCCCAATGGTTCAATATAGGGCATCGACTTCCCATCAACTAGGGGTATAATGACCCATTCGTCTTTGTTCTCAAAGTTGATGTACCCTTTTTTGAACCGAAGGTCTGTATTATTCTTATAACACCAAGGGCGCCCAAGTAGTGCTGGGAAATTATTCACCTCGACAAGCACCAATACTTCGAAGTCCCCCGTAAACTTGGCTCCCTGGATAGTAATAGCTGCATCCTTCAAGACACTGATGGGCATTGCCTTAGTTTTGTTTTCCATATACATCACATTCGAAGATGGCTGTAATGCAGGTCTCCCCATCTGATGCCATACATCCAAAGTTAGAACATTAACCTCCGCGCCAGTGTCAATGAGTTTATCGCTGAGAAGCCATCCATCTACAACTACATTCAATGTAATTGCCTTGTCATAGTTGAGGCTATGAGGGGGAAGGTTCACTTGCAAGACCTGTCTCTCACGCTCTTCTCTTGCATGTGGTACCTTCTCTCTCAACTAGGATCCTAGCAAAGGAATGATGTTCTCCCGCCTTGGCATTTTACACACCTCCTTGACCTCATCTAGGTTATCCTTTTGTGCCTCGACTCTCCTTCTGTGTTCCTTCCTTCTAGAGTGCTCCTTTAGACACTGGATCTCCCCTTGTAAGCTTTGAATAACATCCATGGTGTCCTGATATATCTCCTTCTAATGTGTGGGGTTTGGATATTTTCCATGAACGACCTCCTCCCTCATAACCAAGGTCTTATGTCTTATTACCTCTCTTGCACATGTGGATTATGCCCTTGTTATTACCAAGACAGGCTCCAAACCTTCATCCTGTGTTAGCTGAGGCATCCACTGTATGTTTGCCTTCTTGATGCTGACCATCATAGTGCCCTTGTCTTTCTAGTGCTGCTGATTCATATGCTCAAATAACTCTAGGCACTCTTCATACTTATGCTTCTTTCCACACCATGAGCACTGTAAGAGGTCCGAGCATTCACGCTTATAATGTTATGTAGATCCACAGTTGAAACATGTTCCACGCGGGAACTCACTCCTTCCTCATCCATAGTTATCTCAACCATGGAATCCTCCTCAAAAACCTCTCCCACATGCACCTCCATCTGCACTCTCCTCATAACGGCGATCATCATTTTTATAACCATTAGCAATGTTGGTTTGGCATACCCCATGATTAATGGCCTCATGGATCTTATTAATGAGCCTACAGTCCTTTGTATCATGGGTCATGGAGGTGTAAATTTTATGATAGCAAGATACATTCTTCCTAATCATGTGCTGTAGGAAGGTACATCTACTTGCATCATGGTCCCCGTGACATATCTCATAATCTACCCTCACAATGTGTACCATCCTCCAGGGGAAATTATCCTTAACTTGCCTCTCTATCTCACAATATGTGCACCATAAACCACTGTGAGACTCATGGACTGAGTTTGCAGATAGTTTTTTCCAATTATTTGGCCATAACAACAATCTGAGCCTCCAAGAATGGGCTAATGCCAGTATCAATATTACCAACAGCCTCGGTGCGCAAGGCAGATTCCAATGCTTCGTGTGGATTTGTAAAATTTTTATGAGACAATGCCCTTCTAAAAGGGGTGATTAATCCTCCAAAAAACCACTATGTATACTGTGAAGGGTGAATATCATATGATAATTTAGACAAGAGAGTTTTAAAATGTGCATCATACTCCCAACACTCTCTACCATTCCTTGCTGAATATCCTTCTAAGTGCTAATGCTCTTCTGCTCAAACTCATGAATGTGGAACTATGCCAGGAATGCATTCTTTAAAGTAGTGTAGTCCACCACCATTTTATGAGGGTCATAATTTCTATACCAGCTATGCGCACGACCTTGCAGTGTGGTCACAAATCGACTAGCCTTTCATTCTGGTATTGAGATGCCATTCATGCACCATAGCAGTTCACACTTGTGAACATGTTCTGTAGCATCCTAAATGCCCCTGTAATCTAGCAAATGCAGATACATTTCAAAAAATACTTGAGGTGGTGGCTGGGGTCCTTCTCCTGAACCAAAGCCTTGGTTCCCTCCAGTGTTTCCTCCACCGCCTGATCCACCAGGTCCACCAGGTCCTATACCTCCAGAGCCACCACATCCACCAAAACCACTAGGTATAATAAGGCTTGTAGGAGCTATGCCAAGCACCCCCACAGTCCTACTAAACTATGCATCGATGGTCTGTGATAGCACCCCACTACCACTAATTTTTCCTGCGCCACTTCTTGATGCAAACCTGAAAGCTTGCACACTTACCCCTTGTCCAGAAACTACTCTGAATACTGGAATATGTGTAGCCATAGAATAAGGAACTGAAAAATTATATCTCCTAGGTGTGGATCTGTCTCTTTCACTTATATCAACTAGGTCAATAACACTTCTTCCTGGATTGGTAAAACCAAGTACCAGGGCTCAGTCACTAGGTGGGTTTAGATATGCACCAATGACTCTCCTCTCTCCATGCGACGAACTCTCACCAAAAGCCAAAGGGGTCTTCTTTATGTGCCTTGCCAAGATGGGGTAGCACAGACTACTCAGGTTCCACATCCTCTGTGTGAACCTCAACTCCTTCCCACAATGTCTACCTCCATAGATCCATCACACTAGCAGCCTCGCATCATCTAACAATCTCCCTTTCATGCGCTTCACTATACTTGAGCCATATTTCTTCCATCTCCTTCTCTATCATGATATCTACCATCTTCCTCCACCCAATTTCCCTTACCTAGCGCTCAGAATGGTTTAGTTGACCATTGGAAGCACCTCTAAATTCATGGTCACCATCAATATCTTCATAGCTAGAGGAATAACACATAAAATTGTTCCTTTAGGTTCTCACAAAAATTCAAACTCAACAACCTTTGGACAAGAATACGTAGAGATGACATACTCTAGAGTGTAGCTAGCTAGTACTCCTCTCCACCAATGATCAACATCATGGGTCCACATCAAGTCTACATCCTGTAACCTTTGGTAGTCTTCTTCAGCCCATACATGTGATCCATAATGCCAACTTGATCTAGACATATAGGCTGAAAGCCATTCATATAACTCTACTGGGAAGCAACAGAAGAATGTCTCATATAGATCATGGTAGAGGTTCTCTTCTACCCATCTACGTGTATTAAATTCAGGTTCAGGGCTGTTTCTCTAAGGAAATTCATCCTTTGTGCTCTTGAACCATGATTCAACATTTTTCCAATGTTAACCAATCCATCATTACTCATTACACATATCATGATGTATGTTATATCCCACAACAACTTCGAAAAGAGTTCCTAAAAATGAAACCAAGATGTAGTCATTTTTAATCCTATCACAAAAGGAAGAAACCCCATGTGCGTTGGCCTATCACCCAACTGAAGCTGAGCACTCACCTAAGGCACGTGTGGGTATCGAGTCTCTCTTTTATGTGAGTTTAGTGGGAAGGATCATCTATGGTTAATGTAAGAGTATTTAGGAAGTTAAGACAAACAAGAAACATAGGGCTTAGAATGGCCTCCAGATCCTTGCAGTCACTTAGACCAAATGATTTAACATAATCCAGAACATATATTGTAACAGAAAGAATTATACAAGCATTCATACATAGCATGAAAGGAAAGAGAACTCATATGGGAAAAGTATACACTAAATCCATTGATATCCATGTATAATTATAATAGGTAACCTCATTATACTCATTTATTCATTACAGAGTGTCACATAGTGTAGACCGCAGTCATGCATATCACTGGACTTGTATAACTAAGCCAAAAGAAAAATAAATTACAACTCTATGCCTAGTACATTCTCTCAATGCAAATATCCACTAGCAGTAATTCTACAGAGCTTTTCCCATGCTATCTCTCAAGCTTGTGTTGCATAACAAGCTCCTTCTCTCTCTCTCAGGCTCTCCCGATGAATATCCTCTATATAACTCTGTGTGTGTGTCTTCTTTTTTCCACCACAGGCACTTGTATTTATAACTTTCTCAGGATGCCAACTCACCTTCCAGTGCCCTCAGATCGGATGCCAAGTGTCAATTGTGGTCCTTCATGTGAGCATGCTCCTCCAAGCCTGAGCTTTCCACTTTATCTCATGATGATCTTCTAGAAGATTCCATTCAGAGCCTACTCTTTCCTGGGCTAGCCTATCACTAGGATAACATCTTATCCATGTGCAAATGATCACACTTTTCACATGTTCTATCCTAGGCACTCAAATTGACTAAGTCCTGAACCTTATTTTGCATGTCGCATGAACTATGTGCTTCCTTCACTCTTTCTCTTGCATGCTTTTGCCTTGTGCGCCATTCTATAACTGGGATCCCATGCACCTATGTACCTTCATACTTGGTCAATATTCTAGGGGCCCAACATCACCCCATACTATGCCTATTCTTCGTCCTTGGAAACACTCTACTTAACCAAGATGCATGCTACCTTAAAGAATTTTAGCGTTAACCTTACATTCTGTAAAAGAATAAGGGAATGAAGGAATGGGGAGAGAAGAAAGAATGGGGGGGACATCAGCTTAGCAGGCTAGGGAAATCCCTCTGCAAGTCAACATCCAATTTTTTCCATTCATCAACCTTGTTTTGCACCTTCTGACAGAGGTCGCCGACCAGGATGTTTACCTCATCAAAAGTTAGGCCAATCCCCTAGGCACCCAAAGTGTCAACAATATTTTCCATCTCCTTGCCTAGGTCTTCAAGTGTGTCCATCCTTCTGGTGATCTGAGGGTATAGCTCCTTCAGTCATGTTTTGATTGAGCCCCTTAGTGCCTCAATCTCCTTGGATCTTCTTTCTACCTCTACCAGGACTTTATCCCTCTCTACCCTATTTCCTTTATTCTTCTCCTGGAAGTTTTTTAGTTCTTCTTCATGGGTAGTGACCAAGGAGATTTCTACCTTATCCCTATCCACACATTTTTCATATGCGGCCTCAGTAGATTAGGAGGAAATCTTTACATCTGCGAGCACCTTACTATACTCAGCAATGAGTGCTACCACCATTAGCTTGTCTTCTTCCTTCAAGTGTGCTACTACTTCCTCCACAGAATCTAGGGCCAATGGTCATCTCTCCATGGTGAGGACATGCGTTAAGTCTTCTAAGCATTCCAAAGTTGATGCGTACCTCTGAGGGATTGTTGCTAGGTCTAGGTGCTTCAATATGATGGCACTCTTGATCAACTCCACCTTCTTGTAGACTTCTTGTCACCCTTTTCTTCTCATCTTTGAGCTCATGCCTCAGTTGCACACTAATCAAATCCTCTTTCTTCAAGTTCCTAGCCATCTCAGCCAACTCCTCTTCTTTCTTGGCCAACTTCCCCTTTAGAGCCCTTATGCTATCATTTTGTGTAAATAGCATGGTCTCTGTCTGAATCGTGACCTTATTAAGAGCATTGCATACTTGCTCATCTGAAAGCTCCTAAGCATTCACTGAGGGGTTATCTCTCTTAGATTCTGGAAATGTGATGAGCACTTTATGGAAGACTTTAAAGTCTGGCTCATCAATGTGGGACTCGAATGCCTAAGAAAGCATCTTCTTGGTCCTGGGGTACGCGCCCCCCTTTTCAAACGACCCCATGGCTATAAGCCTTTCAATGGGTATAGTGCTCTAGAACCATGTGCACCATTCTATAACTGGGATCCTGTTTGCCTACGTGCCTTCATACTTGGTCAATATTCCAGGGGACCAACAATTACTACCTAGGGATAGGTGATGGTACATGTACCTGCATAGGGTCAGGGACATGATTTATAGGCACAGGGGCTGAGGCCAGCAGTAGCAGGTCCTAGTACATAGGTGGCAACGAGGCCCATGGTGCCTCCACAGATAGTATTGATGGCATGGTTCAGGGATGCCCTAAATGAGGCATGCTATTATCAGGATCATTTGACAAATATCGAGATAGATGTCCCCTCCTATGTAGAGCACAGGGTACAACAAGCCTCGAGTTAGAGGACTAGGTCCCGTACTCATAGTATAGAGAGTATAAGGGGCCGGCAATCCCAAAGCCAGGGTCAAGTAAAGGCCATGATTTCATGGAGGCCAGCTCCAAGTGAGGTGCCAGTAGAGGTCAAACCGAGGCCTATGGAGGGTGCCAAGATGTTAGCTGGATGCCACATAGGAGCAGAGGAGGAGGAGGAGACGGGTGAGATAGACATGGAGGGTATCCGATGAGGAGGTGATTGATATCTATGTGTACTTCCCTTTTTGTTTATTTTTGATATATACCAGCCTGCGTGTGGAAGAGAGAAATGATGTATATAAGAGTTTTTGAGGTTTTGATGATTATACCGGCCTGTGTGCCAAAATATTGAGACATTGAAATACTTGTATGGATTTTACATATGAGTACAAATGTTTGGATACATAGACTTTGATGATTTATATAGAGATGGTGATATTTATGGTATGATGTGGCTATTGTGTTTATAAATTTCTATTGTTTTTTGAGTATGTGGTGGAAATTAGGTAATTTAGGCATGATGAAGTTAGGTTGGTTCAGGCATGGATGAGTTAGGTTGGTTAGGCATGGTGGAGTTAGGTATAGGCATGATGTAGTCAAGTCATGGCATGGTTGAGTCATGGTTTATGATTTTGGTTTAATGTCCAAGTTATTGGTAACATGGGAAATAAATGATGAGTTATATGTATGTTATGGTGTAGATTTCCAAAATCTTTGATATTATGGAAAGGTGAAATGATTGATTGGATGTTTTCATGATGTGATAACATGGTAGATATGTATGTTTGTATTAATTTCCAAGTGTTGTGGAAAATGGAAGCTAAGATAGAATATGAATAGGAAAATGGGGGAAAATAGGTTACGGTAAAGTGTAGCTGAGCTAACCTTCAAGGGCCCCATGCCCTCGAAGTGTTGCCTATGTAGCCCTAGTGAAAAGGGGCCTCAGGATGATGTAGTTCTCCCATAAGCTAGGGAAGAATATGATGAATTAGAGGAATGGGTTGGTAGGTTTTAGGTATGATTAAGTATAGGTCATAGGCATGGTTGGGTCTTAGGTGATAGGAATATTTGAGAGGTGAAAATTTAGGTGTCGATGGTCTAGTCATGTATAGGATAATCAATAAGTAATGAGGAAGGTGAATGGTAAGAAGTGGTAAAAGAGCCATGTAATTGATAAGAAACCTAGTGAGTCTACCACACCCAAGATGGGTTTATGAACGCAAGACCCTAAAGGTGTTGCATAATGGACTATTCTAAGGGTGAAGAAAGTCACATGGTCACGAAATGTCACAATTGTGGTAAGTCCCTTGAGCAGAGAGAAAATTAGGGTAAAAAGAAAATGAGGTGAAAGTGGGTGGTTTAGCGTAACTTAGTGTATGACAACCTTTTTACCTAGCAAGAAACCCAAGATCAAAAATAGGTAAGTCCATGATGAAAATTCATCAGTTTCTTCATTTGTTTGTTTTTAATAGACTGATTGATGTGGGAAGTCTATATGGGATGAGTATATTATCTCCTTGAGTTCTTCATGAAGTTGATCGATGTGGGGAGATTCTAAACATTTTATTATATTTTTGCAATGACTTTATATAGTTGTCCTTCAAGGGAGTAGTCTATTTATAGCGGTGAGATAGAGAGAAGAGATATCATTTTTGAGGGAGTCATCTTTTTTCTAGAAGTTTGTGTTATCCCAAATGTGCCCCCTGCTCATTTTGTGGCTAACTCCTTTACATATTTCCTTCTCTTGTGCCTCAGTCAGAATATTTTATTTTCCAGGAACTCAAAACCTTCTGGAAATGGCACCATTGGATAGAGATCTTTCTCAAATTTCTAGAAAGGTAAAGTTTTCCTCCTAACTCCACGTATTTTTCAAGTTATGGCTCAGTGGAGTTTTGGTGGGAAATTTTCCCCTAGAAGGCCCACAGCCAATCAGGAGCTGTCACGTGTCCAAGGGCGAAAAAACACCAAGCAACCTGAAGGAAAAAATGGTCAGGAAGGGCCTGCACCCAATCAAAATGTGCCATGTGGAACCTAGAGTGGTGGAGTGCGGGGAAAATTTGAAAAATGTTCCAAAGACCAAATGGGTAAAAATTCAAACTTTTTGCCCGCCGATCCGATTTTGGCCTGTTTTTGCCCTAAAACTTCAAATCGCCATAACTTTCGATCCAAATCTCAGATTTTCAAGTTCTTTATATCAATGGAAAGCTGGTGAAGCTCTATACAAGATTCCATGGTCAATTTTTGAATTTTGATTTATTTTAGAGGGAGAAAATCTAAAAACTCTTCTGGTATGCGCCCATGGACAGAACTGACGTTTCAACAACCATTTTTAATGCAAAATGGGTCGCATTCTTCTCCAGCATGGTCAAAAATGTCGGGGGATGGGTCTGTCAGGTCACCCATGCTGTTTTTAATGCATTTTTTTCAATGAGGAATGGCTCCCACGTTTTTTCACATTTTCTCTCTCCTAGGTTCGACCCATGCACTATAAAAAGCCAGATTTGGCTCATTTTTCAAAGGGGAACACTTTTTTTGCACAACAAGCTTCTATTTTCATCTTCAGCAAGTGATTTTAGAAGTACCAAACCTTCCAGGGATTGTAACAGGCCTTTTTTGCCTCTTTGGTGTTGGAATGCAAGGATTTTGATGTTGAAAATCACAATGCAGGCTCTGTGAATGCTTTCAGTCCTTTGCATGTGTTGTTTGTTTCATTTCAAACATTTGATTATAGCTTATCAACCTGTGCACGATGTTTTATGCTGAAATTTTTGATTTGTGTCTATTTTGCATGAGCAAAAATGTTCACCACTCCTTTGGTGCATCACCATCATTAGTTTAGTTTCAATTTTTACATTTCTTATCCCTGTCTCCTTGCAATCTAGGATAAAATTAGGATCTGAACCTCTGCAGTTGTGCAAATAATAGATCTAATCAGAGGAGTTTGAGAAACCAGGCTCTAATCTGGAGATTCCTCTCTCATTTTACAAGTCCCACACTTGGAGAGAGGTTTCAATGTTGTGCAATCACACTGGATGCCTGAAATATCAACTTAGAACCTTGATTTGCATCCAGGGGTGCTGCTGATTTGCAACAATAGTTTTGGCACGCCCGGTGGGACCTTAGAGGTCTCATTTTTATTGCAGCAAAGTTGATGTGCATCTGCTGCAATTTTCTTGCTTCAAAAGAGCTATAAATTACACATCTGGCGACTCCAAGGAGAAGAATCAACTAGTTTCAGTTGTGCAGGCCTGAAAACTCATGAGAAGAATCACTACAAGGTCAAGAGCTGGAGAAGAAGAGGTGCTGTTTGAATATCTGCAGTTATCTCCAAGAGTAAGGCAAAGTGGGAGGAGAATCCAAAGGTCTCCATCTCCACCAAACAGAACTCTCTCAACTCCTCCACCTGGTAGGCATTTCATTCAATCAACAAGGGTTCTAAGACCAATTAGAATGGCGCAACCACCGAATCCGTATGTCAATTTCATAGGCAGCAGCCCACTTGCCCTCAATGCACAACATCCAATTCCAATTGCAGCCTTGAAGAACATTCCATACTTCACTGGAGAGAATCAGACTACTCCAGGTGATCATGTTAAAGACATTGCCAACCTTTGTGCAATTCATGAAATCAATGAGATGTAAGTGGCAAGCATTGCAATGGTTTAGAAGTCTTGCCTCAGGTTCTATTCAGAATTGGAATCAGCTATGTAAGCCCTCCATGAGTAGTTTGGGGAAAAGGGAGACAACTTGTCCCTTTTGGAGCAGCTGACAACTATCAAAAGAGCTCCCAATGAGCAGTCGACTGATTTTAATTTCAGATTTCAAAGGACTTGGGAGAGAATTCTAGTGGCAGTCAGGCCAACAGCAGAAGGTTCTTTTCTTTACTATCTCAAAGCTCTAAATTCTGATATTTCTATGTTGAGTCAGTCCATGGGAGGCATAACTATCCCTATGGCTTATAGCATTGCCATTAGGGCTGAAAATTGTTTGATCGAAGCTGGCAAACTAGCCCCTAGACCTCCCATGCCATTGTTTCCAAGTTTAGAGAGCCCAAACACTAATCAAGCACCTAATTTGGCTCCTTCTCCCACTCCTAGAAATCAAAGTTCAAATGAAGCTTCTACTTCATCTCCAAGTGCCCCAAATGAGCTTCAAGAAGTCATGAAGCAATTGCAAAATTTAGGTAATGAGCTGGTTACTCTCAAGAGGCAACAAACCCAAAGTTTTAGACCTTCCTTCCAGCCTCAAGCTTAGCCTAACAGGCAGCCATATCAACCTCATAGACCACCCAATCTAGCTGCAAATCTAAATCAAGCAAGGCCTCCTGCCAATAGACCATTTCAGCCCTATAATCCAAATGCTATATCTGCCTCTAAGGCATTGGTGCCAACACAAAACAATGTTTCTCAGGAGTATGATTGGTGTTTTCCATGCAATGAACCTCACAACCAATCTATGTGCTTCAACAGTGCGTTGAATCAAGCATTAATGGTGACAACTACTGGTGTGGAGGGTGAGGAAAGTCAAGGAAACAACCAACAACAAGAAACATTCCAACAACAATCAGCCCCAAAGACACCACATTAATAAACTGGCAAGCAGAAAATTTCTGTGGCATGAATCAAGCAGTTTCTCAAGGTGTTGCAACCAACACAAGGTCAAAAAGAAGGAATTTGGGTGAAGAGCATCCATTAGCTCCAGCCAATCTCCAACCTTCTATGGCTCCACAAATGGTTGGCAAGCAAAATCCAATTTCAAATGCACAAGGGCAGCCAAGAACAAGCCCCTAGGCCAACTCAAATATCAGTTGTTGCTGCCCACGTGCAAGGAGTGAATGTACGAAGCCAGGGGATAGCAAAAGGATACTTCATCCCCATTCAACATCATTGATCAAATGAAGAAAACCAATGTTAATATATCAATGTGGGAATCCCTATCCATCTGAGGCCAAAGAGATCTGCTGCAAGCTGCCATGAAGGACTGGCCAACTTCGAATCAGCAAGTTCAGATGCAAGACAAAGTACTCACAAATATTGCCCAACCTGATGGAAATCATGGAGGATAGTAAGGTAAAATGTTGAAGCCCCCTCCTTTCTATGTTTCAATAATCATTGGAAATCAGCTAGTACATAATTGCATGATAGACTCCAGGGCAAGTAGCTCGGTAATGCCTAAACAAATAGCTGATCAGCTAGCACTCTAGTAGGAAAAAACATCCAAAGGGGTAGTGCAGCTGGATGAGATAGCAGTAGAAGTAGCGATAGTTGGAGTGATTAGAAACTTGAGTCTTACCTTGCATGTATGTCCAAATGTTGTTGTTTTACAAGATGTATCAATCATAGACCTTCCACCACTCTTTGCCCTATACTTGTCAAGGGAATTCACAGCCAAGATTGGTGGATATTTGTCTATTGATTCATCACACATGATGTTTAAAACGAGGTATGGAACTAAAGCTACAATCAGGTCTAGAACCTATTGCAAACTTCCATATTGAGCCCTACACTCCAAGTCAGATTAATGCCAACTATGCTTGGCATTTGATCAAGAAGATCACCCAAGCACTGATGAAGTTGACACTAAGGTTGGAAGCATCCCGGATCTAACTCTTGATGAATGGGAAAATAAGATACATGCATTTTGATCCTTATCAAGAAGAAGAAGAATCTGAGCTAGGGGTCTATTGCATACATCGAAGAAAATCAACCCTATTCCTAGCATCACCAAGACAAACCACAAGGATGAAAATGAGGTATGGCAGCTGTTTTTTGATGGATCAAGGAGTAGACAAGGTGCAGGAGGAGGAGCCATGCTTTTTTCACCTCAAGGACTAAAGTACTATTCAGCTTTTAGATTTCAGTTTGCATGCTCCAATAACACTACTGAATATGAATCCTTGGTGCAAGGGATGCATTGGGCAATAAAGAGAGAAAATAAAGAACTTGCAAGTCTTTGGTGGTAGAGAATTGATTGTAAATTAAGTCAAGGGACAGCATTTTGCCAAGAATGATCTACTCAAGTGCTAGAAGAATAGGGTGTGGGACCTCATGGAAGATTTTGAGGGTTTTGGCATCAAATCCATTCCTAGGGAAGAGAATCAAGCTACTGACAGGCTTGCAGCAGTAGGGGCAGCCTTTGACATTGTGGAAGGCATTCAACAAGACAAGGTACAGCTAAACATCCACGTGATTGTGAGGCCTTCAGTTCCGGATAATAATGTTAGTTGGAAAGTGTTTGAGAATGACTAGCAAATCATCCATTTCTTGCAAGAAGAAGCTGAGTTCTCAGCCAAGAATCAAGAAAAATTGGAATAGTTGTATGGTGACCAAGTAGTATAGCTGAGAACTAACAAGATGCTCGAAGGGACTTATCACTTTGGATTCCATTTTTAACCCCAATGATCTGTTTAGGAAAGGAAAAAGAAAACATTTAGGTCAAGAGAAAGGATTCAATATCCATGTTGGTAGAAGAGAACAAACCATTGCAAATTGGAAGGATGACAACTGAACAAGAAAGGTATGAGTTCATACATAGCTGTGTCAAGAGTTCCCTGACGTGTTTACTTGGAGCTATGAAGACTTAAAATGTTTCAATCCCAACTTAGCTCAGCATACCATCGAATTGGATCCAAATACTAAGCCTGTCAGGTAGAAACAAAGACCAGTCAATCCACACATGGAGCCTCTCATGAGGAAGGAATTGGACAAGTTGATTGAGTCAAGGATCATATTCCCAATCAAGCATTCTAGTTGGGTTGCCAACTTAGTTCCATTCAGACAGAAGAGTGGAGAGATCAGATTGTGTGTTGACTTCAGAGACTTGAATAGAGCCTCTCTCAAGGACCATTACCCACTCCCTTCCATCGAGAAAATCTTACAAGTTGTGGCTAGCTCCGAGAGGTTTTCACTACTTGATGGCTACTCAGGCTATAATCAGATTATGGTGAAGGAAGAGGACCAGTTCAAGACAGCCTTCACAACCAAATGGGGAACTTTTACATACAGGAAAATGCCATTTGGGCTATCCAACGCTGGTGCTACTTTCCAAAGAGCAATGGACATGGCGTTCAAAGGTTTGATTAACAACATGGTGCTGATTTACCTTGATGATATCACTATTTTTTCCAAGAATGCAACAGACCACCTCTCTCATTTGAGACAAGTCTTCACGAGGTGCAGGAGATTTGGAGTGTCTTTGAATCCTAAGAAGTGTATCTTTCTTGCACATGAAGGAAAGCTCCTTGGCCATATTGTCTCCAAAGAAGGATTAGCAATTGATCCAAAGAGGGTTGAAGCCATAAGAGCACTACCATTGCCAAGCCACAAGAAATCCCTTCAGAGTTTCTTGGGGAGGATAAACTTTGTTCGGAGGTTTGTCCCATATTTTGCAGCCCTTGTCAAGCCCATCACCAAAATTTTAAAGAAGAGCATGGTTTTCAAGTGGATAGCAGAAGGAAAGGAGAGTTTTGAAGCAATCAAAGAAGCTATCTCTCAAGCACCAACTCTCATCAACCTAGATTTCTCCAAGGATTTCATCCTCTATGCATTTGGAGGTAATGATACTATTTCTGCCATTTTAGTACAGCAGAACAAGGACAACGATGAGCAACTAATTGCTTTCTTCAGCCAGAGCCTAGATGACTATGAGGTGAGGTATTTTTTTTTTGAGAAGCATGTGCTGGCAGTAATCAGAAGCTTGAAGAAATTCAAGCATTTAGTCTTAAACAACAAGGTCCAGTTGCTGGTCTCACATGCTGGGGTTAAGGACTTCCTCCTCAACAAAGATTTGAACGAGAAAAGGGCAGGTTGGATCACCCGTGTCATGGAGTATGACATTGAGATCAAAATCACCAAGCTGGTAAGAGGAAAAGGATTGTGTGAGAAGATGGTTTTGGGGAAGCAAAAAGAAGCATGTAATAAAGGAGAGGCTGTTTTGATAGTTCAAGACAACCATGAGCCATGTGGCACTCAAGAAGAAAACAATGCTGCCCCCACTCCTTGCTGGACCCAAGGTATAATGCACTTCCTAAGCACAAGCCTATGCCCTCCGGAGATGAACAAGACCCAAAGAAGACACTTCAGATTGCAGGCTGTCCCATATGCCATTGTTGATGGAGTTTTGTTCAAGAAAGATGTGAATGGAGTGCTGCTGAGATGCATTAGCACAAATCAGATTCAGAGGGCATTGGAAGAGTTCCATGGTGGACCAGCTAGTGGTCATTTTGCACCAAGAGTGACAACTCTAAAAATCATGAAGGCTGGTTATTCTTGGCCTAAATTTTTCAGTGATTGCTATGCATGGATTAAGAGGTGTAAGAATTGTGCATTCTTCATAGGAAAAGAGAGACTTGCTGCCCTTCCATTGCATCCAATATCAGTTGACCAGTCATTCATGCAATGGGGTTTGGAATTCATTGGAGTCATTAATCCCAATTCAAGTCAAGGGCACAAATGGATTTTGACAGCCATGGACTACTTCACCAAGTGGACTGAAGCAGTAGCACTCAAAGAGGCAAATGAGTCCAACATCTTATACTTTTATGAGGGGATAACAACCAGATTTGGTATACCTGCTACAATAATCTCAGATAATGCATTGGCATTCATTGGATCCAAGGTGACTGAGTGGGCTGTCAAGAATGGGATCTACCTAAGCACTTCATCAAACTATTACCCTCAAGGTAATTGCCAGGCCGAGTCTACAAACAAGAACTTGTTGAGGATCATTAGGAGGACTCTTGATGAGAATCAGAGGTCTTGGCATACCAAACTGAAATCAGCCTTATGGGCTGATAGGATAACTCCCAAGAGATCCATAGGTAACTCTCCATTCAGGCTTGTTTATGGAAGAGAGGAAATATTGCCCATGTCACTTGAGTTGCCAACATTGGAACTCATGAAACGGTTAGAGTTGCTAGAGTTAGGGCCCATGGAGGTGAGATATGCAGAGTTGATAGAGCTCCAAGAGATCAGAGATCAAGCATCCCAACCAATGGAGAAGGATCAAGCTTTGATCAAGAAGACCTTTGATAGGAAGGCCAAGAGTAGATCTTTCCAAGTTGGAGATCTAGTGTTAAAATGGGATACAGATAGAGAAAAACTGGGAAGGCATTCAAAATTTGATGCCATTTGGAGTGGCCCATACATGGTCATGAAGTGCAAGAACAACAATGCCTTCCAATTGGCTTCATTGGATGGTGAAGAACTGCAGATTCCAGTCAATGGAATCTATCTAAAGCATTACTTCTAAAGGGAAATTCTCCTCCTTGTAAATATTAGCTTAGGTTTCCATTCCTTTAAGTGCTTATGCACATTATTTTTCTGTAGGTTAGTTTTTCTTTCCCTAAGTGCTTTGGCACAGCTTGTTGTCCCTGGAGATGTTTTGCAATCCTTGCTTCCATCAGGTGATATTTCATCTTCCTCCTTGTAACATTCTACGTCAGTTGGGGTTCCAATAGAAAATTTGATGACTCCATGCCCAATGGACTACTTCAAGAAACTGGTATTTTCATCTAGTAGGTAGATGACCCCTCTGAGTCACCAAAATTTTTATCCCAAATGTGCCCCCTGCTCATTTTGTGGCTAACTCCTTTACATCTTTCCTTCTCTTATGCCTCAGTCAGAATATTTTGTTTTCTAGGCACTCAAAACCTTCTAGAAATGGCACCATTGGATAGAGATATTTCTCAGCTTTCCAGAAAGGTAAATTTTTCCTCCTAACTCCATGTATTTTTCAAGTTATGGCTCAGTGGAGTTTTGGTGGGAAATTTTCCCCTAGAAGGCCCGCAGCCAATCAGAAGTTGTCACGTGTCCAAGGGCGAAAAAACACCAAGCGACCCGAAGGAAAAAAATGGTCAGGAAGGGCCCACACCCAATTAGAACATGCCATGTGGCACTTGGAGTGGCGGAGCGCTGGGAAAATTTGAAAAATGTTCCAAAGACCAAACGGGTAAAAATTCAAACTTTTTGCCCGCCGATCCGATTTTGACCTGTTTTTGCCCTAAAACTTCAAATCGCCATAACTTTCGATCCAGAGCTTGAATTTTCACGTTCTTTATATCAATGGAAAGCTGGTGAAATTATCTACAAGGGTAAGTGTAGGAAGTTGATGGACAAATATAGGGTCATCCATGGACATCATATTGTAAATAAAAACATAATATCAACTTGTAGGGATTATTAACAATACATACACTCAAAATTAGACAAAATTATATTAATATGAATCGTAGCATCCAGAATCTAGTTTCTAAAATACTAATTTTTGTAAAAAATGGACAAGATTAGCTATATTAAACACTCAAAATTCAATGACTTGGTATTTTTTATGAAAAACGCTGATAAGATTATAGTCCGTTTGCCCACAATTTGGATGACCAAAAATTGATATATATATTTTTCCTTTGGTGAGAAGTTATATGCCACTATCTATCTTGGGATGGATTTTATTTTGTATTTTTTTGAGTAATATTTTATTTTTTATGATTTTTTCCGTGGAAGTGGTATGAAAACATAAAGAAAACAGAGCACTTTCCATTTGCCCGCAATAACTTCATCAAAAAATATTGAAATCAAATAATTTTTTTTAACATGTATATAATTTCATCACGGTTGGGATGGTATAAGTTTTATCACATTCTGATAAGTGAAACAAATTTTACAGTCTTAAACGTAGACATAAACATTCACAGGAAAAAGTGTCTTAAAGACCTACTATTAGTAAAAAATTATAAAATGATATTTATCCTCTTCTATTCACTTTAAAATCAGTATTTATACAAAGCTAATAGTCTCCCCTATGCAATGGTACCATTTTTATGACATAGTTTTTACTTTTTGGCATGGTTCAAGTCCGCGGAAGAATAAATTTGATGTTTTGTTGTTTTTAATGTAAAATTCAGGATTTGATGTCCACTTAATTGTCCCCCAACTTGGTGCACTTACCCACAAGATTACATGGTAAATTTTGAATTTTGGTTCAGTTTGGAGGGATAAAATTAAAAAACGCTTCTGGTATGCGCCCATGGACAAAACTGATGTTTCAACAACCATTTTTAATGCGAAATGGGTCACATTCTTCTCTAGCATGGTCAAAAATGTCGGGGGATGGGTCTGTTAGGTCACCCATGCTGTTTTTAATGCATTTTGGTCAATGAGGAATGGCTCCCACATTTTTTCACATTTTCTCTCTCCTGGGTTCGACCCATGCACTGTAAAAAGCCAGATTTGGCTCATTTTTCAAAGGGGAACACTTTTTTTGCACAGCAAGCTTCTATTTTCATCTTCAGCAAGTGATTTTAGAAGTACCAGACCTTCCAGGGATTGTAACAGGCCTTTTTGCCTCTTTGGTGTTGGAATGCAAGGATTTTGATGTTGAAAATCACAATGCAGGCTCTGTGAATGCTTTCAGTCCTTTGCATGTGTTGTTTGTTTCATTTCAAACCTTTGATTACAGCTTATCAACCTGTGCATGATTTTTTATGCTACAATTTCTGATTTGTGTCTATTTGCCTAGCAAGAAACCTGGGATCAAAAATAGGCAAGTCGATGACGAAAAATTTCAATTTCTTCATTTGTTTGTTTTTAATAGAATGATCGATGCGGGATGTCTATATGGGATGATTATATTATCTCCTTGAGGTCTTCGTGAAGTTGATCGATGCAAGAAGCTCATGAACATTTTATTGTATTGTTGCAATGACTTTATATAGCTATCCTTAAAGGAAGCAGTCTATTTCTATTGGTGAGATAGTGAGAAGAGATGTACTTTTTTAGCGAGTCATCTTTTTGCTGGAATTTTGACTCATAGAATTGAATCCCATTTTTTTTTATTGTTTTTTAGATGTTTTAAGTCATAGACAAGACTATAGAGGAAGATTGGGTTCTTGTTTAGAATACAAAACCATAACACACAGAAGGTTAACTATGAAAGAGGTTGTTTCAAGTGATGAATGACCATGGGATTCCCTCTTTTGAAAGACAAAAATTATCCATGAGAATCATGCTATGAGTAGAGTTATGGTACTCATATTGAAGATAAGGCTGAAATGTGATTGGTAATCACATGATTCTTGTTTAGTCAGTTGATCCTCAAAACATGGGTAATATGGAAGGTGAACAATGGCACTCAAAGGATGAGTAGTCAATTGATAGAAAGTGATATAGGAATTGATGTCAACAATAAAATGGTCGAAGGTGTAAGGCATTGAGTGGCTCAGGTTCAGTTTTACCTTCGAGTGAAGACAAAATGATAAGCGCCTGATCCATAGGCATGGGTAATGATATAGGGTCCAGGCTAATTAGGAGTAAAATTTCCCCATTTACTTTTCTCTTCTTTATTTACATGTTGATTTTCCTTCAAGATGAGCTCACTCGACCTGGAAAGTGTATTCATGGACACGTTTGTCATAGGCACGCTTGATACATTTTTGGTATGGATTTGGAGATGATCAAGAGAATTGAGACAATATTCATCTAATAGCTCAAGTTATGTCCTAAATGGTCCTAGCAGAAAATCATCATCGTTGAGCATGTCTTTTTGTAAGGTGTGGAGAGATGGAATCTGGACTTCAAGAGGCAAGACAACCTCGGTAACACAAACAATAGAAAAAGGTGTGGGCAGTAATCGAAGTGTGAATACTAGTGCGATAAGACCACAAGGTGAAAGGGATGTACGTGAATGCCAATCCTTTCCAGTATCGTCTAACTAATTTCATATGAATTTTATTCAAGGTTTTATTAGTTGATTCTGCTTGGCCATTGGTTTGTGGGTAATAAGGTGATGGGAAAACTAAGTGGAATGCCAAAATTGGCATCACACAGCTTACGTAGGGTTTTGTCTTTTGAATTTCTTTCCATTATCAGTGATGAGGTGGTGAGGAACACCAAAGTGATAAATGATGTGATGGTTGATGAATATCACATATTTTATTGGACTTTTGTAGAAATGAGGGGAATGGCTTCTACCCATTTAGTGTAATATTTAGTAGTGGTAATGATCCATTGATGGCATTTGTGAAGAATGAGGATTGATCTCTCTCGAAAAGATCCAAGCCCCATTGAGAAAAATTCCAAAGGTATTGTGTGACATGTAAGGCATGACTAGGTGTGTGATGGAGATTAGCACGTTGTTGGAATTTCACACAACGCTTGACATAGTCACAATAATCGTGGTTTAGGGTTGGCCAATAATAACCAAGGTGAAGAATGTGTTTAATGACAACTAAACCATTAAAGTGGCCTCCACAAATTTTATCATGAATCTCCTTAATGGTGCAGGAAATTTCCAGAACTTGTAAAGCATCGTAATAGAATACTGTCGAATCCATGCACTTATAAAGGAGACCACCCATGATGACATAGCAAGAGATACTTTTAAGAAAGGCATGTTTGTCCATTACGAGTGAGGATCAGGAGGTAGAATAGAAAGGGAAAGATAGTTTGTAAACTGCTTATACCAAAGTTCACGTGGGGTCAGGTACAATAGTTTCTGATGGAGTGGACCTCATGAGGTAAATAAGAGGATGATTACAACATTTGTATTGATGACAAAGATTTTTGAGTTCGGCAGACGAAGTGGGTATCTGAGAAGCCAAGCTGAACATGGTATCCACAAATTTATTAGTATAATGTGGGGTGGTTTGAAGTTTGTAACGGTCGAAGGTAGTAAAAATAATTTCTATATGATGTTTATACTTTTGAATTACTTCATTGTGGAAACTGGTATATACCATTGACTTTATTTACAACCAAATAGGAATCACCAAAGATATTGATTGACTTAATATCTAAGGCATAAACAACTATGGAGACCTAATACTGAGTGCTTCATATTCAGTGATATTGTTTGTACAATCAAAATCTAGTTTTAAAGATAAAGGCACATGGGTTCGCTACTAAGAGGAATGAGGATAACACCAGCGCCACCCCCATGCTAACATTTAGAGCCATTAAAGAAGTGGGTCATTTGGTAAGTGGTATCGTCCAAGGAGAGGGTAGCAATTGATTCGTCTAAGAAATCAAAGTTAGAGGGTTGATTTCTAGAAAGAGGTACGTTTACTGCTAGTTGGACAATGATGGCTTGGCCTTTGATATACTTTTGATCGATGAATTTGAGTTCAAGGTTGGCAAGAAGCATGAGCCAATGTGCAGCACGTTGATGTTGGCAGGGTTTGGCGTACATGTAATGTAGAGAGGTCATTATTGGTGATGTTAAAAAGGTTTGTCGGTTGAGCATGGTAATGACGAAGCTTGGTGGCGACAAAAAACTAAGGCTAAGAAGAGTTTTTTAGCATGGGTGTATCTAGTTTCATAGTCTAAAAGGGTCACATCTTATGTAATAAACCGCTTGATCTCTATGTTTCTCGTCTGCAATAAGCGAACATGGCACCTAACGAATGGTCAGTAGCAGAAATTGTATAGGTAAATGGGTTGGTCATTCTTAAGAGGAATGACCACTAGATGGTTGAAGAAGGTATTGTTTTTAAGGCATTCAAAGGATCTTTGTGGCATTCATCATCCTATTGGAATGAGACGTCCTTATTGAGGAGATGATGAAATGGTTGACAGCACGGTCAGAAAGCTATGAGATAAAATGACAAATATATTACAACTTACCTTACAAGGATTTCAAAGTTGACGGAGATTAGTAGGTGAAGGTATTTCGAGAATAGCCTTCACTTTAGAAAGATCAGCTTCTATGCAATGCAAATAAATGATGAAACCAAGGATTTTTCCCAAAAGTATTGTAAAGATGCACTTCTTAGGTTGAAGATGAACACAATACTAGATAAGGCGGTCAAAGACGACCTTAAGGACTGTCAGGTGTTTGGCCCGATGTTTGGATTTCAAAAAAAACGTAATCTACAGTAATCTTACAATATATGATGCATGATGCCATAGAAAATATAAGTCATGGCTCACATGATATGTAGCATCAATTTTTTTAAGGCCAAAAGGCATGACTCAATAACAGAAGCTCCCCCATAGGCGTGATGAAGGTAGTTTTGTGTTGATCTTCTAGAACGAGTAATATTTGATTATAACCCAAGAAACCGTCCATGAGTGATAGCATTTCATGGCCAGCAGTAAGATCAACTAGTTTGTCAATGCCTGGTAAGGGGAAATTCATATTTGGGACAAGCTAGGTTGAGGTCATAGAAGTCCGTGAAAATGCGAAGTAACCCTATTGCTTTTGTGATAGGAACGATGTTAGAAATACATTGTGGATAATCAATAGGTAGGATGAAGGAAATTGAGAGAAGGCATTAAAGTTCTTCTTTGACTAGAAGAGCAATGTGAGAATGAATTTTCCATAGCTTTTGATTTATGGGTTTAGCATTATGAATGGTTATTATATTATGGACCACAATTTTTGGGTCAATACCAGGCATATCGGCATAGGACCAAGAAAAATAATTGCTATGGTCCTGAAGGAAAGAGGTAAAAGCTTCCTATTTAGCAACATATAAAGACTGACCTATCTTTAGAATGTGTGTGATTCATCCTGAGTATTAGTGTTGATTTTGATATTCAATTCGTTTAACATGGTTTTGTGTCTTAGAGGGTAACGACTGGTGAATATAAGAATCTTCCGCACCCATATAGGTGAGGATAGACTCATCATCCTAACATTGGACATGATGTTAATAGAAGGTGTATCATTATTGATACTATTCAGGATACAAGAAGGGAATAGAAGACGGAGCCTTGCCATTGTACGTTGATAAGTTAGAGGTCCCAGGGAAATCATGTTTATGAAAAAAAAATGTTGTGAAGGAATAGATTTAGGATCTATGGACTCCATGGGTGAAGATGGTGACATTGGTGAACGGGATGGAGAAGGTTTATCTTCTTCAATGAGGTCGACATAGGCCTTCTTGGAAGGTGGTGTGGTAAATCCAATGCTACTATGATCATTTTGTTTATGAGGTGGTACATGAAATAATAGTATGGCAGCCTTGTTCATAAAAACCAAAGGCAAAGCCTTTCCATGTGCAATGGTGAAGGAAAGTGTGGGCAAAGCGAGTGGTTAGTAAGGGATTGGAGGTCAGATGAAAATGGTCATGTGTGGGATGGAGGTTTAGGTGAATAAGTGGCAGTATTAATTCCCCTATACATTAGATTAGTGCGAACGTGGGGAGGACCATAAGGAAAAACCTTGCCGACGCAGTAGTCATAACTAGGGTGTTGATGTAGGTTACCATACTCTTGTGGACTGAGGAATGTTTTAATATTGTATAGGTGGTACTCCCCTAGAGTGAAGTGTTAAAAAAACATTTTCTAAGGGATTAGTATTCAATATGTTGGTGGCGGGGATATACGACTCACTAGATGATTAGGCGGGAGGGGTAGCGGTCAATTGGGAATTAGAGGGTATCAGCTGCAGAGGCTGAGGTGGAAGTAGGAATAGAAAAGTTAGATGTGGGAGAGGTGGTGGCATCATTGGTAGATGGGGTTGTGGGTGAAGGATAAGTGGGGGTAGTGGCAGATGCCTTGACCGGTACAAGTACATCATTGGGCTGGTACAACATATTACAAGTTTTAAATAGCGACGGGTCGGCAGGGATGGTATGGTTATGTCCTTCATGCTTGAATTTTACACAGTGGTGTAAAGTTGAATGGAAACAACCCATGATGTGAATACAGGGTCTGTTGAGCAATAGATTATACTAGAACTCCCCCTCTAAGACGTAGAATAGTTCTGGGATAGTGTGAGGGGCTACGCAAACGTGAAAAATAATGGTGCCAAGGGTGGAGGTAACAATGTCATTGAAGGAGCGCAGTATAATGAGGTTATTATGCATACAATTAGAAGGAAAATCCATTTGATTATATGTGTGGGATGAGATTATGTTAATGCTAGCACCATCATCGATCATGACGCGTTGTATGCGTATGTTATTGATATGGACGAAAATGAATAGGGTGGGATCATGGTCATCCAACTGGAGAGGTACAATCTTCCTCATCAGAGAAGCTAAGGGTGGCGAACTTGAGGAGTGAGCATGGGGGCAGAAGAAGGAGAGGATTTGGTTAGCGAGGCTACGTGGTGAGGGGTAATAATCGAGGCCACTAGTGTGGGGTCATTGGGTATAAATTTAACGGATTGTAAAACTTCGATACGGGATTTTCTTAGGATTCAGATGTTTGGATGAGATCATATAAAGACATATTTAAAGGATAATGATGTAATTTTTTTATCATTTTTTGATGGGTAACCCCATCAAAGATAGGGTATGTAGGTCTGTGGATGGTGATTTTGGGTGTGGGTGTAGATGGTATATTGGGCACAGGGTTGGTTGATCAGATAGTTTCTTTTCCTTTGCCCTTGTCTTTGTGAGTGTGGGTGGCAACATGAACCATGTTAATCTGAGAGGAGGGGCAAATGGAGAAGGTGTAGGATGAGTGGTGTAACAGCATGATGGGAAAAAACCTATCGGGGGAGAAAATCCTTGTGAAGTGAGTTGGGTACAGTGACAGTCAGGTGGTGATATAGGCTAACTCTCTAATACAGACCATGTTGATCTCAAATTTTGGAGGTGGGAAAAATTGTTGTGGGGTTGGAGATATTGATTATTGAATGGGTAAAGAATGATGATATGTGGTGATAAGTGAAGGTGGAACATGGTCCTCATCAAGAAGGTCATTGTCGTCAAAATTTTGTTCAGGAGGACAAAGTTGGAGAAGAACGGTCTTTAGAGCCTTAAAATTTTCTACATCATGTCCTATCACATGATGATAGGCACAAATAATGGTTTCATCAGACCCTTTTGGTTTGGGTTTGAGGGGCTTGTAAGGTCTAAGTGGCGGTAATGTGATGACGAAAGTCTCTAAGAGATTGGTTAAAATGTTAGTGTAGGATTTTTCTAATAGATCACAATGAGAAGTGAGTGTGGGTTTGGGTACAGGTGCGGATGATCATGAGGGAAGAGACTTTATAAGAGGAGGAATGGTTTGGCCCACTGGTTTTGTAGGTAATGTTGTCTTAGGTTTTGATGGCATCTATTTTGGTAAAGGCATGGTAGAAGAGCTGGCGATGGAAGGTTTTGTTGGTTTGACTGCCTTAATGGAAGGTAGTGGATTCTTATCTTTTTTAGGTTTCACCTTCTTGGGTAAAGTTTACATGGGAGTATGGAATGTATAAGGGAAAGTAGATGGTGGAAGAGGATGAGTTACCCATGAGGAAAACCGAGTTGTGGTGGAAGTGGTTGGTGGATGTTGGGTAGACAACATGGGCTGAAGTTGTATGGGCAAGGTTGGGGTTATAGTAACTGGTGGAGGTATAGGTGGTAAGAAGTGCATGGGTGAGGGTGTTTGGTTGTTGGGTGAATGAGGTGTAATGAGGACTTGTAAGGTAGCAGTATGTTGTTTATCTTTTGACTAGCCTTGGGTATGAGACTGTTTGATCAAGGTAGATGGATGGGGCCCTAGGATGGATGAAAGGAGAGAAGGTAATAAAGGTGTGGTAGGCGAGGCCGGTGTATGTGGCCTAGAAGGTTGGGTTTTATTTTTAGGTGGAGGGATAATGTTGGTGTAGGTTTGAGATGATGTTGCTAAGTCTAATTCGACAGGTGGGTGAGTAAGGATTGATGTCGGCATGAAACCCAAGGTAGTGATGGGTCTAACTACAAATGAAGACCTAGGTGTGGGTAGGATTTCAAGTTTTAAAATGGTTTTGGTCACGGGTAAAGGTATGGATGTCGGTAGAGATGATGAAGAAGAATTTGTTTCAATGGGCATGGTCAGTGTAATTTGGTTGCTAGAAATACCTTTGGGTAGATTATGAAAGTATCTTCAAGTAACATTTTCATTTGAGTTGAAAAAGGGAGCCAAAGATGTCCCCAGAGCATGGAATTATCAACATAATCCAAGCGATTAGCTAGTCGTGAAGTGAGATTGTTGAAGAAGAAGATGGAGTTGGTTTGGTGGAAATCCCTGTAAAATATGTGTGTGAGACAGGGAATTGTCTAGCCTTAGATTCTATAGGTAAAAGGGTTGAGATCATGTCAATGGGGTTCTCAAATGCTGAGGGGGAATTGTCCCCAATAGGTAGAGGCATGTATGATGAGTATCCCATGGGTAGGAGAGATAATAGGTGGGGTGATGTAGAATTATCCCCTAGTGGAGAAGAAGGCGATGATGATTCTCATGTGGATGTGAGAATAAAAAGTGTTTATTGTTTGGTAGGTTTTGAGGTAGATAGTGAAATAACATCAGTAGAAGGTGTGGGTTCCTCCATGAGAGTAGGGGGAGATGAAGGAGACTCCTATGTGGGTGAAGAAGTAAAAGGGGTAGCTCCTATATGGGTAGAGGGGATCGTGCCATAATTTACTCAATAGATGAAATAGGTGGTGTTTGAGGAATGGTTGGTATGATATCAAAAACCACGTGGACTTCACAGACATTGTTGTCATTAGATTAAGGTTCACTATTTTTATTAAGTGATGGTTTATGATTAGGGAATGACTTTTTAAAGATCTACAAATTTTGATTTTTTAGTGTGTTTGGGTTGTCCTTGACAAGGTCTCCATTATCTATAAACTATTGAACAATGTTCTTAAAAGCTATGTAGTTATCGTCGCTATGGCCTTTAATGGGATGGTAATTATAGTAGTCATGTTATTTATACCATAAAATGCAAGTATAGGATGAGAAAGATCAAAACCTGTATGAGGTTTTATAGGAGAAAGTGTAATGGGTCTGACTTTAAGAAGCTTTTCAAAGACTGAAGGATAGGGATCTCCAATCGAAGTGTAATTCCGTTGCTCCATCCTGGATGGGAGAAATATTGGAAGAAGGTTGGGCTTGATTAGAAGGATGAGATGGTCCTCCTTTGAGGACTACTATGTTGGTAGATCCTTTGGGCTTTGAATAGTTACTTTGGGGTTTTGAAGATGAAGAAGATTCATTTGATTTGAATGGGGCTTACTTGTTTCATAATTGGATTTTCTTTTCTTCAATGGCACAAATTTCTAGTTTTCATGCCATGGTGAACACTTCATCAAAGTTTCAGAAGGTTTTTACTTATAGAGTTGGTGAGATATGTCTAACACAAGCTCTAGTGAACAACTCAATAAGTTTAGTCTGAGGTAGCTGGAATGTCAATTGGTTGATAAGACACTGCCAGCGGGTAACGAAATCTGTGATATATTCATCTTCATACTGTTAGGTTGAATAGAGATCATTCATGGTGACTTTCTTGGTAACATTGAAAAATGGTCTAAGAAAGCTTGGGCTACTTGATTAAAGGAATAAATGGAATGTCGAGGTAGTCCACTAAACCAGTCCAATGTTGGCCCTATCAAGGACATTGGGAAAGTTCATAGGAGCAAAGCATCATCGTGGGTGATTAGGTAGCACCCATGTTTGAATGATCACACGTGTTACTACAGGTCTTCTTTACTGTTGAAGCGATTGAGTTTAGGCATTTCCCAATGCATATGGTAGGGGTGATTGGGAATAGATGGATGGACAGGCTTGTTACAAATTTCATCATAAGTTAAAGAATTATGGGAGCTAGAAATAGATGCTTCTAATGACTACATCTTTTCCATTATCATTTTAATGAGGTCATTAGTAGGTTGGGATGCATGGGTGGCCCTTGCAGAAAAATGGGGTTGATGTTGAATGTATGAGGTTGGTGGTATGCTAGTGTACAATGATGCTAAGTATGACAACTTCTCAAGAGGAATAGATGTAGGTGACACATAGCTAGAATAAGCAATAGATGGGGTCGGGGGTTGTTGGTAGTATGTGTAAGTGGGTGGAGTAGTTGTAACAATTCTAGTGGTGATTGGGGGTAAGGACTACGGGATGCAAAGGACGAGGTTCTAGAAAGGGGTGTAAGTTGCCGACATCGGAGGTGGCTTTGATGTAATAGGTATATCTGAGGTAGCGGGTATTATTTTGCCCTAATTTTTCTTTCACTCTACATCTCCTGAAATGTTTTCTACAGTTTTAATGGGTGAAATGAAGTTGTTGCCTCTGTTCCCATGCCTTAGTCCATTTGAAAATCATTTTCCATGCCTCATTTGTGAAGAAACACCCAAGATTGCCATATTCTATGCCCTAATTTTTCCAAATCCATGGGCCTTGGTTGTTTTTTCCATTTTTTTTGGCCTGTGGAGCTCGAATTTTTTCGTTTCATGTGGATTTTCCATCAAATATCTATCCCCATGGTCGAAACTTGCATGAAATCAATTTCCCCTTTTTTGAGCAAAAAAACCCTCACCCACGAAGACAATTGAATTTGGGCATCTCTGGTAAATTCTATGTTTTTTTATGGTCCGTACGGGTGTCATTTTCCCATCAAAATTAAGCTCAAAATTCTCCTCCTACGTGGGCACTTCTAGTTGGATAAGGATCGACAAGTTTTCTATAAAACTTAACGTTTTTTGACCTTTGGAAAATTTCACAATTTTCCCCCGCAACCCCGCAGGTCCCAGAGGAGGGACACGTGTCATGTTCTTGTGCCAGGGTGGAAGGGAAGGCTGACGGAAGACTTAGGAAAATTTTTCCTTTTTTGGAGAGGAGAAAAAAATTGTAGAAGGTCCCATGGGTCTGCAATGGAGTGAGTGATGGACACGTGGCAGGTGCGGAGGAGATTACAGGCCGCCGGAGGTAGAAGGAATTTTTTTTCCTTTTGGCAGAAAAGGTTAAGGTAAAATTTTGGAGTGCGGCCCCGTGTCCAATCACAGGTGGACATGTGTCCATGAGAAATTAGAATGGGGGGGTAGATTTCTTGGTGACTTTGAAGTTTTAATTTCAAATGGATCAAAGTCAACACTTGGGCTGAAGTTCCGCAACCAATCCAGGTGTGACACATGGCCAATTTTGAAAGTCAAAGGAGGAGTGGGCCAGTGGAAAACTTAATGCTTTTTTAGCTTTGTTTTCTAAAGTTAAAAAATGGGATACATCTCCACTCCAATCAGTGATGGACACATGGCAAAGGTAGAGCAGGTCGGCAGAGGAAAAAGGGATTTTTTTCCCTTTTGCAAAAAAGACTTAGAATGGAAGATTCAAGGCATGGCTTCATGACAAATCAGAAGGAGACACATGGAGGGAAAAAATCAGAGAAATGGGCCTGTGGAAGATAATGGAAATTGTTTCCCTTGGTGAAAAAGGGGGTCAAAACATGAAATAAGCTCTTGGAATTTCAGTGATAGAGAGCATGACACGTGTCAAGGACAAAGGCGGAGGTGCGGGCCCACGGGGCAAAAAGTGAAAATTTTCCAATTTTCCAAAAAATGGTCAAAATGTGCATAATTGAAGTGCGATCCCAATGGGACCCACCATGTGCCACATGTCATCACCAAAATTCAAGGGCGGAGGGATGGAGAAAAAATTCAAAATTTTCCATTTTTCTAAAAATGTGGAAAAGTCAAAAGTAAGCCCGAATTCATTCCCAATCGTATTTTGACACGTGGAGGGCCCATATTGAAGGAGAAAGAGCATATCAAGGGTAACTGTACATTTTCATTTTTGGCCACCATTTTTTCTCTAGGAATCTTGGAGATGTGAGTTTTCCATCATTTTTTTATCAAATTCTTGATGAATTCGTGTCCTTTGTTCCTGCAAAGATCAATGCAAGTGGTTTTAGGGATTAATTTGTAGATTTGAGGTGTTTTTGAAACAAAGTTTTTCCCTAATCCTTCCAAATGCGTGAAATGTCAAAATTGAAAGTTGTTGAGGTAGTTTTAAAAGGTGAAAAGGTGAAATGATGAGAGGAAAGGCATCTGCATGCCTTGATGATGAAAAACGTGCCTCCGAGAAGGATAATGATCTGAATATTTGTAATGATTTAGTCTTTTTAAAACACCTGGCAACTATCGTTGCAAATTTTTTAAATGTGATTTGCAGTGAATCATGAGAAATTTTTGTAACAAACTTGATCCCTTGGCATATGCTTTGCTTGGGAAAGAAGGCACCAATGTGGCAAGAGATATATAATGCATTTTGGAGAAATGCAAATGGTCGGGAAGTTGAAAATCACGAGAAAATTCTGAGAGAAAGATCATTTTCTAAGAAACCCACCAAAGAACTAGGTTAATTTCTTCTGTGTTGGATCTTCATGTATGTGATTTGGTTACAAGTGTATAGCCATCACACAGCTCTGAGATTGTTCATGAAACTCTCCCCTGCGGATGAATCTAACAAGATTTTGAGTTAATCTATGTTTTTTAGGAAATATGATGTCTGTTATCATTTTAAATACCTGCAAATAGTTTTCATTGTTCTTGTTACAATCTTGCATTGAAAGTCTTTAGAAATCACACAAAATCTCATCCTTATTTATAGTTTAGTAGCACTTGTAGTTTTGTTTGTCAGAAGAGCTTTCATTTGGCATTGAAAATAAGCAATTTAAAATCACTACACCTTCATTTATGGATTGGGATTGCTTGTAATCCTTTGGGGGTACCTTAGGTGTGGTTTGATCAAGGATTTTTGTGTTTAATTGAGTTATTTACTTCAAGATTTTGTGGTGAGTTCTCAAAGATTGTGTGAAGAGTGCAACATGGGCTTCCATTTATGCATCTTCTGGTTGAAAGAACATCTTGATTATTTGAAGCATTTTATTTGATAGTTGTTCAAGTATTGTAGAGGTTGTCAAAGATTCGATATATCCAAGTTTTTCTTGTTAATACCCCACCAAAAAATCATCTGAATAACTAATCCTACCCATACTACCCCTGCATTGTATTGTGTGTCAACAAAAGAATCTAACCCGTCTACAAAAATGCACAAAGCAAATCAGGATTATACCATGTCTCTAGCAGCCTCAACCTTGTCTTGAAAGAATTTCCATCATTTAGTAGTGACAGCTCTGTTGAGTTTGAATAATGGAAAATTTATCATGTTTTCCCAAGGCCATCTCCATACAATATGCACAATATAAGGATATCTCCACCTCCTTCACAAAATAGAGGCTGCAATATAGGTTATCTTACCTTGGTTGAAAGGCACAACCTAAAATAGTGAGGGTTAGATAAAATCCTTTCAAAGCTCTATCCATCTCTCCACAAATCTGAGTTCCAGTTAGATCACATCCCCAGCTACAAAATGACATATATCAAGATCTATCTACCTTCAAGCTTCATGCCATATTTCTGATGTTGCTTAGATTGAAAAGGAGAACAAATTTGGGTACCAATAGGAGGGAAAATTGATGTCGCGGGTGTGATAGATGACATAGACACTGTATTTATAGTGGTTGTGGGATCTAGCTGAGACGCCACATGTGGTAAAGTGGATGACGGTAGCGTCGAGCTGGTGCTAGCTGACACATAGGTGGGGGTAAGAGAAGGAGGGATAGATACAGACATGTCATATATTAACTATCCTGAGGAATCCCAGGTGGAAGAATGAGAAAGGTAGTACAAGAGGGAAACAAGATTCTAGTCAAGGAGTCTTGTGAATAGCTTGTCACCGGTAGCAATAGGGATAATCTGAGTCAGATCCATAGGTGATAGGATAGATGTCAGTGATGGACTAGGTGGGAGTGGCTAACAGCTGACGTGAAATACAAGGGCATTAGATTGGATGTGAGTCAACACCATGTGAATCATTGTATATCAAGTGAACTGTACTCTATAAATGACACAGGGAACAATAGAGATGGGAAAAAATAGATTCTAAGAGGGAAAGTTGGTAAATGTTTTGATTGAAATCAAAATAGAGTGACTGACACCAGTTACACTAATCGATGATGGTTAAGGGGTGACATATGGCAGTCAAGGGTGACCGATGATGGTTACATGAACTTAATGGTATTTGAAATAGTCATTGTCTCAATATAATGAGGGTTTAGAAATGGATGTGTCAAAAGGATAGATAGGGGGAATGTTAATCATGTACACAGCTAGATGTTAGTCAAATAGTACGCTATAAGATTCCATAATAGGTGTGTAATTGCATTGAGGGAAAGTCTATTCGAAGTTTGAATGACCTTTGGATGCAACTTTTATAACAACCGTGTTTGTTGAGCCTTTGGATTTATTGTTGCTAGAAAAAAGATTAAATGAGGACTTTGGTTCGGTTTTTTTAATCTAAGTTTAACTTTACCATCTGCGAGAACACAAAGCTCTAGTTTTCGGGCCATAGTATAGGCTTTGTTGAACGTCTGAAAGGATTGGATATGAAGTGTTTATGACATATGATTAGTGCAGGATTAGGTGAATAACTCAATCAACTCAGTTTGTGGGAGAGGTAAATATAGTTGATTGATAATCCCTTGCCATATGATGATGAAATATGCAATAAAATCATCTTCTAAATGTTTAATAGTGTAGAGATCAGTGATGTATATTATATGAGTGATATTGATGGATAAATTATCTAAGAACAACTAGATGAGTTGTGTAAAAGAGAAGAGTGAATACTATGGGATGTTATTATATCAGTTAAGGGTGGGTCCTGATAAGAACATCGGGAATTTCCTCAACATGAGATCCTGATCATGAGAAATGAGGTAACATATATGGTGAAAAAATATGATGTGTTGTTGAGGGTCCTCCTTATTATAGAGTTTGATAAATTTTAGGAGTTCCCAGTGTGGGGGATAAAATTTAAAAGGTATAAACAGGTGTATTGGTTCATTACAAATATTTTCATAAGAAAGGACCCATGGTGGTAGATTCAATTCTTATAATCCTTTTCATGAGTGTTTGCAAAGGGTCTTTTTGAGTTTTTTGTTAAATATTGGAGGATGGTGAGCTAGGTTGATTATAGATATGAGGGTTCAATTCTTGGTATAACTAATACGATAAGGTATATTATGATGAAGAGGGATCCTTGTAGGAATGTTGAGGGGATGTTGAGAGACTAAGGGTTGTGAGGGTTGAATGTATTTATAAGGGATGGGAATAGAAGTGTTACTAAGAGGTTGATACAACTGTGGTATATACTAAGATGGAATGGAAGTGTTGATAAGAGGTTAGGATGGTTGTGTACTGAGAAGGAATGCTACTGTATTGTGAGATAGGGGCAATAGATGCCTGTTGGGAAGAGAGGTGAGTACTAGTGATAAAGATTATATTAATGAGGGGTATATATGTGGGGATAAACATGACTAGATTCTGGATTGAGGATGTGGGTTACTATAAAGGGATGGGCTAAGATACAATACGAGGGGTTGTGTCAAAGGGAATGAAAACTGAGCTTACATGAGGTGTAGGAAAAGCACTGAAGGCTACAAGATTAGATATGGAAGGAGATGTGGTAGTGCTGGTTTGTGTGGACTTCAAGCTTGACAAGGGAGCCGATGATGGAGATGGTGGTTGGTTGGATGTGTCTTGTGACGAGACAATGTTAAGGTTGAAACTAATGGCATGAGCTGATGAAACAAGGACTAATGCTCTCAATCCACTAGTAGTGGAGTAAGGATGATTTTTTTAGATAACAGGCTCATGATTGGGGTCAATGAGATGAGAATGATTTAAGGTAACAATAGTAATAAGAGGTCTATATGTGGGTTCTGGTTGTTAGAGGAAGACACCTCAGTAATCTAGGTAAGCATTAAGGGCCATTGGGTTAGAATCCATAATTTTTGTAAAGATTGGATCACCATTGTTGAAGAACCATGGGCTAGGTAGATTTGAGATCTCTGATGTGGATGACTGGGTACTAGGATAATGTATGGGTTCTTGATTAGTATCTGAAGGTGATTGGAATTGATCAATTATGCCCGGGATGTCTTAAAGAAAATACTTGAGACTATCTAGAGATTGTTGAAGATGGGTTGTCATATTGTTTGTGTTTTATAGATGATATTATTATCTGGTTAAAACCATGAACTAAAAAAACAATAAATGAATAAAAATAAAAATGGTTGTTTAAAATAACTGCTAACGAGTCATGCAACAAATTTTGTATTATCTAAATTAATTTAAGAATAGTGTGAAATAAGAAAAATGACCGAAATGGTACCAAGAAAAGGTTAGCTAAGTCTATTTTCCGGTGAGTTTAAGGATGGAGTCCTTGATATAATTAAAGGTACGTGATGCACATATCTATTTTGGTGTCAGTATGAGGCGTGTTATTGGGGCCTACCCCCCATTTCACAATCCCACAATGATAAGGGCATTGGGTGCTTAGCCAATATATCACCCACCATATTTTTTATACTTAGCAAGAACACTGAGTCAATTTATCCTCTTGGTGATTAAATCCAAGAATGTCCACCCGGGAAGGATTTTTTAGATGCACGTTTGATGTGAAATGTGGTTTGGATGTATGTGAAGGGAGCTTGTGAAATGTAATTTCTTTTACTCCCAATTAGACTAGATAAGAAAACAAATATAAAGGTTCGTTTTAAGACCCAAAAGAAATTTTTACTTCAATGAGAACAAATCACGCAAGATGCAATGCTGAAATAAAAGGACATACCCCTGATCACTATTCCTTTTTTATTTTTTATTTTAATTTTCACGCATTTTGAAACAACGATAGTGAGGTTCTCTAAGCTGAAAGGTTAGATTATATTGACAGTAAAAGAAAAAATATATGAAATCTAATCAAAAGGGGACTAAAGGTGCCACAAGGCATGCCAAGATGTTTATGATGATTTTGGTTAATTGTTAGTATGAAAAAATGCCAAAAATATAAATAAAGTAGGGTTTACCGATACCTATGCCGAAAACATAATATTGGGATGATTGGATATACGAACAAGAAAAGAGGTTCCTCCTTTCGCCAAGTGAGAAGACTTATACATAAAGAAAAATAGTCAAGACGAATATTAGATAAGGATTAAATGAGTTACTCAACTTTAGGATGATCTTAGTAATCCAAAAGGCTTCCTTGAAGGGTGTAAAATCATGTTGTATAATTAAATGATTTGATAATGATACTAAGATAATGACAAGGTAATTTATAACTCAAGTGATGGAGAGATCCTTTTGTGTTATAGGTAGCTTAGGCTAGGGCTTATTGGAACAACAATATTTTCACACAGGAAATGATATTATGATATTGTATTCAGAATCATTACAATCAATAATAAGGCTAATAAATAGCCATGAAACTATAAAACTGACCTCCTACAAACAAGGAAGTCACACAACAAAATAACCCGATAATATCATTACAGGTATAACAAAGGCATGCCATGTTTTTTTTTTTATTAAGGGAAAATAGTTTTGAAGGGACTATACCCTGTATACAAAAGGGCTCAAAAGCCAGATAGTAAAGATGAGAGAAGCAGCCCAGAGAAGGGCAAAACAGTCAGCCAAGGTAGGCTCAGTAGCCAAATATTACAATATAGGAGAAAAAAGGATCTAAACGTACAAAGATCCAAAAAAAAGAAGGCAAGATAAAAAAGAAACCAAAAGAGAAACAACATGAAGAGCTCCGCCAAAAAACAGCTCCAGAACTGCCCGATGACAGCCACATCGCAGCCAAAAAATATCATCACAACAGCCTGTTACTTGATGGCTCTGTCAATTTTGGTCTTGATAGCCTGCAGTGACATGAAGAAGGCAATGGCAGTGGCCTGAGAGGAGTCTTGCAAATCTGCTTAGGCAATTGCAATGTCCCTTTTCTCTTTAGGGCCCCATATGTCCTCATTAATCCCACTTAAACTGTAAACACTGTGGACATGTTGTTCAATGAAATTATAAATGCTTTTGAGGGCAGACAATATGTAGTCATTTTGGCTTTTAGCATTCCCCAATCTGCCATCTAAGGACTATAGTTTCTTGAAGACTTCCCCAATAACCCCCTCTTCCTCCTCACTTTGAAGGATCCTTTTACCCTTAGCTCTTTCCATGTTTTTTATAGCCCCTTTGAGCTCTTGTATCTCCTTTTCTAATCTGTCCACCCTATCTAGCAATTCCTCCTCTTTGGGCTCCTCCACCAGCTTGCTAATATGCAGGAGGTTTTCAGCTAGTTCCAAGTCTTTGTGGCTCCTTAGGACCCGTTGGGAAGCAGGGATTTTAGCTTTGAGGCTCTTGCTTTTCTTGCTGGAGAAAGCATCTTAATTCATTATTTTTAGCAGGGGGGAGTGGGAGCAGTGTGGGCAGGTGGAGGTATGGAGGAGGGAGGTGGGATAGGATTCACGGAAGGGCAATTGGAGAAATGGTGGTGAATTAAGAGGATAAGGCCCTGGTGCAAAGGGATAACCCTAGAGTGGCTTTGAACTTCCCTTATAGATTTCTCCAAAGAGTTAATCAGATAGTGAGGAAAGCTGATAATGTTATTTCTACGAAAATGATTCAGAAAAATCAGATGCTTTTGAGGTATAGTCACATATCTTCCTTCAAGGGTAACATACCTTACCACCATTTTGGCCAGTTCATCAAAAGGTTCAGGGATCGATGCCACCTTGAGGCTAGCAGTCATGAACTCAAGATTCTCCCCCTCTTCCAGAAATTTCTTGGTTTTCACCTCCCTGTCTACCTTCTTATTGAAGAATTTTGTGCCTTCCAGGCTGAGGCCCGTGATCTGAGCTATGAGCTCTTTCATGATTTCCATTTTCATGTTACTATATTTGACTATTCTATTCTTCTAACCCTGGGTGAATTTGATAGAGATGTCTTAGTCGAAGCCTTGAATCCTTTCAATGAAATTAGACAGTCCCCTAATTTGTAGGTAATCCCAAAGCTCCATGTTCTCTTTCCACTCAGGATTTTGGGACGGTTCAGTTTTTCATGGTGGCCCCCATATGTTTCCTTTACTCCTTTTCCTGCTCTCAACGGTAAAATAGCAACCAATGTGTGGGATAGGCCGAACTTTGATTTTCGTATTTGAATCTTTCCTTCCCATGAAAGCTGGTTTAATTATTATGCTACACTTGTTATTATTTCCCTGTGCCTCGGCTTTCCTCCTATGCCAAGAAATGATGACAGTCCAGCCCGCACAGATCGCAACAATCATCCAAATCTCTTGTGATGTCATCATCATGTACTTGGGGATCCACACATTAGCATCTAAAATACAGCCGTTAGTTATGATTTTCACTGCCATGTAGATCAATGATAATGGCTTTATTGACATGAGTGGGAAGAACGTCCCCCCCAATCCAAGTTTGAAAGGGATTATTAACACCGAAGTTAGCCAAACTGTCAACGACCCTATTTCCTTCCCGATAGGTGTGGATGATTTGGACCTTTTCAAATATTTTGCATATATCAATAGCTTCTTCAATATAATCCCTAATAGACCAGTTGGGGTGTTGCTTTTTATTCAGAAGATTGATAATATTTAGAGAATCACCTTCAATTATGATATTTGGAATATTACAATCTCTGGCAAGTCTAATACCCCAAAGAGCCACCATGGCTTCGGAATAATGATTAGTCTACCTGCCCATTCTCCCAGAAAAATTAGCAACATAACAACCTCTTTGATCCCTAATGATTCCCCCTCCTCCAGAGTCACCTGGATTTCCCTTAGAGGCCCCATCAAAATTTAACTTGTGCCAATCAATGGGGGGTTTAATCCATCGAACTGTGTTTCTATCAGTACCATTGTTATTTCTATTGACAGCGGTAATATTCCATTTAGTCAGAATGCATTCTTCATTCTCCGGGTAGAGTCTAGTTTTAGGGGGTTTAAATCTAGAAATATTATCTTGCACAGCAATGATAATTTCCTTATATACTTTGTTACAATCCTGTCTATTGTTTCTGAAAATACTATCATTACAGGCCTTCCAGATTCTCCACATAGTGTGGGGCAGAACCAGTTGCCATAGCCTTTTCACCATGTAATTTTTAAACGGATAGCTCCATTTCTCCCAAGCCTGAAGGAAGGTAAGGGGAAAAATCCATCTCAGATTAAATTTTGCAAAAACAAGCTGCCAAATTTTGGAAGCAATCTCACAATGAAGGAATAAATGCTTTATGTCTTCAGCCTCTTGCTGACACATGCAACATCTATTCGGCATGATGAATCCCTTCTTGATGAGGTTATCATTAGTTAGGATCTTGCCATTAATAATTAGCCACCAAAAGAAGTTCACTCTAGGGGTTAGCTCCGACATCCACAACTTGTGCCACTTAATTTTGCTTTTCATGGATGCAAAGAAAGAATTATATCTTGATTTAATAGTGTATTCCCCATAAAAATAATATTTCCAGATGAGATCATCCTTAAGATTTTGATTACTTATATGGATTAGGGAAAGTTGATTCTGGAGAGATATAATATCAGCCTGAATATTATCATTCTCCACTTTTAGCTACTTCCATTTTCTTTTGTTTCCATCCCTCTCAATGTATCCCTGGATTTTGTGTCCATACTTTGTAATTAATCTGTCTTTAATATGATCATAAGCAAAAATCCAGTTAGAATCCATCTACTTATCAGTCCAGAAGTTTATGTTTTTCCCATCTCCAAGCTTCCAGCTGCACCCCTGAGAGAGAATGTGTCTGTTGCGCAGAAGGTTGTTCCAGAAAATAGAACCACTCGGAAGGGACTGATCATAAATGAAGGAAATCTTGTTTTGATTTGAAATATATTTGATCTTAATCAGCTCTGTCCAAGGTCTGTGCTCTTTTATAAGCCTCCATCCTAATTTTTTAGTAAGGGCAGTACTCATATGTTTGATATCTTTGATGTCTAACCCCCCTAGTCTCTTAGGTTTACAAACCTGTTCCCAAGCCACAAGATGATATCTGAATCTTTCCTCAGTACCGTGCCACATAAAGTGTTTTTGAATCTTCTCAATACTGTTCATCATAGCTGTAGGCATGCTGAACATTGACAGTATGTAAATAGGCAAGTTTTGAAGCATGCTTTTAACCAAAAGACACTTACCTACACTTGAAAGAACGGCTCCTTTCCATCCAGCCAACTTTCTTTGAAATCTCTTAATAAGATCATTCCATACCTCCACTGAAATCTTGCCAGTACTTAAAGGTAACCCTAAGTAAGTAGCTGGTAGAGAATTAATAGTGCATCCTAGAATATTAGCAATCTTTCTTTGCCTCTCCTTAGGAGTATTGAAGAAATAAATAGAGCTTTTGTCAAAATTAACTTTTTGTCCCGAGGCTTCCTCATAAAATCTAAGGATAGTTTTAATGGCCTTTGCCTCAATAATAGAAGCCATTAGTAGCAGCAAAGTGTCATCAGAAAACTGCTGATGAGAGGAGATCTGATTACCAGTAGTTGGAGGGAAGTCTTTTATCATGCCAATGTCAATAGCTTTGGAAATAGATCTTCTTAAACTGTCAGCCATAATATGAATAAAAGAGGGGAGATTGGGTCACCTTGCTGTATACCTCTATTACTGGCAAAAAAACCCACAGGTTCCCCATTAACAACCACAGAGAATCTAGAAGTAGAGATGCAAGAGTGAATTATTTTTCTGAATTTGCTTTGAAAAAAAAATTTGGATAGGACCTCATCCATGAATCTCCAGGAGACTCTGTCGAAAGCTTTATGCATGTCAAGTTTGATGGCCATCCCCGCCTTTTTACTTTTATCCATAGAATGTATAGTTTCATGAACCATGATAATGCCATCTTGGATAATTCTTCCCTGGATGAATCTGCTCTGCTGTTGAGAAATGATCTCCATGAGTATAGGTTGCATTCTAGTGGTGAGAATCTTTGTGAAAATCCTATAAATGACATTAACCAAACTGATAGGCCTGAAATCTTTGAAGTATTTTGCATCCAACTTTTTCAGGGCAAGCACAATGTGTGTATTATTTAGTTGTTTAATAAGATTTCCTGTTCTGTAAAATTCATTAACAGCTTTCAATAGATCTTTAGAGCATATTTCCCAACATCTTTGGTAAAAGTTAGCCGAGAAGCCATCTGGACCTGGAGCCTTATCCCCTTCTAAAGCAAAGAAAGCCTTTTTTAATTCCTCAATGGTGACAGTTTTTGAAAGACTTTTAAATCTCTCAACAGGTATTAGATTATTAGGAATGGAGTCTAAGAGGAAAGAGGCCGCTTGTTCATTATAGGAGGTATCTTCAGTGAGGAGGTTCTTGTAAAAATTAAGCGCCTCTGTTTTGATATCCTTAGGATCCTTAGTAATGTTTCCATTTCCTTTAGCAACCTCTGAAATTCTGTTACAAGCTCTATGTTTGATGGCTGTCAAATGAAAAAAATTTGTATTTCTGTCTCCATTTATTGTTTTCAACCATGACAGTTTCTTCTTCGAGTACCGACCTTTTGATTTTTTCATCCTTGTCAAGCAAAGAGGAAATTAAATTTTCCAAACTAGGATTAATCTTACTATGAGTAAAAACAATGAGCTTTGTCAAGTTTAACCTGAATTAAGCTCTCTCCTAATCTTTTGTTGGACCATGTAAATTGATTGCCATGAAGCTCTATGTCCATAAGATTAAGAGTCGAGATGAAGTCAGCAAATTCTTCCATACCAAGGGAGAATTCAGAAATTCCTCCAAACTTTTCTCCTGGATTCAAAGGAGTATTGAATTCTCCCATAATCATGTTTTCAACCTTACTTCGGAACAAGGTTAACTCTTTCCATAGACTTCTTTTACCAGTAGCAGTATTGGGCGCATAAATATTAGACAGGATCCAACTATGATTATTTTCAAGGCTTTTAAAGATAATAGCTAAATGATTTTGGGTTGAGGAGAGAACCTTACCATCAACCATCTTTGTATCCCAAAAGATCGCTAAGCCTCTAGAAGCCCCTTGAGAGTCAACAACAGCAAAGGCAGCGTTCTGCCAAAAATGTCTTTTGAAGTCTTCAACTACTTTACTTTTCATTTTAATATAACTCATGTTAATAACTCATGTTAATAATATTACAATATATAATAATGAGAGCACTATGACATTTCTAACATTCCCCCCCTTAGTGTGAACATGGGGAAAACACCATCTTCAACCAAGCAGCATGCCGCTCCGTAGCCTGCACATGGTCTCGATCCTCAACACTGACTATGGGAACTACATCATCCAAGGACCATTCAACCTATTAGATGAATACATGAACTGGGACCCTTCAACCAATTCACATCAACCATCAAATCAGTCTGATCAAGAACACTTCCTGCAATAGCATCAATGGTACAAATCATTATCATCATGGGGGACACACAAGCACTACATTGCACACAAGAACATGGATGCTCATATGTTCTTATTCATCACACAAGACACAAAGATGTCACTAAAGTAGTTTGCAACCTCTGATGTAGTGAAGAACTTGAGGGTGCTGATTGTCCTCCTGCCTCCGTTGTCTCCATCCTTCAATAAGAGGGTAGATGCTCAAAAAAATAATATTCATCAATTGAATAATTAATAGGTTAATTATCACTTGCAGGATTAGAATAATCATTTCAATCTTCTTCAGCAACTAAAGCCTTTTGATCCAACTTATCATCTAAGAGATCTTGAGCTCTTTTCTTACAATTCACAAAACCATGTCCTGGTTGTTTACAGTAATGACACAATAGACGTTTCTTTGATGGTACAAACATTTTTTACCTTTATGGAATGATGATTTATTATTTTCAACCATGACAGTTTGTTCTTCTGGTACTGACCTTTTGATTTTTTCATCCTCATCAAGCAAAGAGGAAATTAAATTTTCCAAACTAGGATTAATCTTACTAAGAGTAAAAACAATACTCAAATACTCTTTTGGAAAACTGTTTAGTAATATTGCTTTAGCATCTTCTCCATCTACCTTTGCTTTTATTACCACTAATTGATTTAAAATGGATCGAAACTTACTAATATGTTGAACTATATTGTCATTTTCTTCCATCTTTAGCCCAAATTTTTTTGCTTCAGCACCATTGCTGCACTACCTGCTTGAGATCCAAATAACTTATTCAATGTCACCCAAATGTTATTAGATGACTTGGTTAGATCAATATGATGCAAATATGCATCGGAAAGACCAAGGCTGATAATTTTTATTGCTTTCCAATCCTTACTTTCTCATTTCTCTGCTTCGTCTGCATCATTCGGTTTTTTAAATTTTCCATCCACAATGTCCCATAAGTCTTTGTCGATCAACTGTAGTTGGGTTCATACTTACCACGTGTGGAAGTATTTACCATCAAATATTTTAATTAAATTTATCTTTTCCATTTTGAAAATACACTAAATTAGGAAACTTGAACTAAATAATAATAAACTTCTTTATACTGGAAGAGATACTTGACTTTAATAAAGAAAATATATTAGAACTTGGTAGATAACCAACTCACCAATATGAGCTAGCAGATTTTAGAATGATCACCCAACCAAAATACCCATTTCTTTATTCAAGCCTCTGCTAATACTAATCACGCATTTCAATGTTGAGAATATTGAAATTAGAACCTCTGTATCTACTGTTCAATGATGTTTCAGAGTAGAATGATGTTGATCCCGTAATGAGTTCTGCAAAAATTCCAAGCTAGCATAGATGCATATTTTCTCAAGGCTATGCATGTAATGAACTAAACGTGAATGCATGTAACTACCAATCTCTACACATGAAAAGAGGGAATGCATGCAATACAACTCAGGCATATGTGGCATCAGATGAAGGCGTGAGATTGGTACTGACAGAGCCAAATAAACGTAGTCATCATGGAAATCTATTCCGCAAAATGCATTGATCAATTTTTTCAATGAAAAGTAATTTCCATGTAGATACCCTAACAAATTGAACATCAAATTCTACACCCGTTTTGGAGGTATGTGATTTGATGTAGAATTATTTTTTCTCAGACTATAAAAATGACATCAGAGGATACATGCAAATATTTATACTCAACTGTCAAGAGTAATACATTATGTTGGAAATCACGAATGCCTAGATCTTTGATTCATGATGGAAAGCAATGACAAAGCCTCTATTAACTTTCCTTGGCACAAAATTTTGGCCAAAGTTCACAAATGAATGCTTGAAGGAGGCATCACAGACATGGAGCCATTTGATAATTGTGCATGAATAGAAATGTTTCTACTCGAAGCAATCTTAGGAACCCATTCGCTCTGATACCAAATATTGGAACAACAATATTGTCACACATGAAATAATATTATGATATTGTATTCGGCATCATTATAATCAATACTAAGGCTAATAAATAGCCATGAAACTATAAAACTGGCCTCCTACAAACAAGGAAGTCACACAACAAAACAACTTGATAATATCATTACGGGTATAACAAAAATATAATGTTGAAACAATATAAAAAACCTATATCATTAATAAAGAGTTATAATATAATTCATATTAATAATATTACAATATATAATAATGAGAGCACTATGATATTTCTAACAGGGCTGTGGTGATCTCAAAGTACAAGAAATAGTCAAGATAGGATTGTTCTGTCGCATCTTGTATTTCACGTATTACTTCAAGTTGATCTTTTATGTATTAGATTTCTAGTGTGATTACGATGGCACACAAGCTGAGATCATGTGAGATACTAAATTGTTTACACACGAAGGGATATTGGATGATTCAAAGATTGTATATGCTTGTGATGACGTGTGATGGACCTGGAACAATCATCTACAAAAAGTACATCTTGCAAGACAATAGATTAGATTAGAAGAAGGTTGATAAAGATACAGTAATGCTAAAAATGACTAAAAAGATAGGGATCAACGATGATCAGGGATCGACAACGATCGGAGACAAGAAGACTTATTTTGACAAAAGTTGATAATACAGATTGTAACTGATGCAAAATGAATTTTGGAAATGCTCAGATAAAATAAGGTGATTCTAGAAACATGTGAGGCTTAGAAATTAGAGTTTTAAATGTGTTCGAAGTGATAATTAAGGGAAAATTTGTTTAGGACACCGATCGACGATGATCCCTATTAAAACTGGAAAATATACTAAAACTCAATCAAATGATTAAATGAGGAACTGAACGTGAAGTGGCTATGGAGGATGATGTAAAAAATAGTCTTTAGGCTACAAGTGATGTAAAATATGACTGAAAAGGATAAATGAAAATGTACTAACCTTTTTGAATGCTTATGAGGATGACAAATCTCCAAAAGGATGGTTGATTTTTTTACAATATTTCCTCAAGATTTGACAATAGAGTGTTGATATTTCCAAGTGTGGTGATGTCGTACAGAGGTGCAAAAATTCATTCCAAATAAAATCTATAACTAATTAGGAAATGGAGGAAGAAGGTGGATAAAAAGAATCGACACAATCCACAATAATCATCAGTGATCACAGATTTCAGTCGATCGGGTCAGAGAGGTTAAAAACAAACAAAGAAAAGATGGAAAATGGTTAAAACCACTTGCCATTGGAGGATTAAGGTTGTTTGATGAATGGTGGGATGTTATGAATGTGGGTAGGAAGAGGTTATGGGGTTAGGATGGGTAGGATAAACTAGGATAGGTTAGTTTCATGTGGTTAGGGGAGGGTAAATAAGGTTTTACGATGGTAAATGAGTGCTTTTGATGGTAAATTATAATGTACTTAGGATATAAATAATAATGTGAATAATGATGGTGTGATTAATGTGTGTTGGGTTACCTAGGGGTGAAAAAGAGGTGTCTACAGTAGTAATCAATTAGGGAATATTGAGTCTAAAATGGCATAGGTTGTCATAATAGAGTCTAGGGGGGTCAATATTCCCTAATTGTGTGCCTCGAGCAACCAATATTTTTTTTGGTTATATTTATTACTAAAATAGGGCATAATAAATTTGATTTTACATGATATTTTTGTAATTAGGTTTGGGGGATGGGGGGCTAGATATACCCTAATAGAGTTTCCCATGTAACCAATTGATTGATCGGTTACATGGGGAAATGATATAAGGCATAATGAGTATAAAAATGAGAATAAGATGTCACAAATGTGTTTAGGGGGTTTTTCATGGCATAAATGTGTATCCCATGAAACCAATCAAGATTTTAGTTGCATAGGGAGCTTAATTAGGGCATATTGTTGGTTGGATATTTTGTCAAAGACAAAATATGAGGTTTAACCACAACATGCAGGAAAAAGTTCCCCCTCAAATAAAAGGGAGGCACCTTATTTATTACTATTCTAAAAATACCAAAGAATATTTACAATATTTTCACTATTCTAACCATTCGGAGTCGGGATATTATCCCAATAAATTTATTTCTTGTAGAATAGATGATAGATGTGAATAAAATAAAATTTTAAGAGGCGATGATAGAGAATATAAGTAGAAGGAGAAGAATGAGTGAAAAATTTATTTCTCCTTGGAAAACGTAGATTTGAAGATATTAAAATGAGATAAATAATAATAAATTTCTGAAGATATAATTAACAAGATAAATTTAAAGAATATTATAATGCATTGAACTTAAGAGAAATTCTTTAAATCAAGAAATAACACTATAACACAGTTTTTAATGTATCTCTTATATTCCTTATTACAAATATTGAAAACACAATTTTTTTCTTTCTTCTACAACTCTTAGATCTATGTTCTTGTTCCAAAAATCTCCAATCCTTGACAATACCTCAGCATTTTACATTTACAAAGAACGGGGGGAGAGAAATGGGGAAATTGTTTGGATTGCATTCTAAAAATAGAAAATACACATTAAGAGTTCCCTTGACTGGTTCTCACATAATCACCAAGTCAACTTGCAAATCCAAATGATGTCTCAAAATTCCAAAGATTTACATGTTTGATGTAAAAAGGAAAAACACATCAAATCTTTCAATCAGATTTTTCTTTCTCGGCATCTAGCTCTACTTGCTTAAGAAAATATTCCTAGAATTTTTAGACCATCTCTTGTGTTTCTTTTTCAGCGGGTCCTTGGGAATATTGATTCAAAATGTTGCATGTCTCCAACACGTTAATCATACTTTTGGGGAGTTTATGAAATCCTCTGATGTGCTTGTTCAAGCTACTTAAAACATTTTGGCATATAATCAGCTTGTCAATTGTTACCAAATCAAAATCATTATTAGCTAAGGGTTATTTTTCAATTAACTCCTTGAAATTTTTGAATAGGTCATTAGATGGTAACATATTCAATTCATCATCCAAGACATGTCGAAGGATCTTCACCAATTCATCATCAATGTCATTAGTGACATCGATTGCTTCCTCCTTGGTATTTTGAAGCTTCTCACAAGCTTCCTGCATACTTTTGACTCAAAAGTCAATGGCCTTGAAAAAATCAAAGTGCACGTCTCTATCATCAATTATCCCCTCTCAAAGTAGGATATCCGAATCAACCTTCTTAATCTCACCCATAGCTTCTAAGGTAAACTCCCAATTACCACATTCCTCTTGGAGCTTATTGCTCATATTTTGGATGAATAACATTTCTTTCTCGATATCATTATAGGTATCAACAACATCTTTAATCAACATTTTACCTTGAGTCAGGAGATGTTGGATCTAATTGTCCATTTCTCGGCCTTGCTGTCCAATATTTTCCATCTTTGGCATGAATGAGGTATCAAATCCGAGCAGATTTAGAGAGGGAAACTAAAACTAAGTTGGATTAGAGAGATTAAGCAAGATAGTTGTTAGTTTCTCTACTTTATCCTTCAACTCATCTTTAGTAGCCTTGGTTTCCTTGAGCTTATTAAATAAATTATGCATGGCTTCCTACATGTCCTATTGAGCACCTTCAATTGTGATTTCCCCAGTGCCACCTTGGTTATCTAATATTCAAAGGTTGTAATGTCTTCCTTGGTTTTTTCAGCAGCATGCATGACAATATCAACAAACCTATGACTTGACACATCAATGGTGATGTGTGAAATGGTATTAGGATTATTTGATGTGTGAATTGGGGTAGGAGTCAATCAATTGAAATAAAAAGCCTCAAGAGGAACAACCATCTTCCTCTCTTTTGGAGTTTGGTTGGTTAGCTAAGATGGAACATAAGAGGTTGAAACTTGTTGAGGAGGAGAAATGATCATCAGAGTAGTACTGGGGGGAATAGAAAAGTGATCACCAAGGATGGGGCAGTGGAAAAGATAATAATGGTCATGACTTAGGATGGGGGGAGAAGAAGGAATGGAGGAAAGAGTAGCAGAAGGTGTTGGGGTAATAATATCAAGTGGGAATATCACCCACACCCCATATTATGTCGGTCTACCACATTTAAGAGTAAAACGACACGACCAATTCAGCCATCCATATTGATTTGGCATATCCCTCTCGGGATTAGAAATGAGAAACGTATACATTGGTACATTATAGATATAAGAGATATGTATGAGATATGTGAGATGGTGGGTGACCATTATCATTATATTGCATTGCAAGAAACTTCTCTACAATCATTCTGTGAGACCAAGAAGCGAAGTGGAAGTGTTGGGAAAAATTGTATATGAAATTCTTAATAATAGATAGTGCTTTATTTTGAGTGGGTTTTTTCCTTTAGGTTTCCCCACTATAAATATGGTGTCTTATGTCTCTTTTACATTACTATTATTTACTTTCAAATGTTGTTATTACATTCTATAATATGCTATATAAACATCTTAATCTATGTTTAATCAATGTAGTTCATAACCTATAATCTTCAACATTTATTGTTTGGATCTATAATTTGTTTATTATACATTCCTTGTAAATCTTGACATGGTATTATAGCTTGTGGTTATACTTGTGTAGAGCTAGATCTAGATGTTTTTGTTTTACAGGGTGAAGAAACTTGAATTTTCTCAGATTTGTAAAACCGTATTTGTTCCGATTGTCGATTAAAAAAGTTCAAAATTTCTTTTTTCTGCCAAATATTTTTGAATTATTGGTTAAATGGCTATTTAGATCTTGTTTGTGTATTTTTGTGCATAGATCTATGTCTCTACAACCAGTTTCAATCATTTTTTGGTTAAATCCATTGTCTGCAAGCTTGTTTTTAAGTTTTTGTGCCATTTATAGCCATTAAGGTTGTTTTTGACTTTGGATCTGAAAGATCTCTTTAGATCTAGCTAATTCAGAGCGTTTAAATCCACCCCAAATTTATAATTCTTTATTTTTTGCTAGATATGTTTTTGCAAAGCCCCATCCAATCAATTTATGCCATCTGATTTTGTTCTATCATTTTTTATTTAGATCCTTTCAGTTTTGCGAAGCTCGCGCCAATAAAATTTCTCCAAGTATCTTTGTTGTAGTTCTTTTCATTTTTTTTGAAGCTCGAGTTAATTAGAAGGTCCCACCTCGCTTCACATTGTCAATTTTATTGTTTATTTGATTGTGAGTTGAAAAACACAAACCAATAAGGGATTTACACATGTCTTCACATTGTCAGACTTGGCTTCACTTTCCTCTGTCACTTGCAAAATTTGATCTAATCAAGAAGCTCTAAGTCACTTTATATTTCACATTGTCAGTCTTTTGTTTGCTTTCTTATGACATATGTGAAGGTTGAGCCAATAGAATTTCTCCAAGTATCATCGTATTTCACATTTTTAGTCCTTCTAATTGTGGTAGTGGATTACCTATTTAGATTTTGCCACCTTTTCACATTTGTCAGACTTGAGAAAAGTGAGCCATTTAAAAGGCTCCACATGTGTCCAAGTTTTGCCTTAGTATTTTTGGCAGAACTACGAAGTGTGAACTAATTGAATCTTGACACGTATTTTAATCTTCTGTTGTGTCAGTCTTTGCTTTAGCTTAGCTTCTTAGATTGTGACACATGTCTTTATATTTTAGACTTGAACTCTATTTTTGATTTTGGCTTATTCCTGGGACTTTAAGTCCGCTCAAAGCCATCTCATACAAGTTTGGTGGAAAGCTGCCATATGCCATTTTTTGGTCGGTAGATTTTTGACAAGTGGCATCATTAGGCCAAGTCTTTACTTTCACATTATTATTCGGATCATAAATTCATTTTGTTTTAGTTAATTCCACACACTTCACGTCCATTGGGATAAATTGTGTGGAAAATGAACGGAAAGGTGACACGCGCTCTCTAAGTTTTTTTACTCTTTTGCGGACCCGAAAGGGATTTGAATTTAAATTTTAAGGCTTTACACATACATGAGGATCTGTTTTAAAGTTGACACGTGCTTCTCTTGGTATTGTTGATCTGTGTAACATTTCACCCCCCCCCCCCCCCCCCCCCCCCCCCCCCCCCGCTTTTACTATTTTTAAACTTGTGTTTATTTATTAAGTGGCTCATTCAAAATCGGTTAGCTCACTTATGAGCTCGACCCCACCAAGTTGCAAAATAGCTCTTCGAGTTCATTTTTTCCCAATCCTTGCTCTGGATCTATAAGTTTATTAACTTTGTTTTATTCCACGTGTTTCAATTCCGTCACATAAATCAAGTTAGGAGAATGTCAAAATTGTGACACATGTCTCTCTTAAGCTGTTGGATTTTTGCCAAGTGGTTGCGTCTTATTTCTTTGCTCATATTAATATGTTTTTAGTTTTTTTTATTTTAAGGTCTGTAGCTTGACTCAGCTCGAGCTCATTTAGCTCGCCCGTAAACTCAACCAAAGTCATTTTTAACTCTGCCAAGTTGTGTCATTTCTAAAATATATTATAAAGCTCTTAATTAATTAATTAGCTAATTAACTCTCTCAAACAATATGTAGACTAATTCATGTTAAAATCCATCAAATCAAGTAATTTTTTGATCAATTCTTTACTGTTTTCATTCTTTTAGCTATTAAAATATATGTAGCTAGTTTTTTGCTTCTATTTAGCTTCCTTGTCTCATTTTTTAGATGAATTTGTCTCCATTGCCGTATGAGCATGAAAAATGGCTAGTTCTGCCATATTTGCTTTACATAAGCCTCAGTTATTGAATAGAACAAATTTTAGCATTTGGAGAGTGCGTTTAAAAGATTCATTTATAGCTAGGAAGCTCCGGGGTCTTGTAATTAGTGTGGAAAAATGTCTGCCAGGGAGATCTCCTTTAGAATTTTCCAAAAATCTGATATATGCCCTATTGCTTTGTTTTGATCTTTGTCATATGTCCTTTCAAATTTGATTTGTACCATGGGTATATATTTTCTTTGGACCACGGGTGTCTATTTTTTTATTCCGCGGATTTCAAATTTCTTGTATATTGTGGGTGTTTATTTTTTTTGTACCACAAATTTCAAATTTCCTGTGTATCGTGGGTGTCAAAAATTGAAAAATTATAATCGTTTCTTCTTTATTTCACAACTTGTGGTTTGTTACTTGTGTTTCAAATGTAAGTTTTCCTCATATTTGCTAGTTCCTCTAGTTTTTCAATGGACTAAATCAGATCAAATTGATGTAGAATAATCACAGAGCTAATGAAATAACTCTATAAACTATATGAAAAAACATATATTGTATTTAAATATATTGCACTAAATTGAATTTTTTTTTTCATAGTTAACTTATATGGTTTATTGAAAACAAACTAGAACTAACTATAAATGAAAACATGCACAAAATGAATTTTATACGTTTTAATATTTTTCTTTGGTTTTCTCTGACAGTCTATTCAAAATAGAACTATTGTTCATTTTTTGACATATATGACATGTCTAGGCTTCAATCTACCACCTATTTAATGTACTGTGCTTACATAGTCATTTTTTGAAGTAAACTTCACATTAATCCATGAGAAGTATCCACAGTTAATGGATCATGTTTTTAGCCCATCCGGTTTACCCTAGCGGTGGGGAATATGGGTTATCTATAGGAGGTATTAGGGTCCATCCCCTCGGGATCGTCACCTCTATAGCTCATTGTTACTCGGATAGGTTGTGTTAGGTAGGTCAACTGCTTCAGTGGCAGAGGTGGCTCTCGACATGGTCCCAAACTAGCTTGGTGTTCAATGCGATGGAGGTCAGGAGAAGGCATGAATCCCGTGTTCAATGTGACAAAGAATGTCCTAACATTACGTCACAAGAGGGAACAAAAACACTTTTTATCCAATGGGTAGTGGTGTAACGGTTCTTAGGTCTCCTTGTAATTAGGAGGTCCAAGGTTCAAATCTCCACTTCATGTTAAGGCGGCCTACTACTGACAGTTTAGATACCCTGGTGATGGGACATTATGATAATTTGGTTTAATTTGTGGGCTCATTGAGAGCTTAAACTATCATCCTTGGATGGTTCCACGACCAGTGTGGGTTGGGGATGTCACAAAGGGCTAGGGCCCTCTCCCTGTGTAACTTAAGCAAAATAAAAGTGGATCACGTTCTTCAGTGACCACTGTGATTATTCTTGTATAATTCTATTATTTTTTCAGATCAGCTATCTATCAAGTTTTAACTCACTATTTAAAGGCTTAAAATAAGATATTGAAGGTATATATGTTTTTCGTTATAAAACATTTCCTAACATGGTTAGTTTCTAAGCATATTATTATGATAGTTGTTATACAACTAATGTTTAAATTTATAGTTGGTTAAAAGTGAAATACTATGATTTACATTATGTTTATTATGATATTATGACTCTAACCATGCTAATGTTGTGTTGGATATACATCTAGATTTTTTTTCAAGTGTTTTTTGGTGCAGGTGCTATCACTTGGAGTAGCGAAAAATCCATGTGGCTAAAGAGGCTATTAAAAGTGATACACATGGGAGCTAAAGGAAGTATTCCTCTTCTATGTGATGGCTAGATTTCTCATGATAAAGAATCTGATTCAACATCAGAGATTAAAATTGTAGATATCTTCACAAAACCACTGTGTGTTGTGAATTTTTGCAAGTTTTTTGCCTTGTTGGGCCTATCATAGTTTCTATTGAGGGGGAGTGTGCATGACATTTCCACCTCTTAACAACTATTGTAAACTTCCAATACTTCCTCCATTTTTTAATAAGTAAATGTGTCACACTATGTGAAGTTACTTATAAATCCCAACAAAGCATTAGTTATGGGAATACCTTAAAAGGCTCCATAATATGATATAACTCTTCATATGTAAAGCACTTGTCCTTAGAATTTCTTTTGTATGTGTTCCTTTGTATTGCGGCTTTTATGGGATCCTCGGAACATTGTTTTGAACAATGGAAAAATAGTGTCTCATTGTCTTACTAAAATTCACATTTCATTGTTCATGGTTTTTATAAGTCCGCAGGCTACTGTGGTAGTGGAATGCAAAGTTGAAAAACCCATGGAACTCTACTATAATGCACTACAGAACAACAAAACCACAAATAACAATTTTTCATGGCTTGTATAAGTCCACGGGACATTGTGGTAGTGTACTGCGGAGTTGAAAAACCCACATAACTCTACTTTAGTGCACCACCGAACTACAAACTCGCAAAAAAAAAATTTGGTTGCCAACTTAAATCATGAAGCTGATTTATGGATTGTAATTGGCATAAGGAACTATTGTTAAATTTTTTTTTGCATGTTTCCCACTTAACATTAAGGAGGAGTGTTTGGGGTAATAATGTCAAGTGGGAATATTACCCACACCCCATATTATGTTGGTCTACCACATTTAAGAGTAAAAATAGAATGAACGATTCACCCACCCATATTGATTTGGGTGATCCCTCTTGGGATTGGAAATGAACAACGTATACATTGGTACCATATAGATATAAGAGATTTGTATGAGATCTGTGAGATGGTGGGTGACTATTATCATTGTATCGTATTGTAAGAAACTACTATGCAATCATTCTCTGAGACTGAGGAGTGAAGTGGAAGTGTTGGGTATGGTTGTATATGAAATTCTTAATAACAAACAATGCTTTATTCTGATTGGGGTTTTTTCCTTCAGGTTTCCCCACTATAAATAAATTGTCTTCTATCTCTTTTACATTACTGTTATTTTCTTTTAGCTCTTGTTATTGCATTCTATAATATGCTATATAAACATCTTAATCTATGTTTAATCACTCCACTTCATAACCTATAATCTTTGGCATTTATTTTGTTGATTTATAAAAAAAAATTATTATACATTCCTTATAAATCTTGATAGAAGGAGAGGGGAAATGGGTGATTTGAGGAGAACCCAAAGTCATATTTATCCCATATAAGAGAGGAGAAAGGGATGAGAATACTTGTGCCATGAGTGACATGTGATGAGATGAGGGCGAGGGAGAAGAAATAGGAGAAATAGATGTAGAAACCATTGGTATCTGAAAGGATAGATATGGTGAAGGAGAGGAAAGGTGAGGGGAAGAAATATGTGTAGGGGATATGACAAGAAGAGTCACTTGTGTAAGTAAGGTCACAATGGGGACTGCGTGAGTGATGAGAAGGGAAGGAGGAGGAGGATGAGTGACCACAGTACCAACTAATATCACCTGTGTATGTTGAGGAGAAGGGGAATAAACCAAAACAACAAAAGTGGGTGGAGCAACAAAAGGAAGAGGAGTATTGGTTCCACTGTTGTATATCTTGAACTTGAACTTCTTCTCGGGAACTTAACTTTTATATATTTATTTTTGATAGGGGCCCACCTATAATGCAGAAGTGAGTGATAATTTTGGGAACTAGGGGTCTTTAGGATGAATATTTGATGAATATAACCAAGATTTGGTTTAGAGAAGAATATGAGCAGATCTATCCTTCATGGATGCAGACTCCTTGATTAACCAATAGATAGGAGGAAACCCCAAAATATAAACATTCATTTATACATACGTAGGGTCCAAGACTTCCCCTTCATCAATAAAATATCCAGGAATGTCAGCAAGAATAAAATTTACTACCTCATCCAGTGTCAAATGATTTTTTTCTCTCCTCCTGATTGTCACCTCCTCCCTGTAATCAACCCAAATATTTTCAATATTTGGGACATGAAACTAAAATGTTCCAAAATATTTAGAAATACCACAATAATCAAAACCAGGCATTGCAGGAAGAGTCTTTTGATGTCTTCTTACATTTCAATACCAACATTCTTGACCTTGATGACTGATGTGTAGGTGTATCATCCACTAGAGATGTGGAAATGAATTACTAACTTATGCTTGCTTTGTTGGAACTTATGAAGGTCCATTAATTGTGTGACCAATTCCATAAGTACCCATTTATCACTTGGGAATCTGGGCAGCCAAAATAGGGAACCTTGGAATGCCCCTACACAAAGATAGGTGAATTTTGGAAACTATAAGAAGATACACCCCCAATAAGAAACTGCATTCTAGGTAACATTGGTGACCCTTCATTTGGAATGATATGTTTCCAGTCTACAAATGATGTTTTAGAAGAAAGCATCATTTACTCTCCAGAAATGGGTCTAGATTTTCTTCAGAGACAACTAAGGATAAAAATTGTAAACATAACCAATGGGTCTGGAACCCACTATGTTTAGCCCAGGATATACTCTCTTTCTAGCTACTGTATAAGTGGTATATGCCATTATGAAGAATTTTCGTGTAGTCAACACTTATTTTAACTGACTATTAATTGTGTTGCTAATGAATTCACCCCAGTCAAAGCATTGCTCATTTTTTTGTATGATGGTGAGTAATTGATACATCCACCCTTGGAATTATTTAGCTTTAGGAAGCCCAAAAAAATATTCTCAACAATGTGATGATGTCACTAACTTTAAGGATGAAATCGATTTGAGGAAAGGTCTTGGGGAACCTATTTATAGAAGGCTTGGGCTTGACTAGATAATTCTTATTGAAATGTTTGATACAGTAAGTTAATTTGTCATCCCAGGATTGTTGGGACTTCCTGGAATTTTTGTTGACATATGTAGAAAATTTGGGCTACTTGAAGATATCATCAACATAATCAGTATCTAATCGAATCACCACCTCACCACCTTAGTTCTTGACAGACCTGGATTCAGGGTCATAGTGACTAGTAGCAACAAGGATGAATTTTGGGCATTGAGCAAAAAAAAAGGAAAATAACAGCAATGGGTGATCCACTATTGCATATGCATTACATCCATGTGGTCTGAGAGGATCCTTTTACCCTATTCCAAAAGTCCTCCATGTTAATGTTCTCGAGCTCAATGTCTCTAATATCAACATTAGAATCGATATTAGAAGGGGGCACAACCCCTTGATATTTATACTTCATTTCTTTGGAACATTATGCCTTGCCCTTTCCTTTCCTCGAATTAGACATGAGGAAGTTGACCAAAGAAAATTTATCAAAAAATATCATGAATGCCCATGAATGGAAATTGGGTTATACTCTTTACAAAACAACCTGAAAAACTCGATACACTGAGTAAAAAAACACCCTGCTTTGCAACTTTGAAATTTCAATACAATGTCGAGACTATGACCTTGCTTAGAAACCCAAAGAACCCAACACACTATCGAAAAGGAGACCATGGTGTGCACTTTGATTGAACTGATACACTGGTGGAGAATTTAGTGTATCTTACAGCTTGAGAGTCTCAAAAGACTATCAGGTTTTGAGCCTTGTTGATCATTTTGAAAAATTTGACACACTGTTGAGAATGCAAATTTGTTTCACACTGAAAAATCCCCGAAACACTTAGAGTTAAACAATACATGTTTTTCTTCTTGTTAATTCAATATTTTTATCATGATGAACATGCCAAAAATCTCAACAAGTTTATGTTGGGGTTTTTGACATTTTTATTGTGATAAAAATCAAACATGAATGAAAAGACCAAGTTTCTTCAATTTGGAAGAGAAAAACTAGACATGAAAGAAAGGATAATATGAAAACTAAGCATAACTCCCCCATCAATGAATATGATGAAGAAAATATAGGAAAAATCCTCACAAAATAAGGACAAACTAACAAGGAGGAAAACACTTACCAAGGAAAGAGACCAGGAGTTGAAAATCTAAGAAAAATGATAAAAAAAAATGCCAAGAAAATGCCAATTGGGTTTTGGGTATGTGAAAGGAGGAGAGAAAATTTTAATTCGGAAATCATATCAAGTATAAATGACATGGAATATCCACCTATTTATAAAATATCTTGCATTCCTTACACATAAGATGACATGTGTGGGCCAACAAATCCACCCTAACATTAATTGGATTGACTCGGGGTAGAATTTTGACTGCACAAAACATGTCATGTAAACGTACAGTCAGGTCCTGAAAACATGATACAAAGGAAACCAAATTCTTATCAAGTTCAGGAAGCTGAAACATGACACAAAAAACATGTATTTCTATATTAATGTTCCACTAAAAAAAGGTTTGAAAACCCAATACATTATAGTGTTTCAGGGTTTGGGTTCAGAAAACACATGACACAAGGCATTTATTTTTTGACTTCAATGTCCCAATGCTTTCAGAACCTGAAACCTGAAATACTTTAGTGTGTCAGGTTTTTAGGGTCGGGAAACATTTTTCAAAAGACATGAAAAATCCAAAAAAAAAAAGAAATCGGAAAACGACATGGGAAAACACTTTCAAGCCAAAAAATTGGAAAATTATTGGATTATAATATGTTCTAAAAATGAAATTTTGATTGGCTATCCCAATTTATTGATGAACTCAAAAATGGGATAACAACTTGCTCTGACTGGGGACTTTATTTGATAACACAAAGGAAGAGAAATTCCCAAATCTCATAAGTGTCTATCCATTGAGCCTAGGAGTCATAGAAAAGTATAACAAAAAGAGATATGAATGAATAAAACACACAAAATCAAAAAGAAAAGGACTGAAAGCAAACATACCAAACTGAAAGGGGAAACACACAACATAAAGGGAAGCTAATGGTACAAGTAATATAAAAATTTTCCTTACTACCAAAACAACTTGAAATAGTGCCTACTGTGTGGCAAAAGGATTTGGGTTTCATTAAGGTATGATAATTAGAATTTATTCTCCCCACACTAAAGGTGAATATTAAAGGAACCCCTCTATAAGGAATCAAATTTTTCACACATTCCCTTTGAATCTCTCCTTTTTTCCTACAAAAGGACTAAGTCTCCAACCTGAAAATATTGTTATTTAGCCTTTTTGTCAAAAACATTCATGACTTTTCCCTAGTGTTCTATGATTCTATTAACCACCTTGGACCTTTTTTCTTCCAGATCTACCAGGTACATGATTATTTTATCCATATATTCTTGAAAAGTATCATCCTCGATTACATTAGCCAACTTTAAGGCTAACAACTCTAAGGAGATAGGAATTGCAACATGAACACTATATAAAACCTAAAAAAAGGGACATACTAATAACACATTTAGGAGTGATACAATATTCCTAGAGTGCATCATACAAGGCCTTGTCCCATGTTTGTTTATTATCATCAATCAACTTCCAGATTAGGTCACCAAGTTCTTATTGCTTGATTCTTCTTGACCATTTCCCTAAGGGTAATAATCTGAGGCATGAACCAAAGTAATCCAGTATCCATAGCAAAACTTAGTGAGTTCATACGATGAAAAATTGGAAGCATTATCAGCCACAATCTTGTGAGGAATGCAAAACCTTACTATTATGTTCTCCTTGATGAAGTTACAAACAAATTCATAGGTAGCGTGTTTTACAGGGATGGATTCCATCCACTTAGTTAAATATTCAGTCACTATTAGGAAATAACTATGTTTGGCACTAGACAAAGGGTTTAAATCACTGCTAAAATCAATTCCCCATTATTGGAAGGGTTCATTTATTACCACTGACCTTAGGGGAAGTGCTACCAATTTAGGATGACCAACGAATTACTGATAGGCCTCGCATTTAGCTACCCATGTCATTGTGTCCTGAAATAAGGTGGGCCAATAATATCTTTCTCGCAGGTTCTTATGAGTTGTAATAGATGCTAAAAAGTGTCCCCCTCAAGCCAAGTTATGATAGGCTTCCAAAATCCTATCCTACTGATTTTTTTTCTACACAACGAAGAAAAACTCTATCAATTCCTCTTTTGTACATGCCATTTTCCTAAATTACATATTTAGCTGACCTCAAATTTACTGTTTGATTTTATTTTGAGCTCATATGCTCATGTCATTCTCCATAGGTTAGGAAAAACACAATGTTTGAATACCACTCATTTGTCATACTCACAAACAAAACCATATGCAATTCTTCTTCAATGTCCTCTCTACCGTAAAATTCCTCTCATAGTTTGTTTTAAGCAATAAGTTGGCATAAAACTCTCCCACACACGAGATTGGTAGGTTTTTTATCTAGGTCATATTCCTGCACCTTACCAATCCAGTTTCCTCTCTAACTGCCTAGCTCTTGCTGAGTTAAAATTGTCTTCAAAATAGTGTCAGGAACAAGGACCAATGAATGAGAGTTATGGATGTAATACCTAAAATAATTTACTTCTCAGACCACCACATAAGTGTGTTTCTCAATTTGATACATCTTCAATTCATGTGATTTTAATAGAAAAATCATGAAGGTAATAGAATACTACACTCTTTTTGAATTAGTTTGCATCAATATCGTAGACACAGTGTGAACTGAGGGTGTACATGATGAAACATTTATGGAAATGTATACATACTAAGACTGGGGCATGCATGATGACTTCTTTGATTTCATAAAAATTAGTCTTTCCATCAGTGTTCCATCGAAATGAAACTTTACCATTCATCATCTTGACAATGTGTCGAGTCTTATTAGAAAAGTTAGGGACAAACTGTCTCAGGAAATTAACTTTCCTAAAGAATGAGTGTAAGTCGGTTTTTCTTGTAAGAAGAGTGAGAATTTGTATATTTTTGACCCGATCAGGGTCAATCTTAGTTTCTTCCTTCGTTATGATATGTCCTAGAAATTTTTCTTATTTGAATCCAACATGGACTTCTTAGGGTTCAAGGAAATCACATGTTGTCAGCACCTCATCAGAATTTGCTCCAAGTGATCACAATGATCTTATCTATTCTTGGAGAGAATTGTGAAATCATCCAAGTATACCACAATAATTTTTACCATCATATATATGAAGGCCATGTCTATCACCCTTTAGATGGTATCCCCAATGTTTATTAACCCGAATGACATTCTCTGATATGAGAAGGTGCCCTAGGGAGTAGTAAATGTTGTCTTGTGTTGATCTTCAGTAGTAACCTAAACCTAATTGTATCGCGAAAAACCATCCAACATGGAAATAATCTCAGCACTAGTTATCATTTGCAATACCTGATCCATGATAGGTAGAGGATAATTATCCTTTAGTGAAGACTTGTGAAGGTTATGAAAATCTACAAAAATGTGGATTTATCCAATTAAATTGGGGATGATGTTGGCCACCCACGTGGAATGATGAATGGGAAAATTAATCCTTGCATCCAACATCTTCTAGATTTATGGAAGAATAGTACCTGAGATATTTGGGTTATAAAATTGTTGATTCTTCATATAGGGTTAAGCTTCCATCTTAAGAGGAATGTTGTGTTGAACATCCTTTGGCCTGAAATATTTTAGGTTAGTGTATGACCATGTTAAAACATTCACATATTTCTTTAAAAGTGCATAAAATATTTTCTTTTCTTCAGGTGAGAAACATTTGCCAATGTTCAGGATTCTTAGTTGTTCTATGGACCCCAAATTCACCTGCTCTACCTAAACAAAAGAATTTGTTTCTTCTTGCTACTTGTTCTGGATGAAGTGATCATGCATGTCAAAAATTCCTTCAAAAGATACTGACCTTTTGGGATTTCATTCCCTTTGAGTTGAATAACTTCTCTGTTGACTACCTGACATAAATTAGAAGTGGACTCACAGAAAGATGATTCTAATCCTTCAAAGTAGAGTTCACTGGAGATTTTATATTTCTCAAGGAAAGAGAGGATTTTTTTATCATCATTAAATACTTGTCACTAAGAAGAATTATCAGGGACACTTGGGCAATAAACTATTTCAATTATATACTTATATTCTTTAAATCTTGGATGTGGCAGTAGTAATGAAGCAGAAATAATGAGTGAGTCATCTTTATCGTTGTGATCTCTGGACACCACTTTGATAGAAAATTCTTCAAAATCATTTATGTAGTCCCAAATCCTATTTCTTCAATGTTTCAGTAAATCATTCTTTACTTGATATACAAACCTAACTTGATTTACAATGAGTTCAACGTCTCCTTGTGCTTTAATATTCTTAACTCCTTTCTCTTTTGACATCCTTAGACCTAATAATAGTGCCTCATACTCAACTATGTTATCAGTATTGTTAAATTGTAATTTAAAATAGAATGGAAAAATCTCATACTCAGGAGATATGAGCACTACACCAACACCAGATCTAGAAGTTGAGAAGCTACCATCAAATTCCAAATTCCACATTTCATTAGAATATCTTTCCATGGTATAAGTAGAAGAAAATATATGGTTCAAAGTAATGAAATATGTGCCCAAACTAACATCTTCAAAAAGGATTTGCACCTTAGGATCATTAGATTTAGTGACCAGGTACTTTTCTTAAACCTCAGGTTTAATTTTTCACATAGTCTCATTGAAAGGTATCTTCACCTTCAACCAATCCACATGGATTTCTCCTCCTATTTCTCCTCCTACTTCTCTGCAAAATCCTCTTCTCAGGGAATGTGGTAAATGCAAACTGGTCATCCTTGATTTGACCAATTAATGGGACTTGTTTAGTTTCCATGGAGTAACATCACCAAAAAAAATTCATGAGAGTGAGTCCTAAAGCACGAGATTCCTTTGTGGGCATGACATTGTCAGAGGCTTTAGAATCAATAATCTAGTTGTTGAGTTTAAAACCGTTGATGAGTCAAAATAAATAAAATGTTTTATTTTTCCCAGAGGAATAAGTTGAAGCCATACTATTTTGAGATGAGAAAGGTGAAGGGATAGGAAGGAGTCCTCTAGAGGAAGCATGAGGAGGTAAAAAAACTTTACTCTTAATAAAATTGGCTAGTATTTCAAACTGTTTAGGATTAGACTGAAGATATTCCACTTATAATATATGGATTTTTGTTTTCTTGGCATGATCAATGATGTCAAAAGTAGTGTAATAAGGGGTGATTGAAGGTTCATATCCTTCAATGCTTGTCTATGCAGAAGAGGTACCGATCTTAAGAACAACACGAGAAGAGGGATTAGAAGTGGGAGTAAAACTTTTGACAAATCCTGAGACACTTGGAGTTAAAATGTAAGTGTTTTTCTTCTTGATAATTCAGGATTTTTATCATGATTAGCATGTCAAAAATCCCAACAAGTTTTTTTTTTGACATTTTTATTACGATAAAAAATTAAAACGTGAAGGAAAAGATAAAGTTTCTTCAATTTGGAAGAGAAAAACCAAACAAGAGAGAAAGGAAAATATTAAAACTGAGCAAAACTCCCTTATCAATAAATATGATGAAGAAAAAATAAGCATTTCTTCACAAACTAAGTAAAAACTAACGAGGAAAACACTTACCAAGGAAAGAGACCAAGAGTTGAAAATCCAATAAAAAAGATTTTTAAAAATGCCAAGAAAATTCCAGTCAGGTTTTGGGGATGTAAAAATAGGAGCAAAAATTTGAATTCATAAATTGTACCGAGTATAAATGATGCGGAATATCCACCTATTTATAAACTAGCCCACATTAATTATACGTAGGATGACACATTTTGGCCAACAACTCCACCCTGGTATTAATTGCATTGACTCAAGGGAAGAATTTTGACGACATGAAACACATCATGCAAACATGTAATCAGGTCCCAAAAACCCGATAGAAAGGAAACCAAATGCTTATCGGGGTTGAGAAGCAGAAAACATGACATAAAAAATATGTATTTATATAATCATGTTCTGCTGTAAAATTTTCCAAAAACCTGATACACTATAGTGTTTTGAGTTTCGGGTTCAGAAAACACATGACACAAAGCATATATAGTTTAATTTGATGTCTCGATGCTTTCAGAACCTGAAACTCAAAAGAGTATAGTGTGTCAGGTTTTTAGGGTCAGGAAACCTTTTGCAAAAGATATGAAGAATGCAAAGAAAAACCTGAAACCTGAAAAAGACATAGAAAAATCACTTTCAAGGTAAAAAACTTGTAAAATTATTGGATTTCAATCAATCCCAAGAATGAAAATTCAATTGGTTATCCTGATTTCATTGATGAACTTGAAAATGGGATGACACATATTAAGTCTTAAATGACATTAGGTTGTCACAATCAAGTCTGAAAGCTTTGATAAAACCTAAATGTATGCCTATGAAACCAATCACATCATTGCTTTCATGGGGAACTCAATTACAGAATATCAAGTCTAAATTGAACAAAGGTTGTCACAATTTTGTGTAAGGAGTTTCATATGCCCTAATTGAGTGCCCTATGTAAGTAATTGGTTATATGAGGCACTCAAATAGGGTGTATCATGTCTAAATTGACATATGATTATCACACGTAGGTATGGGTGGTTGATATGCTTTAATATTTTTCCTCATGATACCAATTGAGTGATTAGTTATATGGGGCACTCACATAGGGAAAATTGAGTCCAAAACTACATTAGGTTGTTACAATTAGGTTTAGGCAAACTAATATACCATAATTATAAGTTTCATGAAACCAATTGAACGTTTGGCTGTATGGGGAACTCAAATAAGGCATATTGAGTCCAAAATTAGAGTATGTTATGTAGCACCCAAAATCTAGTCCAAACACTCGACAATATGACATTTAAAACTTATCTCGACATTAATACCTATTAGCCTTAAAGTTTTGAAAACCTAGGGTTTTTCATGTATTACAAAACATAACCTTATATGCACTAACACTTGAGTGTCTCACCTGAAGTGCAACAGAGTAGACATAGCGACCTTGAATTTGTAAAGTGACAGACAAGAGATAATCATGTACATGACCTTTCCAAAATTTTAGGTAATTTTCCAAATGCTATCTATTACCATGAAAAATACACAAATCAACACAAAAAACAACAAATCTAATGTACAATCACATATAAACATCATAGTTCACAAAAAAAACCATACACAAACCCTTGATCTCCATTATATTACTCAAAGAATGAACTAATACATCATTATGCACATAATTTGTGTGTACATTTTCATACTAAAATGATTTATAATAAATCCTTATATTACATTGACCATTACATATTTAAGCTCATGAAACTATTGCTAAATACATAGTTTTTCATGCAAACATTCTCAAGATCATTGTTTCACCATTTTCTTTATGGATTTGATGAAACAGATAAGGGTATGGGCCAAGGAGGAATACCTATTGTGATGGTCAGATTAAAGGTCATTGCACGCGTTCTGACTTCTTGATCCAATGTTGACTGTGAGAACTTCCTTTTGGCTAGGAGGAACTACCTGAAATACAAAACAAGACCACAAAAGAGAGTTAAATAACACATGACAATGGACTACCTAACGTATGCTAGATCTAGGAAGTGTGATACTTCCTAGAAGGCCGTCAATCCATTGTTTATAAATCAATATAAAATAACTCAAACATGTAAATAAAATAATCTAGTGCTAGCTTTCTGATTTGGGTGCCTCATATTACTATCAGTGTTGATCCAGTTAAGTGCTAAAATGTTATGCAGGTAAAGGTTTTGGGTTGGGTTGTGGGTAGTGCAGGAGGTGTGTAGGTCACAAACAGAGTCTTAGTAAGGTTGTTTAATATTTTGGGTTATTTTGGGTGAGGTAATTAGGTTGCTGGTCTGGAAAAATATTATCAGACACAGAGACCAACGCCGGTCAGGGTGACCAATGTCAGTTTAGGTATGACCAATACCAGTTTAGGGTGACTGATGATGGTCACTGTGGAAAGTGGTTGGGAGTCAGGGGGTGTTTGGGCTCTCTTCTATCTTGGAATAGAGATTTGGGAAGGTCTCTATGTGGGAGGGTGAGGTGACATGTTCAAGATATGTGTGGTAAGATTTTGAGTGAGGTTTGGGGTAGGCTAAGAGTTGAGTTGTAAGGTTGGGTTAACAGTCACATTGGCTGATATCGATTAAGGATACCAATGTCAGTATAAGACGGACTGACCAAAATTAGGTTTAACTGATGGCAGTTACTGTGGGGAACTTGAAGATGTTGTAGAATGAGTTTTGGGTTCTCTTTATGTTTGTAATAAGAGTTTGGAGGGTGTTTGTGAGGTCTACGTGAGGGAGGAGGTTTTTTGATAGGTTTTTGTGAATTTTAGGTGGGGTGTGAGGAGGTCGTTGATAGAGAGAAAGATGATGGATAGATCTAAGTAATAACAATGAATATATGAAGGAAAATAGAGGATACAACTGCAAGTGATAGAGGAGAAACCAACTTACTTGGAGTTCAGAAGGTTTCTAAATGCCTGTAGTGGTAGAGAGGTGGTGTGAGATGCTAGTGAAGGTTAATCTGTGGAATGGTGCTCACTGCTATAGTCATGCTTCTTGGAATGCTACCATGAATGCAAATACCTTTAGATCAGTCTTGGTGCTGGCTATGGCTATCTAGATGTGCGAAAGGGCTCTGGTTCTTGTTTGCATGTAAATCTCCTTCGTTCTAAAACTTGAGAATCTAGCCAAACTCCCAAAAAAGGTTACTAAAATTAATATATGGTAACCGACGATGGTTTAGGGTGACTAGCATCAGCTTAGGGTTGACTGACGTCGATTAAGGTAGGAAATCCTAGGTTTACTAAAAATGCCAGATCTTGGCAATCTTTTGGGCCAGCTCTTGTCTATTCTCATGGATCAAAACAAAATGTTATGTTTTTATGAGTAGGAATGTGATTAGAGGGGGAATAGTCATGTGATTTTAGGGTTGCACTAAGTATTAGTTCATTAAGGTAGGTAGGACTAAGTCTTAGTTAGTTAGGGTGAGTGAATATTGAGACCTAGTAAAAGGGAAACATTATAAGAATAGGTTTGTGATGAGGTGTCTAGGTGAGGTGGAAATTAGTTTTAATTAAGGTAATTAAATAATGAATATTGTGAGCATTGGTGTTACTTTAATTATAAATAATTAAACTAATATTAATGTGGGGTAAAAGGGTCATGGTTAGGTGAATATGTTTGAGTTGGCTATTCGACAAGGGACCAAGGGGAGTGTGACCCAATTTTGGTGTCTATAATCATAATTCTCAAACTCCCTAAAATTTAGACAATTTACTAATTGCAATAATGATAACAACTTTTCTCTTTATTTTAGGATCTACTACTTTTAAAGTGTATCGAAAATTCCTAAAATATTCATGTAATTCCCTTTCTATAAACTTCCTTTAGCTTGGTTTACGATTAGCTAGAACACATAATTTCCAATTCTATGTGAGTAAACTTCTAGATTATCCATGTCTTGATCCATCTTCTTACAAGTCACGTGTCTTCTAGATCTTCCATGGATATTCCTACAAGATAGGAAAATTCTACATTTTTTTATGTGACCATGCATGTCTCACTCATGGAATTTGTGGGCTAGAATAAAAAAATCCTACATCTACGTGTCTACAAAAACATGTGTTCACCCTCATACAAGGTAATGATGAATCCCATTATATGGTAGGTTCTACCTTCCTTAGATCTATAAGTTATAATGCATACTCACCAACATTATATAAATAAATCTTCCTTGAGTTCATGGGATATTATATTTACTCCCACATATAACTACACCATTTAACAATTCTAGAGGGGTCACATTCTATCATTAGATTTTTACAGGCATTATCCCAATCCTTTTGGTCAGTATTCACAAAATCAAAGGTTTTCTCACATCCTTCTTTTTGGGTTATATTTTACAAAAATTGTGGAAACCCAACCAGAAACTTAAGGAGATCTAAGGTAGAAAAGATGAAAGACAAGCATGAATCTTAAAACAACACAAAGCAGAAATAAAACACTAGATATAGACATAGGTTTTATCCTAGGAAAACCTTTTGAGTAAAAACCCAAAAATAGATATCTTTCCTATTACACTTAGTCTAACACAAATTTACAATAAGATTTGAACAAAACCTTTTTCACAATACTTTTGTAGTCCATGCACATCCTTTGTGAAACTATAATACTAGACAATATTCATCACTTAACATGTTTATTAAACTAGATTTCATATTTGGATGATCTCTCACACATAGCATTCCTTCATCCTAAACTTGGTTATTTATAACAAAATAATAGCCCTAAAATAAATTTTATCACCATTTTTAATTATTAGTTCCTAGGAATCAACGTGCTATAAAAATTATATGAATGCTTTAGAAAATCCATTGATTATTCTAACTGATTTATCAAAAATATAGTTTTTTATTAAACCTTATTGCAGAGTAATTGATATATAAAATAATAAAATACAAAAATTACACAAGAAAACTAAGATGTAAATGTGAAACCCTAAGCAAGAGATAGAGACAAAAGACTTAGCTAATTTACATTTGATCTGGGGCTGATCTAGACTGGGAAAAGTGATGAACAAACTGGGAAGAGTATCGTTACTACACACTGTAAGTTTTGATAGGCGGGGATGAAGCTAGAAATGGGTGCCTAGGATAGGGTAAGGGAGCCTGGCATCGGAGACCACTTCTAGGTGTCAGTGACTACATAAAAAATAAGATTATGATCTCTGACGTGTTGTAAGGGTGTCACAATTACTTCATGTTGATCACTTGATGGTCACTCCTTGATCATCGATGATACCTGTAACCTACAAAACAAAAGTTCACTTGCACAAGTCCACAAACTATATTAAATATCAAAAAGAAAGATGCAATATAGGGAGTGAGACTGACCTTGGTGGCCATTTTGAAAGTGAACTTACAACTGAGTGTTGCACTACATCTCAGAATCCATGTAGTTCTTGTGAGTGTGTGTAGGAATCATGCCTTAGGATACCCTAGTGCAAGTTGCACTTGATAGCATGGTAGATCTAGAATGTAGAAATGTATAGTATGTGTGGATGGAATAGAATGAACTTCCCCTTCCTATGTAGTGTATGTAGAATATGTAACACCTTTTCCATTGAATGGATGCTAGATGGATTCCTTTAGTGCTCTTTAGTGCCTTTAGAATGCAAGCTTAGGTAATGATAGTAAATGCTTAGTGTTTGGTCCTTCATTTTGAAAACCTAACTATGTATTTATATGATTCCCTTGTTTGAATTTCATAATTGAAAACTGGAAGGTTGACCCATAAGTGAAAAATATTCCTAAAAGATAAAAGAGACCCAAAAAGAGTGAGTAAGGTGAGAAAGGGTCAGGAGATCCTAGAGGGGATAGGAGCACCTGGGTACTATTGTCCTGGGTGGGCACTGGTGTCTAAAGCCATAAAAGATAAATTAGTAAAATATTGATTAGGCTGTAGGGTGTGTAAGACCAAATAGAAAGAAAGAAACAAAGAAAAGAGGCCAAAGATAGTTTTCAACCACTAGTTTAATTACTTAGGAATCATATAAATGTTAGCATTATTTTGTGACCTGGAAATATACCCAAGTACATGATTTTGTGTCTACATTCCCCCACTTCATGTTGTTAAGTGAATACTCAATAACATGAAGTAGATAGAAGATGTGTACCTGATAACCATGTAGAGCATATAGTGAAATGTGTGCCGAATGGAAAAGTGAAGCATTAAATGATGCAAAGTGAAGTGTGGAAACTAGGAAAGGAAAGTGACCTTAGGGTGTGAAGCATATGTGTTGCATTGTACATGTTGTTCTGATTGTGAGTGATGTTTCTTGTAAGGATGGACCTGTAAAAGAAGAGAAAGAATATATTAAAAGTCCCATATATGATAAATCAGAGAAAAATGTGCATAAGTATGTAAAAGTATGTAAAAACATGTAAAGGAAAGTGTGCACCTGATGTAAAAGAGTGTAAAGGATAGAAAAGTGTCCCAAAATTGATTTATTTGGGATAATCACACGAAATTGATTTTTTGGTCGATCTCATGCCAAGTACGAGTTCTTGGGTGATCTCAACCAAGGAGAAAGTTAGGGAGAGAGTTATAGTGTTACTCTCCTTCCACAACTATGCCTAATAAGCACCACTATAGATGGTGCATCCTGATTAGTTCCCATTGTTATTTTTGTCCCAATTGTACCAATTGAAGTAGATAGAATGCAATCTATAACTGAAGGTATATGCATATAACTATAGAACTGCTATGAAGACTTGTGTGAAATGTGATGATATGAGAAGATGAGTGTATCTACCCCAAGGACATTAGCACCCAAGGGATAACAAAAGAACCTAGAAACTACTGTCTAATGTTGGGCACTAGTATCCATGTTGTGCTGGGGACCCAAATCAAATTCTAGGCCATTTTTTGATTGTGTTATTGTGTTGTTGCAATATTGTGTAGATTTATACTATAAATCTGAGCTGATGTATGGGTGATTTTTTCACCCAATGTATGCCTTCCTTGTTTGGGGTGTATGCGACAAGTGTAGGAGTATGCAGCACAAAATAGAGGACCTGATGTTGTAATGTATTGTAACCCTGTAGGAGGGAGGGGATGTGCATGGTAGAAACAAATGCACATGCAAAAAAAAGTAGCTAGTAACGTGTGTTAGTAGAAAAAGTAGTAAACATGTAATAGAAGGCAATGTAACAAACAAGTGTGCAAAAAAATTAGACCACAAAAATTAAGTTCAAACATGGGACATCACTCATAATGTCAAAATAAAATCAGGGGTGAAGCGGCCAAAAGCAGAAAAATAGTGATCAAACAAGACATAGGGCATAGCCCAAAAATAATGGCATATAATAGGAATCAATGAAAAACAAAGTGTGTCAGATAGCCATGGTAGAAAACAATCCTGCAAAGTAAATGCTACACATGAAGTACCTGTTAGCATGTTAGAAAGATACAAATTATGTCAAGGCATATGTGTATCAATTGAAAGTAATGTGATAAAAATAATAGGAAGTTGTATATGATGAAACCATAACACCTATAATGCATTATAATAGTAACGATAGATGCCCCAAGGAGCCTTGATGGGATTTGTAAAAGGTACAGTGCCAAAAATCATTGCATCATGTAAAAATATTATAAGAGATATGTATTCATTCCAAAATACCAAGTGAATGCACATGTGTGTATATAGAAAGATAATGACATACTGAGTATCAGACTAGCCTAGTAAGCAAAGTGCAACATGTAAGTAGAATAAGGTAGCAAAAGTACATGCAACCAAGATATGAAAATTAAATGTATGAGTAGGATAGAATGATATGCAAAGTGTGGATGTGATAGGAGCAACGTGCCCCCCAGCCGATGTGTATGAGATGAGGTTCATTTATAAAATACCCCTCAACAATCAAGAATGAACCATATAGCAAGAGTGTGTCATCAAGAAATGGTTTGAAAATGTGTACGAGAAAGATAGATAATGAAACATAGAGTGTGAAAGGAGAATGTGGTGAGGTTCATTTTATATTTAGACCCTTAGCAGCCAAGTATGAACCATGGAACTATAGTGCATCATAGGGTAATGGTTTGAAAAATGTGTGCTAGAAATATAGATCATGAAGTGTATAGTGTCAACAATGAATGTAGTGAGGTTCATTTCAGATTTATACCCTCAACAATCAAGTATAAACCGTGGAAATAGTGTGCGTCATAGGGTAATGATGATACAATGTATGTACCAATGTGTGTAAGAGTGATTAGAAATAGGAAGTATGAATCAAGTAGTGTAATAGTATAAATGATAGATAACTAATGATAATATGAGGAAGAGGGAAGAAATCTTGATGCCCCCAAGTGTGATTTTAGAAAGATCAAGTGAATTCATCTAAGATATGATCAGTTTCAGGATCGTAACCGATTGGATTTGGGTTAGAAACTTGGTAAACAATAGTGTGTGGTTGATCATATAAAGATCCTTTTTGACGTAAATTATGCATGCCCATAACATATTCTTCATCAGTGAAAGGTGGTTGTGCACATTCATGTGCATACCAATGGGTGAGATTTTGAGAATAACCAAGGAATGAATCATTGCAAATAGAGATGTAACCAAAAGACATAGGAAATGTGATATCAATATTATTAGAATCTCTAGTGCCACTAATGTAGTCAAGCCAAGACTACCCAAGTGTGAGAGGAGAGGAATGAGGAGTATGTGCAAGGAATAATAATAAGTTAAAGGCTTGGAGGCCATAAGAAACAGTAACAAATACACATCCATGATAAAGGTGAGGAGAGTGAGGCGGTGGGAGGAGATCATCGAGTGTGAATCCTAGGTGGGCTAAGCCATCATGTGTGCAAATAGTGTCAGAGAAAGTGGGATTGAATGCAATGTGAGGCCAATAAGAGTCATTATAAAAAGAGTGCATGTGAAAGGAGTAAGTGTGAATATAGGGTGTTCTTGGGGAGATGAGGCAGATGGTATGATGTCCAATATATGGACAAAACCCTAAAATATTATCATGGAATTAGTGGAAGGAGGGGGTTTTTTGAATTTATATTCATCAGGGCCAGTAACAAAAAAAGTATCCTTGAAGTAGGACTTGTCTATTTCGATAGGAATCAAGAGTACGTAATGTGTCATCATTAAGCACTATAACATAACCTCATTATTATCACATTGAATAGCAGTATCGAAGGATATTGGTAGGAATGGAGCCAGATGTACGAGTGAGAAGATCCGTGATAGGTGGGAATAGTGGTAGATATGGAAGTTGTCAAGGTGGGTGAAATGATATCAATAGTATGGGTAGGAATGGATGGTATTCTTGTAGAGGTAGAAGAGGTTTTTGAGGCACTAGATTGACTAACATTGTATGTACTAAGATTATGATATGGAATAGGTTGTGATGGAGGAATAAGCATATCCGTAATGAGTTCTATGTACAAAAACTTTAATGGATCATGGTCAACAAAAATGTTATGTTCATATCCATCATATAGGAATTTAATGCACCGATGAACTACATAAGGGACAACATGCATTGCATAAATCCATGGTCTACCTAGTAAGAGATTAAAATGAAATTAGGAGTTGATAACAAAGAATACAGTAGGAACATATGTAAGCCCAAATTATATAGGTAAGGTAATAGTGCCTATGCATGTGCAAGTAGTTGAATCATAGCCACAAATTACTGGAGAGGATTTGTTAATTAGATCATCAGTAATGCCGATATGCCTCAGGAGAGATAGATAACATAGATTTATATTAGATCCATTGTCATTGAGTACACGCTTAATACAGATGGCGCCAATATTAGCATTGATAAGAAAAGGTGTAAACGAATCATCAACAGTAGAGGGAGGGATATCCTCATCACTATAAGATATAACATGTGGTATATTTTTAAGATATTGAATGAGTTGAGTAAAGGCAACAAGTGAATTATTTCTTTCAATGTGAATGAAACAAATGGTGACATCTAGTGTATGACGACAATTGGGTGCACTGCATAAAATATAATAAAGAGATATTTTGTTAGTGCATTCTTAAGTTGTTCAATGATTTCATAACCCTTAGAGTTGGCGGTAGGAACTGTAGGAGTGATAGGCGGTAGGAACTATAGGAGTGATAAGCAGTGGAATAGAGATAGGTGGAGTTGTAGTAGGATGAATGCGGCAAGTGGTGACTACATTGATGGTTGGATCAGGAATTAGAGTAATAAAGTGAGGAGGATGTTGCGTACAAACTCGCATAAAATTAGTAGGAGTAGTATCCATGCCAGAAACTTTGGTTGGAGTAAAAGAAGGATATGAAGTTTGATCCATGAATTCAGAAGAAGGAGATAGATTACGATGCATTCTCATAAGGTAGGGTTTGAGCGATGGGGTTCACCAAATGATTTAATTTAAATATAGTTTTTAATTAAACCCTATTGCAGAGTAACTGATATGTAAAATAATAAAATACAACAATGACATAAGAAAACTTAGATGTAAATGTAAAACCCTAAGCAAGAGATAGAGAAAGAAGACTTAGATTATTTACACTCAATTTGGAAAGTGACCTAGACTAAGAAAAGTGATGCAAAGACTAGGAAGAGTGTCATTATTATGCACTGTAATTTCTGACAGGTAGGGATGAAGCCAGACATGGGTCCCTAGGATAGGGCAAGGGCGCCTAGGTGTTGGAGACATCTTTTGGGTGTCGGTGGTTGTATAGGAGCTCAAAATTTGATCTTTGATGTGTCGTAAGGGTGTCACAATTACTATATTTTGATCACTTAAATCTCACTCCTTGATTACCAATGATACCTGTAACCTATAAAAGATAATGTTCACCTACACAAGCCCATAAACCACATCAAATCTAAAAAATAAAGATGCAATATGGGGAGTCAGACTGACCCTGGCAGTCACTCTGAAAGTGAATTTATGACCAAGTGATGAACTACATCTCAGACTCCATGTAGTTCTTGTGAGTGTGTGTAGGAATTGTGCCTTAAGATGCCCTAGTGCAAGTTACACTTGATAGCGGGATAGATCTAAAATGTAGAAATGTATAGCATGTGTGGATGGAATAGAATGAAATTCCCTTTCTTATGTAGTATATGTAGAATATCAAGTCCCTTATCCCTTGAATGGATGTTAGATGGATGCCTGTAGTGCTCTTTAGTGCCTTTAAAATGCAAGCTTAGGTGATGATAGTATATACTTAGTACTTGGTCCCTCATTTTGAAAACATAACTATGTATTTATATGATTTCCTTGTTTGAATTTCGTAATTGACAACTAGAAGGCCGACCCATGCGTGAAAAAGATTACCAAAAGATAAAAAGAGACCCAAAAAGAGTGAGTAATGTGAGAAAGGATCAGGGGTGCCTAGAGGGGACATGATTTCCTAGCTACAGGTGTCTAAAGCCATAAAAGATAAATCAATAAAATCTTGACTGGGCTATAGGGTGTGTAAGACCAAATAGAAAGCGAGAAACAAAGAAAAGAGGTGAAATATAGTTGTCAACCACTAGTTTTCTTGTTTAGGAATCATATAAATGTTATCATGCTTTAAGGACCTATAAATGTACCCAAGTGCATGATTTTGTGTCTAAACTAACATGGAAGACCAATATTCCCTCTAATTTATGCACAATCATCATTAACACGTCACTCGACATATATTTAGTTCTCTAAAAAAATCTTGACAACACATAACATTCATTATTCATAATTGTCACTATTTACACATGTCGAAATACATAGTTGTGTAACTCTTATACACATGATAAAGCAAAAACCACATTGCATTAGTCTTAGGCATAGTTTGTACTTCACTTATACACCTCCAAAGAACATTACCTAGTGGTCAAGTACAAAAAAACTTACTCATATGCTTATATATAAATTATGAAATTCTATACAATTGTTGCATTACTCACTAAAGTTGTGTATTGTTGTGAAATCCAATCATTGTGTGATAGTCACTATGTAATATGCCTTGCACAATGCCATGGGAAGTTGAAAAATTCTCAATACTCTCCCACTTGTTGAAAATTTTTGCATGAAGGGAAAAAAAATTCATTCCTTAGCAAACTCGAGTAATTAATCACATATTTCCCCTACCCAATATAAAAGTCTTAGTAATCACTGCCTTTCAATGAATCTATAACATTCAAATTGGTCACCATATTATTTAGTAGAACTTTATTTTCTTATATCACTTCCCTTATACAATGATATCAAACATAAATGTGTTTGGTGTGTGTATCATCCTCAAGGTTATTTTCCATACAAATTACACTCTACAAGTCATAATATATCCTCATAGTTCTTTGGATGAGCTCAACTATAGAACACAATATATGAATCCACATCGACTCATTTATTGTGTTATTATATTCCATATACTTCATTTCAATGGTGGAAATCACAACACTTTCTCAATATTTTATCATCCATCTTATCACTCCATCGAACAAGTTGATAATGTACCCATTATTAGACCCACACAAATCCAAATCTCCACCCCCAATTAGAGTCCACAAAATCATGTAAACCCAATATATTTCTTTCACTATGACTTCCTTGATTAAAAAACAACATAATCATATGTTCCACAAAAATATCTAAAAACATTTTTCATTGCATTCTAATATTCCTGCCCCATATTTTCCATGTATCTACGAACCATTCCCATTGCATGTTTAATGTCATATCTTGTGCAAACCATTACATGCATCAAGCTTCCACTACACTTGCATATGGTACCCAAATCATGTCCTATAACTTCTCTTGATTTTTTGGAAATTGAACAACGAAGAGTTTTTGACCAACTAAGAAATTTATGCTTGCAAGTTTACCATCTTGCATCTAAAACCTTTCTAATATTATCTCATCATACTTCCTCTTACTCAACCATAGTTTCATGTTTGTTCGATCTCACGTGATTTCTATGCCTAAAATAATTTTTTTAGCACCGAGATATTTCATGTAAAACTATGTAGGAAAATAATACTTTACTTGCTCGATCATTTCCTTGCAATTTCCAATAAATATCACATCATCAATAGAGATCACTATGATGAAAAATTTCTTCCCTTCTTCTTTGAATTACATGTAAGAATAAGCCTCACTACGCATGAGACCAAGATTATGCACATGGCCATCAAACTTCTAATTCTATATCCTTGTCAATTGATTCAATTCGTACAGGGATTTCTTTAGGTAGAAAACCAAATCATATTTTCCATTAACCTTGAATAATGTAGGTTATACCATGTATATTTCTTCTTTAAGCTCTCCACACAATAATATGGTCTTTACGTCTATTTTATCTATCTCCGTATCATATGTAACTGCAATAGCTAAATGAAACCTTATTGAATTTGATTTTACAGTAGGAGATAATACATCATCAAAATCAATTCCCTTGACATAAGGGAACCTTTTTTCAACTAGGAAAGCCTTATATTTCTCCAATTTACCTTATGTGTTACACGTCCTTTGTACATCCATTTACAACCTACATGATTTATTTCAAGACGGAACTTAACTAGATCCCAAGTCTTGTTAATCCTTAGAGACTAAATCTCGTCCATTTTGAATTCCTTTTAAAATTTTATTTCCTTAGAAACAAGTTATTTTTGCACCATTTTTGGATCATTACTATTTGTTACTAATAGTAAGAAAGCATAACACTAATCAGTCAGGCTATACCATTCTGGTATTTTGCAAACACATTTTGACATTTTGCACGTAGGTGTTCGATGCTCTTATTCCTCTTGTGACACTAATTTTTCATCAATAACATCATATTAAATTATAGGCTCTTCAAACTCCACATCAGCCTACACTCTATTTGATTATTATCTTGGATGATATTCCATATGTTTCAATTCTACCTCAACACTGCACATATCAATTTTGTAGGAATCCTCTTCAATTATTTGAATACAAAACTACAACTATATGCCAACTTCTATATTTTTGGATTCCATAGATTGTACCATTTCATGCCATTCCCATATCACAGAAGATGTACTTCTCAGACTATTCAATATTTTTCCTCTTCACATTTGGAATATGCACATATACATCATAGCCAAAATCTCTCATATACTTAAGGGATGGTTTATTACCATTCCAATATTCCTATGGATTCATAGTTTCTAATGTTGATGATGGTAATGTGTTCACCAAATAATAAGTAGTAACTATTTCTTCAACCCAAAACTTTGATCTCTGAGTGTTCATCATTGAGCATACTCAAGGATTTATCCATCATCATCCTATTAATCTACTTCGTGACTCCAGTATGTTGTGGTGTATATGGATTTATCTTTTACCTATCAATTCCACACTCCTGATAGAATTCATCAAATTGTTTTAAATAGAACCACCCTCGTTATTAGTGTGCAGTACCTTAATCTTATTCTCCTTATGGTTATTTATAAGGGCTTTGAACTCTTGAATTTCTTGAAAATGTTTGACTTCTTATGTAGATTGTATGTCTAGGTTTACCTTGAAAAATAATACATGGCTTTACAAAGTGATGAAACCTTTATTGGTCCAAACACATCATTATGTATTACCTACAAGATTCCTTTTGCATGTGCAACACAGTGAGAAACTTCACTTTTCTCTATTTTCCATAGACACAATTCTCATAGAATTCAAATTGTAAGGGACACTCATCAATCCATTTTTTCATTCATTTAGATTGCAGTGTGCACCCTTTTCACCAATATGACCCAGCCTATCATGTCATAATATTGTCTTTGCCACCAAAGACACACTGGTTTTCTCATGTATTTCATTGGCCTTAATAACAACAATGTTGATGTAAACAATAGTAATTTTACTCACATCCATATTGAACAAGGTTCTAGTACGCACTCCTCTAGAGAGTACCATTTCTCTATGCACAATTTTACAATCATCCTTTGTGAATAACACCTGCACTCCAAAATCACACATATTTTTGAACAAAACCAAATTACTCACAAGTCCTTGAATGTACAAAACTCTAGGGATATTCTAGATCATCCCATCACTGAACCTTAGTTTAAATCTACCTCAACCCACAATCAAGTGAGTGAGGTTATCTCCCATAAAGACATTTCCACCATCACATTTCTCATTTTCACATAAACATTATCTATTATGTGTCATGTGGTAGGATGCACCAGATTTGATCAACCATACTTCAGTGAATGAATACACACTCAAAGACTCCAAGTATGCATCATCGAATTCATCAATGGATTTTTCCGCAAGTGGTTTACTCTTATCCACCTTCTCCTTAAACTCTTTCTTAAAGTTTCTCAACTTTCTGTAATTTTAGAACTTATCCAAATAGGACTTGTCTAAATTCTTTGAATTACTACCTTGTGTTTCGTTTTCTTTTTCCATGTACTCTCCCACTCACCAACAACTGATTTATTAAAATTTATATCTAATGTAAGGACATTGTTGATCAGTAAGATATAACAGTAAATAAGAAAGATTGAGCTAAAGAAGTGAAAAAAGAGCGATAGATAGGGTTTAGAGAATGAATTATCTTGTATTTGTAGGTATGGACTGATTCTAGACTAATGAATAGGATGGAAAGGTATATTTTGGATTGTAAAAGTAATGTGTCTAATTAGTGAAGAGAATCCATTCATTATTCAAAATTCAAGTGGATTTAATAGGAAAATTTTAAAAATATACATTGGCCATGAAGTTTTGGATCTGAGTGAAATGGTTTCCAAAAGTTCTACTTCACACCAAGATGCTCTACTCTAATTTTCAAGGGTTTCTCTCGTCTGGATCTTTGTGAAAACAAAAAATTAAACTTGTAGGTCTATAATTTCTTCTTAAAATAGGTAATATTGTAAAAAATAACATTCATCCATATATTCAAGCTCAATCATTTTCATAGAGAAAGTAAATGCTCAAAGGAAAGCTGATTTTTGTAGATCACCAGCTCTGTTTTGAGCCAATTTGAATCTCTGCAAATCTGTAGATCTAAGGATAAATTTTCCATGGCTTAAAATTTTGGGAGGATGAAAAAAATTAATTATATAATTACTTATGGCATGTAAACACTATTCTTAAAGTATTTCTCATGGGGAAGCCACAGTCCAAGTTTCAGGTGGGGTTTGCAAGCAATGAGCAAAAATGTGTTTTAGCCATAGTGGATGCCTAGTTTTTCTTGAATAGTGTGACTTTCATAATAATAATGGAGGGTAGTTAAAAAAAATGAAAAATTTACTAAGTGTTGATCCATGTTGGTTTTTAAACTCACCTTTTCATTCAAACATACCTTCCCCCTAATTTTCTTGTTTTCAAATTCAAAATTTGACCATAGTTGACTAACCATGGTTTGGATGGGGTTACAAAATTAAAAATGGGTCTTGTACCCACTCATGTCCCTTACAAAATTTATTAATGGATAAAGGGATATAATATCTTCAAAAATATGCCATGGGTAGCCTCATCATGAGAAGGAGGCATGAGGATTTAAGTTGTGAGGTTGAAAACATCTGCCTAGTGCATAAATCATGAGTTTCAAGTGACGAAGGAAGAGATCTTACTTGGTGGTGAATTCTTGTGTCCCCCATGTCCCTTTAAAAAAGGGAAAAATGGAAATCACCTCCTTTTATGTGCTCATAGGGTAAGCTCATCATGACAAAGGTGCTAAAACTGAAAGTGAGTTAAAAACACTTACCTAACACCTTAAGTTGTAACTTAAGTGACACAACTTCTAATTATCCATCTACCTACTTGGTGGCACACCTAAGTGTACCCTATGTCCCATTTGAATGTTATCAAAGCTAAAAATTAGCATCTTGGGTCTCCAAGTGTGCATGGGTGTCACCATTGCACTGCTAAAAATAGTCTACTGAAGTGCCCTTTTGCCCCTACAGCTTCCCTTGGTATTTCCTAGGCCAACCTTTACATAATTTTGAGTGGAAAACACCAAAGGAATAAAATTAAACAATTTTCATGAATTTATTCTTCCTTCTATTTGAAATTTAGGCCATTTGTCAATTTTGGTCACAGGTGGTTCTCGTAAGGTCAAATTGCCTCCAAAGAAAAAACTACCTTTTGTCCAACTCAACCTATGGAAAATTTAGAGGGTCACATTTGATCCACTTTGGCCTTTGAACCAGCTTATAAATCTCATTGAAACTCCCATAATCCTCAATTGAATCTTCACCTGGATCAAATGTCTTTATCTACATTATCAGGCCGATATTTGTGTAATGAAATTACTTGTATACATTTGATTATCTGCAGCACTAGAACACTAAAGAACACAAGATTGCAGATAGCTGATCTCAATATACAAGTATAATAGCTTAGCCACTTAGAGGGGGAAACCTACAAACCATATAATAAGACTCAAATGCTCAATATGATGATTAAATACTCCTCACTACCACCTATATATACCAATCCTATATTATGTCCAACACCAAGGTTGGCATACTAAACATATGAAATCATAAATGAATAACATATGACAAGGAGAGAAATTCTAAGCTATAGTCCTAATGGCATAACATGCCCCTCCCATTCAAATCAACATTATTCCAAATGTTGGGAAGCCTTAGATGTTGCTACACAAATGCTTCATCCTCCCATGTTGCATCCTCAATATTCATATTCTTCCACTTGATCAGGTACTTAGTAATGACTCTGGTCCTCAATATTTTGGTGTGTGTCTACAGAATACCTTCAGGTTCTAATATGATTCTTCTTTCCTCATCCAATTCAAGAAGCACAATTGGGTGAAAATATGTTGACCAATAACTTTCTTTAAGTAAGAAACATGTAAGACTGGATGTATTTTACTTCCTCAAGGGAGATCCAACTTATATGCCACACTACCAATTTTTTGCAATACTCAGTAAGGACCATAGTATTTAGGAGAAATATTATTATCCTTCTTCTATTGATTTAATGGTAACTACTTATATGGCTGAAACAGTAAAAAAAAAAGTCACCCTGTTCAGAGTGTCACTCACTTTGATGTTGACCAGCCTGTGTATTCATTCAATTTTTTGCCCTTTCTAAATTCTCTCAAAGAATAGAGAGTACCTCATGCTGGTGATGAATGTGATCCTTGATTTCTCTCACCTTTGGTTTGACCTTCAAGCTAGAGATGAGTGATGGAGGATGGTACTTGTAAAGTGCCAGAAATGGAGACATTTTGGAGGAGGTATGAAATGAATTATTATACCACCATTCTACAAGTGGAAACCACTGCACCCAACGTTCTTGTTTATCTGAAGTAAAATATCGAAGATATCCCTTCAAACATTTATTTACCACTTTAGTTTTCCCATTTGATTGAGGATGATAAGATGAACTATGGGTCAGTTGGGTACCTAAACAAGAGAACAAATCAGTCCAAAAATTACTTGTAAATATTAAATCATGATCACTTACTATAATTTTAGGCATGTCATGGATCTTTTGAACTGTATTGATAAATGAAATGGAAACTATACTAGCTCTGAAAGGATGAGACATTGCACAAAAATTAGCATACTTGGTAAGTCTATCCACAATGGCCATGATGACACTTTTCCCTTTTGATGTAGGAAATCCTATGATGAAATCCATCGATACCTCTTCCCATCTCTCGCTAGGAATAGACAAAGGTTGGAGGAGACCCGGTGTCTTAATGGTTTCGTCATTATTACATTGACACACCAAACAATCTACCACATATTTTTGAACATCTCCTTTCAACCCCTCCCAAAATAAATCTTTCTTAACTTTATGATAAATTTTCAAGATCCCAGAATGGCCACATAGAGGAGAAGAATGGAGCTCTGAAAGAACATGGTGTTTGAGTGTAGAGTTCTTACAAAAATATAACTTATCTTTATACCATAATGTATCCCCCTTCTATGTAAATTATTTTGATATGGTTAGATATGTCTTGAGATTCTAAATGACAGTATGGGTGAATGCATCTTTCTTCCATTCTTCCCTTGCTTGATCTACCTAATCTGAATTTATTTTAGAGATGGCACATAACAATGCTTCTGTGGAATCATCCCTCCTAGATAGAGCATCAACGACTACATTTTCCTTCCCTTTCCGATAAATAATCTCAAATTTATACCCCAACATCTTAGTGACCCATTTTTATTGGTCTTTTGAAGATAGTCATTGTTCCACGAAGTATTTCAAACTACCATGATAAATTTTTACCTTGAAGTGTCTATCCATCAAGTATGGTCTCCATTGTTTGACTGCAAGTAATATTTCCAGCATTTCCTTCTCATAGGTGGGCTTCAAAAAATTCTTTCATTTTAGTTTTCAGCTCTCAAATTTTATGAGATGTAATTCTTACATGAATACTGCTCCGATCCCATTTCTTGAAGCATAAAATTCAACTATAAAGGTCTTGGAGAATTCTGGAGTTGTTAATACTGGAGTGGTGCACATTGCCACCGTCAATTTTTAAAATTCCCTAGAATCTTCCTCATTCTAATGAAAGGAGTATTTCTTCAATAATTTTGTACGTGGTGCTGCTATACTACCATATTTTTCTTACAAATCTGTGATAGTACCCTATGAGACCTAAGGAACCTCATAAATTCTTGAGGGTTCTTGGGAATTCCCATTCCACCATTGTTTGGATCTTGTTAGGGTCTACCTTAACACCTTCATGAGAGAAAATATGGCCCAAGTATTCCACTTCATGTACCCCAAAAGAAAAATTTAAAGGCTTGTCGTATAGTTGATGTTTCTCTAGGGTTTCCAATATTGTATTGACATGATGTAAATTTTTCTCCCAGGATTTACTGTAGATGAGGATATCGTACAAAAATACCAAGACAAAATTTTGTAGGAATGATCTAAATACTAAATTCATATAACTCTGAAATTTGGATGGTGCATTAGTAAGACCAAAAGGAATCACTAGGAATTCATAATGCCCTTGATGAGTTATGAAGGTTGTCTTATGAATATATTATTTATTTACTCTAATTTGGTGATACCCAGAACACAAATTTAGTTTTGTAAAATAAATTACACCATGCAAATCATCTAATAAATCATGAATGATAGGAAAATGAAACTTATCTTTGATAGTGTACTTATTGAGTTCTCTATAGTCTAGACACATGTGCCATCTTCCATCCTTGTGGTACACCATCCCCACTGGAATAGAATAAAAGCTTTGACAGTGACGAATAATACCCATTTCTAGCATTTCATCCACCATCTTCTCGATCTCACTCTTTTACACATACAGGTATCTATAAATCTTGATGTTGGGGGGTTGGATTTCTAGAATTAACTTAATGAAATGATCATGATATCTTTCAGGTGGTAATCCTATAGGATCCTTAAAGACAACTACATGTTGATTAATAACCTTTTGAAGATCAGGATGCACTACCATCGTTGGTGTTTGAACTTTCATGGAGAAAAATTGTGCTACGAAACCTTCAACCCCATTTTTAAGAATCTTTTACATTTAATGAGAAATAACAACCTGAGTATTTTTTACCTATGTTCCATGAAGTTCAATCTATTTACCCTTAGAATGAAAACGCATAAAAAATTCCTACAAATTTAGCTCTATGGTGCCCAAAGTATTGATTCATTAAACACCTAAGACAATATTATCTTTGCCCATGGGAATAGAAAACATCATAGATTCAAATGTGTAGTAACCCATCATAAGTCTGATTTTATGGAATTTACATGAACATTAGACTATGCCACCATCTGTGATCATTACTTGAAATTTAGGTGTTGGGTAGATGAAATAATTTAGCCTTGCTATCAGCTTATGATTGATGAAATTATGTGTGCTCCCCAAATCAATAAATACTATCATCTTATCCTTTTTAAGATAACCCGTGACCTAAATATTTTGTGGAGTATTGATACTTGATAGAGCATGGCATGAAATATTAGGTTGGCGATCTTCATATTATTCCTCTAATTTTTCCACTTCCTCACTTGATGTTTCCTCATATTCTTCCTCATCACCAGTCCCTTCAATGTAGAATATTTTTTTCTCAGCACATTTATGATTTGGTCCATATTTTCTATCACAATTAAAACATAACCATTTATCTCTTTTTTCATCAATCTATTGAGGTGTCAGCCGAACTGGCCAAGGGTACGATGGAGGAAAAGTGCTACAATATTTTATGTTAGTGAAGGACTACCTTTTGCTAGAAATAAATTTCGCCTCTACCCTACGTGCCATGATAATAGAATCAGAAACCTTGAGTGGATTAAACATGCATACCTCGTGCTCAATGTGGTCTTTAAGACCCCCAAGAAATAGGTCATTTGGACACTCTTTTGTAATATTCTACACATGCAAGGAAAGATTTTGGAATTGATGGACACTCCTTTACTGAACCTGCTTTCCATAACTTTTCTACTTGGATGAAATAATTCTCTAACACACTAGAACTATAGTGTAATTAAATATCTTCAATGAAAACTATCCATGTGACACTTAGACCATTCTTCTTCCTTTGAGCACATAGCTAATGATACCAGACAAATTGGTCAGGTTCTAGATATAAGGATCCTTTCCATTGAATTTACGCATTTTCACTTTTGGAATAATGTCCTACCATTAGTGAGGAGATCCATCTAAATGTGTAAAGGATCCCCCTTGATTGGAGTTATTTGGACTTGTGTGAGTATTTCTAGAGGAAACCATGTGATTGGAATTGGGATTAGTGTTTGAAAGAGTGAGAAAAAACTCCTGCTTCATGATTGAAAAATCCATCTGAAGCTCACCATTAAAGCTACCTTTCAGTTAAAGAAGCTCATTATTGAGGTCATCCTTACTCACCATATTATTTAACCTTTCTTGAAGTTTGATGACTACATAAAAAATCCCAAACCGGAAGATCTAAATCCATATATTCCTTATTTGGGGTCATTCCTAGAGTTTTTTGACCTTTCCCTTAGCCTTGAGTTGATCTACCAGTCATGATATAGGTTTTGGGACTCAGGGTAGATGGACTAGGAAAAAACTTTAGGGTTTGGGGTTTCATAATTTTATTGGTCGAATAGAGGAAATCATAAAAAATAAACCCTAGCTAATTTTTGGAAAGTTTTCTGAAAATATAAGAAGCTTAGAAAAATTCCAAAATTTTCATCCTCGATAGCCGAGTTATGAAAAAACATAAAACCACTATAAATTATGTAAAACAAGTAAAAATGATTGAAATTTGGAGAGGAGCTTAATGGATTGATTTCGCCACACTAAAAAAATTGCAAAAAAAACCATTACCAATTTTGAGATATAGATGAACCTTCACAATTAGGGTTTAACACAACACTCACTGAGATCAGGCTCTGATACCACTTGTAATGAAATATCTTGTATAAATTTTATTATTAGTAGTAATAGAACACCAAAGAACACAAGATTGTAAATAAACAATCTCAATATGCAAGTAGAATAACTTATCTACTTTGAGGGGGCAACATCCAAACCATACAATAAGACTCAAATGCTCAATATGATGATTAACTACTCCTCACTACCACCTATATAAACCAATCCTATGCTATGTCCAACACCAAGGCCGATGTACTAAACATATGAAAGCATAAATGAGTAACATGTGACAAGGAGAGAAATTATATAGGCCACAAGTCAACATTACATATCCAATATAAGATATAGCACTAAGGGTGTAACAATCTATAAACATTCTCCTCATATTACCTTTCAATTTTTTGCAAAATGAAGTAGACATCCTTAGATTTCCAATGAGTATTTGATTGTTTTCTAACTCTTCCCTAGGCTCTTGAACCATCTAAAACCTAAAAAGCTACTTTTTAGGAAAAAAACAATCCCCATCACCAACTAAAAATAGCCCAGTTTTGGAGAATATTTCTTTGAGGCTCCAAATATTTCCTAAACTTTCCTAAATAAATTTGGTGCATCTTGTAGCTCCTCTACACAAATCCCAAGTGGGTTTTTCTTTAACATTCAGCTTTTGAGGGGTGTCCACCAGTGTGAAAAATCCTTAAAATGAGCCTTTTTAAGCCTCTGGGAGAAATTCCTTCGAAATGGTTTCGAATGAACCCATGAATCACCTCCCTACATATGAAACACACTTGAAAATAACATCAACACATTATTCCTAGACATTATGATGGTAACACAATAACTGATTTGGCATGAGGACATGATTACATTGACTGAGAAAAGGGAATTTCAAATGTGGGTTAGGTTGTCATGATGAAAATTTTAAATTTTTCATTGTAAATATTTTACATGACAACAACTATCTCTAGCTTGGGGATTTTTTCTGGATCAAACACAGTGAGGATAGGACAAGCAGGAACTCCATAATCTCAAGACACTATGTGGACTAGTGCCTTATCCAATGGGATTATATAGAGTCACAACAGAGACATACAATGAAACTTCCTTTATTGAACACACACACAACAAGAAAAAGGGAAACAAAACACACAACAAGAAACAAACACACAACATAAAAGGGAAACACTCAACCTAAAATCACCTATGGTACATGTTGGGGACAACCCCCTTTTTTTGAAGTAATTTTCATCTTTTTAAACATGTTACATGTGTATCGAATGTAGTTTCTCAATGAATCCATTCACTGGTTCAACAAAGTATGAAATCTTCTTTATTTGTTTTGGAAAATACGGGGTTGTGAGAGAAATATGGATAATAGATGAATAGAAGGTAACATCTCTCCTTCTAGAGAGGTAAAAATGACCATCAATGTAGTCAAAGATAAAATTAAAGAATTCATTGTCCTTGCAAAACCATAACTCTGTTTCAAATGGCCAATCCATGTCCCCACTCATTTGTGTAGGTGATCTTTCATCTAGTATCTCATGACTACCACAAGATTGATTTCTAAATATGTTGATCTCATCATATTCTTCATTAGGTCCATCAATGATCGTGTGATCTTCATTTATTATGTACTTAATGATTATTGATTCCACGGGATGATCCTTGATAACCATTGCATCAACATCATCAATGAATTCCAAATGATTTAATCCACTTGATTGGTCTAAATATTTTACTTCCATCACATGAATTAGATTACTGGGACATTCATGAGTTGTAATAAAACTCTCCATGATGGAGACATGGGGCTTATATATGATATTATCTACATGAGGTTCCCACAACTCATTTTATTCCTTCAATACAGCATGGATACAATATTTCCCAACATACGAGAAAGAGAAAACTTCATGCTTACATCCATCAACCATTTTTTTAAGATATCTATCAAATTTTTCATCATGATCTATTTCATCATGACAAATTTTTGGATCAACTGAGAAATCAAAACTAGATTCATACCTATTACTGAGAAAATTTGTTAGGTAGACAAACAAGTGTGTTTTTTCCAACACTCTAAGACTATATGTCCCTATGCTTGAATGGTGCATCTCCATTTATTGTGCATGAATGAAAATGAAATATGCGGTAGGCCTAGAGGCCAGAGATCCCACATGAACACTCCACTGAACCTGCTGAAAATGAATGCAATGGATTGTAAGGGAGGAATTTTCTGAGTAGGTGGAAAAATAAGAGGGGATTAATATCACAGGTAGGAAAATAGATGCTTGCAAATATTAATCAGAACCTATCATCACACATGATCATAAATAAAATAACCTTGTTACTAACACCAAGACAAGATAGAATTATGAACACAAAGTCTCATTAATTCCCTCATCAAGAAAATCCAGAAACTCATTTCTTCTTCATTGATATTTTGGAAAATATGTACATTGAGAGGAATAGAAGAACATATAAGAAGGAGAATAGAGTAAATTATCTCTCTTTTACTTTTCACAAGTAGTAATCTACTCATTGAACATACAAAATGTAAAACCCTTAAGAATAGGGAATTCATTGCAATCTATAGAGTTTGGAAAGACACTTTGCCTACCCCCCACATGACCTTTAGTTTGTCCTACAATATATGAATTTTCAAATCCTTAGGAATGAAATTAAGTCCCCTTTTATTAATTAAGGATGACTTCTTACAATTTTGACTATAGGCATATTTAAATGAATAGGACAAATGTCATGATTTCTCACAATGAAGAATTAGAAAGGGGGAGAGAAGAGGAGAAAGAATAAGAGAGGAGAGGAAGGAAGAAATTCATCCAAAGCATGAATGAAGATGTCTCCACTTTCGATGAAGATCCACACTGAAGAAGTTGAAGATGGAAACTAGCCTCTGATGATCCTCTGCGATATTTTTATGCTCCGGTGATGAAATTTTACTCCTTTGGAATCCTTTCGACACTTGTCCTTTGTTTATTATTGTCAAAAACTACCCCTGGACATGATACATAGACACTTCAAACCTCTGAATGAGTGTTTAAGAATATTGTTTTAAGACCTCTTAAAGTGAGCTTGAGATGAACACCAACCTTGCTCATGATGATGCATTCCCAACCTCGCAATGAGAATGAGGATCACCCTCCTGTTCCTTAGGATTTCACAATTTTCATTCGTGATATTCAAGTTTCCTGACACCTGTATCCCTGTTCTACACATTGTGCTACAAGATTACAAACTTTGCCTTCTGTGCCTTATGATATTTAGTTTTAACCTTGTGCACCATTGCAACCAAAGTGATGTCTCTAGTCTTTTGTGAATAATGAATTATATTTCCAGATCAATTCCATCACCTGATAACCCTATAAAGATGTCAGAAAACAGAGATATGGATGAAAACTGAGTCCATTGCCACTTTCTGTACTTAGGACGAGAATTTACTATTTTTAGTAAATTTCTATTTTCACTTTTTTCACCTTCGATCACCTCATTTGTTGCCTTGGTTATTCCCTATGCACATTGCCTTGGAAAAATTTTCCCAATGTGAGAGTTTACTATTTTTAGTAAGTGCTCATATATAGACTTACTAATTTTGGAAAGTATCCTTCCACACCTTGGATTTTGATGAAACCACTTCCACTAGGATAGGTTTCTTGTCTCGATCTCAAGTACAAATTTTTAGCTCAATCGGATCACCAAAATGGATTCTTCGCCATAAAAAATTAGGGCATCATTAAATATGTTGTCACTTTCTCCTTGAAGGCATTTAGAAATGGAGAAGAATGCAAAAAACCCCACCTTGATCCATGTATCGGTTTGAAAGATATGAAATTTTTTCCTTCGTGGGATACAAAGTCAATCTGGAAAAAAAATGACCTGGAGATTTTTTTAAAATTACACTTTTTATGAAAATCTTCTTGTCGTGCAAGAATAAAAATGGAGGTGGAGGATTCTGACAAAAATTGCTAGAGTTGTGAGTAGAAAAAGATAAAGATGGGGGGAGAGTGAAAAAATGGCTAACTCTTGACTTTTATGCTTTGAGAAAGAGAGAGGGAAGGGGGGAACATTTTTTATCCCCCTTGTCCCTTTGGAAAGGGATGAAGGAACACCAAAAGTGTGCCTTAGCCCCATGGTGACAAGTGGCAAGCATACGCAACATGTAGAAGGGGCTTAAAATTTGTCAAAAGCTACTTCCAGAGACCTCCTAGGGTCATATAGTTAGTACAAGAACTCTAAGGTGGGGGGAAAGGGACATTGAAAGTACATGTTAGTGCCATGGTGAGAAGTGGCACTGAAAAATCTTTTAACTATGAGAGTGTTCTTGAGAGAGAGCTCAAAAATGAAGTTACCAGAGCTCCCGAAGGTCTTTTTGGGAAGTTATTTATATGATTTTGACTGTAAAAATCATTTTGAGAATAATGCAATGAGTCTTAAGGTCTGGTTCTACCTAAAAACCATTTAAAATGACCTTATTGCTTGGAATCAAAAAGTGTGCTCAGCAAAAATGTGATCCCTTGCAAAGCACCAAGGGCTTGTGAAAAAATTTAATGTTTCCACTTGTAGAGGATCCTATTATATTTCCAATGAGTTCTTTTTTACCTCCTAACTCCTTACAGAGCTCCCACAATCATTCGCTGAAGATCATGTACTTGTTTTGATTGCCTCCTCCTCACATGGGCTGAGACTAGGTTATATGAAAAACCATTTGGAAGTACGGAGGGAGGGAATTTTTCTTATCCCCATTTTCCCATTAAAAAAGGATGAATGAGACAAAAAAAATCACCTCAGTCTCATGATGACAAGTGGCACCTTGTGATTGTGTGATGGAGGGAGCTAGAATGAGGTGAAAAAGAGCTTAACTTGCTTCACGGAGCCTAACGGGGTCATGTGAGGGTCCAAGAGCTCCAAGGTGGTGGGTGAAATATTTTTTCCCCCATTTCTCCTTAGAAATTGACACAAAATCATCCTTCATACTCATGTTGCCATGTGGCATTGAAAATTTTGGCTAAGGACGGAGCTTGTACCTTGGAGAGGAGCTTGAAAATGATGTTGTTGAATCTCTCGAAGGACTTATTGGGAAATTAATTATATTAATTTTACTGAAAAGGGAATTTTGAGAATAATTGTATGGGTATCAAGGTTTAATTAAGCTTTAAACCTTCCCAAAAATGGTATTTTTTATCTGGATTTCCAATTGTGCCCGCAAAAAATGAGTTGTGGAAAGAAATGCATGGGTGCTGTGAAAAATATGAAATTACCAACATGTAGGGAATTGAATAAAATTTCAATTTATATTTTTTTACCTCCAACTCATTCTAGAGCTCCCAGAATCAACTTCCAAAGCTCAGGTGCTTTTTCATAGTGCAAGCTCCTTTGGCCTAAAAAACCCGCTTTCGTTGAAATTGCTCCAAAATCTCCAAATATTTCATAAACCTTCCTAAATCACTTACATAATTATCTAATCTCATTAATAAAACTTCCTAATGAATTTAGGACTTCAAATCTACTCTGAAGAATATGCACCAGCTTTAGAAAGACTAAAAATAGCCATTCCCAAGTCTGCTGAAAGATCCACCTCGAAAGACACTATCTCAAAAGGAACTTGTGAGCTTGCTTTCATATCTTCAAAATATAGTAAAGGATAAGACCATAGACATGAACATTAAATGGATGGGGATAGTCCTAACACGGGGGATGAACTGATCTGGATGGGTGTCTGGGAAGGTTTACAATGAAAATTTTTGACGTTAGGGTATAGTGTCCTATTTTCAAATTGAATTTTGCCCTTGCAAAAAAATAGGGAAAAAAATGCATCCCACTTGGGGACTCATTATGGATTAAAAAAAGTGAGGAAAAGATAATAAAGAACTCTAGAATATCATTTTACAATTAAGACCATTTCCTTATCCATTGGGCTTCATATAGTTATAAAAAGTAACAGATAAACTGAAAGGAGTGCAAACACACAATAGAAAGAAAACACACGACACACAGAAGGGAAAAACACACGCGATGGAAAATTTAAACATGCACATAAATCACCTATGGTACAATACAGGGGACAACCCGCTTTCACTGTAGCACTTTTCTTTTCAAAAGTTACCTCCGAAGGGGTAACACTAAGTGATAATGGTCCGCGAAGCTATTAACTGGTTCAAGAAAGTATCCTCCCTTCCTCAACTTCTTATGAAATCCAGATGCTTTCATGACTACTTGTATACTTTGGAGGAGTGAGTCTACATGAGATTTTTGATGCTTAGAGCTTCGCTCAAAAATTCCATTGTTTCCTTCCAGGTTCACCCACACTAATGATTTTTCTTCTTTCCCACATTCATGCTTATTGAAAAAAAAAATCTTCAGAGGCCTTGGATTCATCTATTTCATTATCAGGTACTTGGAAATTGAACAAAGAATCAGACATAACCACATAATTGTCTTGCATGGCCATAGTGTGGGTCAAGAGGTCAAGACTTAGCTCGGGATATTTCGTACCTTCTATAGCTTTCAATATTTCTTGCATGGTTTCCTTTGAATTTTCCAAAATCTAACCCATATATTCATTCAAATAATCTTCATTTTGAAATTTGAGGAAACCATTTAGAGGAATTGCTTCATCATTCTGAAACTCATAATATTGTGCTACTTCTTTGTCTATGGAGGTTTCAACTTCAATGGACTCAAAGATTTTTGTCTCAATTTTTTCATCATAGAAAGAATATTCTTCTTCGAATGGAAAAGAGAAAACTTCCATCTCATCATCACATCCATCAATAATTATTGCAAGAGGTACATAAGATGTTTCACACTACTTTATTTTATCATGACCAAAATTCAAATTGGTGGAGTATTCAGAATCAGCTTCACACATGTCTTGCAAATCCATGGCTTGCGTTAGGATTTCAAGACTAAGATAAGGATATTTTGTTTCTTATGAAATTCTTAGTAGTTCTTGTACATATTTTTATTTCAAATCTTTCAAAGGCTCATCACAAGCTAGATTTTCTTCTTCAAGGATGACATGATCAAGAGTAACTTTATCTCTGAATGGGAATGAGAACACCTCCTCATCATGGGGAAACACATTGTTGGGATTAGACACACACCAGTTGTACAAATCTATATTCAATTGAAGCATACAAGAAATAAACATGGAAACTAAACCAAAAGAAAAATACACAAGATATAATGTGGTTCACCTAGTGTGAACTACATCCACTGAGAAATAACCAATATATTATTACTTGTTTTATAGAGGAAATACAATGAATATTTGCAATCTTCCACACCTCTCCCAGATGTACAGTACTTTTTCCTCACAAGCTTCTCTTTTCTCTCTTCAATAATTCCTTCTTAAAATAATCAAACTTTTTATCTTTTAACCCTATTTTTATAGCTTATAATCATATACAAACATTAGCGCAACTTAGTTATGCATTTATAGCCCTCCGATCACATTTATAACTAAGGTTCGGATCTAATCCCATGTCTAAAATAAAAACATTAACAAACAGGTAACCAATGTTGGTTGCTCCCAGGTGACCGGCGTCAGTTACCCAACCAACGCTGGTTACTGTGTAAAATTGAAAGTTTGTAAATCATGTTATTTGTGAAGCCATTTAGCTCCACAACTCATAAATCTCCCACTTGGAGGTAAATTGTTGCACTATACCATATAACTCAATCCATGGATCCTTTCCTTGGCCTGTTTCTTTCTCTTCAAGTCTCAAACTTGAAGACCAACAGAATTGGAGTGAAACTCCAACTTCTTCTTTTCCAATGGCTTCGTTAGCATATCTACATGGTTCTCATTTGTATGAATTTTTTCTAGTTTCAGTTTCCCATCCTCCAACACCTGTCGTATGAAGTTATATCTCAACTAAATGTGTTTTGTTCTTGAATGAAATGTTGAGTTCTTTACTAGATGAATCACACTTTGACTATCATTGTACAATATACAATCCTCTTTCTCCTTTCCCAACTCTTCCATGAACTTGCTCATCCAAATCATTTCTTTGCTAGCCTTTGTAGCTACAACATATTCGGCCTCTGTAGTAGACAAGACCACAACATTTTGCAATCTCAAAATCCAACTAATTATCTTACCACCTACTGTGAATACATATCCAATGGTGCTTCTCCTACCATCTAAATATCCATCCATATCTAAATCAACATAACCACAAAAGAAGTATCTGACCCTCCATAACATAAATGCATGTTAGATGTCCCTCTCAAATATCTGAGTATCCATTAGAATATTTTCCAATGCTTTTTACCTAGATTGGCCATAAATCTGCTCACAACTCCCATTTCCTGTGGAATGTCTAGTCTGTTACAAACCATAGCATACATAAGGCTTCCAACTACTGAAGCATATGGAACCCATGCCATGTACTCGACCTCCTCATGTGATGTAGGAAACTGATCTTTTATTAATCTAAAGTGTACAGCCATATGTGTACTTATAGGTTTTGAATTATGCATTTAAAACCTTTCCAGCACCTTATTGATATAATCTTCCTGAGAAAAATACAATTTCTTGTTCTTCATGTCTCTATGAATTTACATGTCAGGTATTTTCTTTGCAGCTCCTAAATCCTTCATTGCAAATGTATGAGATAAATTTCCTTTAAGCTCAATAATGTCCTACATACTAGATCCTATAATAATCATATCATCTACATACAATAACAAAATAATATAGCTTCCATTTTCAAACTTCTTGAAATAAACACAATGGTCAAATTCACTCTCATATAACCATGCTCATGCATAAAACTATAAAACCTCATATACCATTTCCTTGGAGCTTTTTTGAGCCCATACAAGATCTTTTTTAACATGCACACAAGTTTCTCCTTACCCTTGACTTTAAAAGCAAGCGGCTCATGAATATATATCTCTTCCTCCAAATCACCATGAAGAAAAGTTGTTTTAACATCAAGTTTTTCTAACTGCAAATCTTCTACCGTAACTAAACTCAAAGCAATATGTATGGAATTCATTTTTACTATAGGAGAAAAAAATTCACCACAGTCAATACCTATTTTTTGTGTAAATCCTTTTACCACAAGCCTTGCCTTATATCTGTTACGCGCTTAACCTATTGCTTGTATTAGGATATGAGTAGCCTACTTGTGGCTTACCATGTCATTTTATTATATCATTTATACTTTCTCATTCTTAGTAGGTCAGCCTTGGTGATGTCCATAGCATAGGAGTAGTATATATAGGGGATTGTAGGTAGTAGATGAATCATCATTGGAGCATTTGAGTCTATTTTATGGTTTGGAGGTTGCCCCCTCAAAGTGGCGAAGCTATTCTAATTGCATGTTGAGATAATTATTATGAAATATTATGTTATTTGGTGTTCTATTTATGCTCATAATTTGAATTATACAATTAATTTCATTACAAGTGCTATCAGAGCTGTGATCTAGGCCAAAATTAGGGTAAAAACCCTAATTTTTTGTTTCCACCATATATTGTGAACCAGATCGAATTGGTGGGAGATACTTTTACAAAAGTTGAAAAACATTTCAAGTAAGGTTCCCTGAAAATTTTAGAATTTTTTTAATTTGTTTTGCTAAATTTATTACAAATTTAGGGTTTTTCATAAAATTTCTCTCTAGGGTGCAAATTGTGGAATTTTCTCAAGCTCTTTACATTTTCAGAAATCTCACAAAAAATAGTGTTAGTATCTTCTCTATTTTTTTCCTGATTGGCTAAATTTGTATTGAAACCCTAAACCCTAAGGTTTGACATCATGGCGAGGCCTTCCACAAGAGAAAAAAAGAATCCAATTACTCTGGGTAAAACCCCAAATAAATATGGGGTAGTTATTGAAGAGATGGAGTTAGAAGGGGTAAATACAGATTCTTCAGCACTAGGGTTTACCTCAGTTGATCATAAGGTGAGCCAACTTGAGTATGAGCTGTGAAATGTACAATGGCCTCTAACGGAGACATAGATGAAATCAATCAGTGGTTGGATGATATCATGCAACATGTAAAGGGTAAACAATATGGCCCAAATCTGCCCCATATCAACCAAGGAGGATCTTTAGTTCAAAATCATGGACAAAATAACCATGTTGGATCACTTTTCCAGCCCCATCAGAATCCAACTTATTCATAACCACGGAACATGATGTTGAAAGTGGATATGTGCAAATTTGATGGTAAGGATCCCCTGAATTGGATAAATCAAATGGAGAAATTATTTGAGTTACATCAAACACCATCAGGGAAAAAGGTGACATTGGCATCCCTGTATCTTGAACCAGACCAATTTGTTTGGTATCGATGAATATGTGCTCAGAGGCAGAAGAATGGTCTCATTGTCACTTGGACAATTTTTACCGAGGAGTTACAATTGCACTATAGTTCCAGTGTTTCAGAGAACTACTTTAGTTAATTACAAAAGTTACAGAAAACAAGATCAGTCAAAGATTATGTGCATTAATTCTAGAACCTATCCTTAAGGGTGGAGAATATTCCAGAAGAGAATCTGAATGACCTATTTCTTGGGGTTCTGAAGGAACACATCGAGCATGAGGTACATATGTTTAATCCACTCAAGATTTCTGATTCTATTACCATGGCACGTTGAGCAGAGGAAAAAGTTATTTGTAGTAGGAGGTTGCCTTTCATTGACACCAAAGACCATAGTATCTCTTCCCCTTCATTCGCTAGGCTAATTAGACTGACTCCTCAGTAAATGGAAGAAAAGAGGGAAAAAGGATTATGTTTTAAGTGTGACAAAAAATATGGACTGGGAAACAAATGTGCTAAGAAGAATTTGTTTTATATTGATGAAGGTAATGAGGATAATGAGGAAGCTGAAATTATAGGAGAGGTTGAGGAACTAGTAGAAGATGAAGTAGAGGATCACCAACCTATAATTTATTTCCATGCATTATCAAGTATAAGTACTCCTCAAACACTCAAGGTTATTGGATGCCTCAAAAAATAGAAGCTAACAGTGTTGATTGAATCAGGGAGTACTCATAACTTCATAAATAGTAAGTTAGCTGCCCTCCTCAATTGTTTTATTTACCCAACTCCAGAAATGCAAGTTATGATTCTAGATAGTGGGATAGTCAAGTACATAGGTTATTTCCATAGTATCAAGATTTCCATGGGAGACTACTTGTTAGACTCACTTGTGTTTGTTATTTCTATGGGAGGGGCAGATATTATTTTGATTGTCCAATGGCTCACAACCTTAGGTACTATAGAGATGAATTTCCAATAATTATTCATGTGATTTCACTCAAATGGAAGGAAAATACAATTGAATGGGATGGTAGCTAAGTCTCCATAGATTATTATCCCTCATCAAATGCAAAAGGTTCTAAGAAAAGGAGTAGATGGATTTATAGCAAAGTTATTTTCCATAGAACTACAAAATACAAAGTCTTCAATGCCACCCGATCTTCAAAAGATTTTTGATGCTCACTCATTTATTTTTTATGCAATTCCAAAGGGACTACCACCAGTTAGGGATCATGATCATGCCATTTAGTTGATTCTTGGGAGCCAAAAACCTAACATTAGACCAAACAGATACCCATATTCCCAGAAAAGTGAGATCGATAAAATGGTACATGAAATGTTGAAGGAAGGTATCAGCAGGCATAGCCAGAGTGCATATTCTTCACCAGTGGTCATGGTATGTAAGAAGGATGAAACATGGAGGATGTGTCCAGATTACTGAGAACTCAACAAGTACACCATCAAAGATAAGTTTCTGATTCCAGTAGTTGATGATTTACTTGATGAATTGCATCGTGCTATTTATTTCACAAAATTATATCTTTGTTCGAGGTACCATCAAATTAGAATAAGAGAGGAAGATGTTCATAAAATAGATTTCAGGACTCATGAGGGCCATTATGATTTTTTCGTAATGTCTTTTGGTCTTACAAATGCTCCCACAACCTTTCAAAGCTTGATGAACACTATTTTAAGGCCATTTTGAAGGAAATTTGTATTATTTTTCTTTGATGACATATTGATTTATAGTAAGACATGGGAAGAAAACTTACAACATGTAAATAAAGTGTTGGAAGTTTTGGAGACACATACTCTCTATGTAAATCCATCCAAATTTTCTTTTGGTGTACAAGAGGTAGAGTACTTGGGTCACATTGTATCCCATGAAGGTGTCAAAGTTGATCCTCAAAATATTAAAGCTATGGTGGAATGGCCAAGGCCCAAAACTCTAAAAAATCTTCTTGGTTTCCTAGGACTAATAGGGTACTACAGAAGATTTGTGTGGGGATATGGTAGAATAGAAATCCACTCACTGCATTGTTAAAGAAGGATTCCTTCCATTGGATAGATGTAGCCACTAAATCCTTTGAGTAGCTAAAGGAAGCCATGTACAGGACCCCAGTTTGGCTACTCCCAACTTCTCAAAAAACTTCATTGTTGAATGTGATGCTTCAAGATCAGGTTTGTGAGTAGTTCTAGTGCAGGAAGGAAGACTAATTGCATTTAAGAGTCACCAATTCAAAGGAAAATATCTGCTCAAACATGTCTATGAGAAATAAATGATGGCTATTCTTCATGCGGTCAAGCAATGGAGGCCTTATCTCATGGGTAGACACTTCAAGGTAAAAATTGATCATGATAGTCTCAAATAATTTTTGGAGCAAAGGTTATCATATGAGTAACAACAAAAGTGGGTAACAACAATGTTGTGTTATGATTTTTAAATTGTATACAAAAAGGGTAAAGAAAATTTAGTAGCTGATGCGTTGTCCAAAAGGGATACATCCGCAGATGCCTTACTATGTTGAATGTCCATGTTGATGGCCGATTGGGTGGATGAAGTCAGGTTAGAATGGGATCAAGACAAGGATACACAATCTCTAATACATAATATCAAGAAAGGCTCTATAACATCTAACAAATTTGAGTGGAAAGGTAATGCACTATGGTACAAGGAAAGGCTATACTTGAGTAAATATTTTGAGATGAAGCATAAGATTCTTTCAGAGCTACATGCCTCACCTATTGGAGGACACTTTGGGTTTTTGAAGACATATCATAGAATAAAAAGAGAAATATTTTGGGAAGGACTCAAGGGGGATGTACAAAAAATTTTATCAGAGTGTTTAGTGTGCCAACAGAATAAAGGGGAAATAATTAAGACACCAGATTTGTTGCAACTCTTACCAATTCCTAGCCAAAGATGGGAGGATGTCTCCATGGATTTCATCACCAGATTGTCTTGTTCAAAGGGTAAGAATGTTATTTTGGTGATTTTGGATAGGCTCACAAAATATTCCCATTTTTGTGCCCTATCACATCCATTTTCAGCCAGTACAATTGAAACTATTTTTTTGGAGATAGCTCAACAACTACATGGAACCCCAAAGATAATTGTAAGTGACCATGATCCTATTTTCATAAGTAATTTTTGGAAGGAATTATTTTCATGTTTAGATACTCAGCTAGCTCAGAGTTCATCTTATCATCCTCAAACTGATGGGCAAATGAAAGTGGTCAACAAATGCTTAGAGAGGTATCTACATTGTTTTGTATCAGATAAGTAGGAAAGGTGGATTAAATAGCTACCACTTGCAGAATAGTGGTATAACACATCTTTTCATAACTCTTCTCAAATGACCCCATTTTTAGCATTATATGGTTACCACCCACCTTCTATCACTTCTTCCTTGAGGGTGCAAACTAAGGATAGAGATGTTGAGGAACACATTCAACATCAATAATAGGTTTTGGCTAGTTTGAAGGAGAATTTAGCATTGTCACAAAATAGGATGAAACAACAAGCAAATCAACATCGTAGGGAAATACATTTTGAAATTGGTGATTGGGTTTTTGTATATCTCCAACATTACAATAAGATGTTCCTAAAGCAACAGAAAAATGACAAAAAACTTGTTTCGACCCTTATCAGGTTCTACAAAAAATTGGCAGTGTTGCTTATAAACTAGAGTTACCTCCATCTTCATGCGTACACCTAGTATTCTATGTTTCCTTCCTAAAGAAGGTTATTGGACATAAATTTGAAGCCCAGAATAAGTTACCAGAACTTGATGAGGAAGGAAGAATCATTTTGGAGCCAAATAAGATTTTGCAAACACGTACTAAGAGGCTGAGAACCAAAGACATTAAGGAATATTTGATCAAGTGGAAGAATCTGAGCATAGAAGATACAACTTGGGAGGATGAAGGTGTTCTGCAATAACATCCAGGATTATTAAACATTGAGGACAATGTTGGTTTGAAAGGGAAGGGAATACTACGCCCTTAACCTATTGCTTGTATTAGGATATGAGTAGCCTACTTGTGGCTTACCATGTCATTTTATTATATCATTTATACTTTCTCATTCTTAGTAGGTTAGCCTTAATGATGGCCATAGCATAGGAATAGTATATATAGGGGATTGTAGGTAGTAAATGAATCATCATAGGATCATTTGATTCTATTTTATGGTTTGGAGGTTGCCCCCTTGAAGTGGTGAAGCTATTCTAATTGCATATTGAGATCATTGTTCTGAAATATTGTGTTATTTGGTGTTCTATCACTGCTCATAATATGAATTATACAAGTAATTTCATTACAGTATCTTTTTTGTCCACCCTCTTCTCCCTAGATCCTATAAACCCATTTGTTCTATAATGTTCTCTTACTTGTTGGAAACTTAACCAAATCTCATGTGTGGTTTCGTTTCAAGGAATCCATCTCCTCATCCATTCCATGCTTTAACTTCTTATGGGTTTCCTCCTGCATTGCTTCTTCAGAAAATTTAATCTCACCACTATCAGTCAATAATACATAAAATAAGGAAGGTGTAAATCTTTCTAGAGGTTTACTTACCCTTTGTGACCTTCTCACAGGAGTTTAGGGTACCGGAGGCTTATTCTATACCTCCTGGACATTTGTTTCCAACCACTAACATTCACTGGAATTGGTCAATAACCTGATAGCCACTATCCAGTTCTACTAACTGATGTCAGTCTTGGCTCTTCTATAATTCCGATACCAGTTTAGCTAACTGATGTCACCGATCCTAAGGGTCAACCGACACTAGTTACCCTCATCGACGTCAATACCTCTAGGTATCTAGTTTTAAATCTGAGAGTTCATTTTCATTCCACAAACTCTCTCAACTGGTTCATTGTTGGGCATGCCAAAATTTTTATCCCTGTACATTCTCTTTTCATTTCATTAAATTTCATGACTCCTAATAATTTTAGAATCTCTCTAAATCCCAAAAATTGAATCCGAAATCAGCAGAAGTCCATAACCACTGAAAGTGTATCTCTTGGATTTAGCATCCAATTTTTTCCTATTTTCCTTATAAACATGTAAAAAGATATTTTGAACCAAAAAATCTCAAGAAAAGAAATATCTACATCTTTTCTCGGTCTAATCTTCTTCTATGGTATTCCTCCATCTATTGAAATTGAAGGCCCACAATTAATCAAATAAATTGTTGTATCAACTTCTTCTACCCAAAAATGTAAGGGTAAATCCATCATGTATCCTCATGACTTCTAGCACGTTCCATGATTTTCCTGTTCATTATTTTTGCAACACCATTCTCTTGTGGTGTTCTTAGGAACGGTCCTTCTTTCTCTATGTGTTTCATTCACTGAATAATAATAATTTAAAGCCTTGTTGCATAGTATTCACGACCAATGTCATATCTAAAGCACTTTAAATTTAAATTTTATTCATTCTTCCACAAGGGATTTCCATCTCTTAAAAGTCTCAAAAACATCAGATTTACTCTTTAATACAATAAACCCATACCTTTCTTGTAGCATCATCAATGAAAGTAACACAACATTGGGATCCTCCGTGAGAAGCTACCTAGGATAGATCCCCACACATCTGAGTGTAAAAGCTCCAATTTTTGCTCCTTTCTTAGCTGGCCCATCTTTGAGAAATCTCACTCTCTTTTCCTTTCCAAAGATTCATAGTGCTCACAAAAATCAATATCTAAATATTTCAAATCTGATAACTTACCCTTATCCTTTAAGACCTACATTTATTTTTTACTCATATGGCCCACACTGATTATGCCACATGCATGCATATAAATCTGAAGTAGATAGATACAGAAAAGGAATCAGTAATACATAGGTAGATAAATATAAAGTTCCTACCTTCTTCCCTCTTACCACAACAAGAGCACCATTGGTGACTTTCCAAGAGTCTGTTGTGAATGTAACCATGTAATCTGGCTTCACCTAGTTGCCCTACAGAAATTAAATATTCATCTTGAGGCTTGGCACATGCATCACATATTTCAATACCCATGTATTTCCATTTGTACAATTTTAGATGAACTTCCCCTTTACTAGTAATACTACAAGGTTCATCACCACCCTAAATAAACATGCCCAAAATTGCCCTAGACATAATTTCTGAAATAACCCTTATTAAGAGTTGCATGGAAAGAAGATCATGAATCTAAAACTCATGATTCTGTTCTATTATCCAAAAAAAGAATAAGAGCATCATGCATTACCTCAGTACTACACTATTTTAATATTTAATTTTGTCTGGTTGTTGGTTCTCTTTATTTTCCTTTGACCAAAAATATTTCTTTACATGTCCTTTCTTTCCACAATTCTCGCAAGTATGCAAATCCTCTTACCTCCTAGATTTAGATATGTCATTCCTTAGACTTTGATTTCTCATTATTCTTAATCTTGGATCTCTCCTTCTTCCTGTCTCCTGATTTCTACATTCAAATCATTTTGAGATGACGATTCTCTCTGTACTTTTCCTATGATATTTATTCATTTAAGATTATAATAACCACATCGTCAAACTTCAAAATATTATTAGCACATGTTTTATTACTAACAACCATTACCAAGTTATCCCCACTCTCTAGGAAAAGAACATTAGGAATAAGAGTTCTTTCACTTCATCATCAAACAAAATATCAACTGATTTTAACTGATTTACAATAGTATCGGAAATCATTCAAATGACTAGATGCAAATCAACATTTTTTCATCTTAGAACTAAATAGTTTCTTCATCAAATAAAATTTATTTAAAGCACTAGGTTTTTCATATAAATTGGCTAAGAGATTTCATTAGACTCTATCATAGATGTCAATCCTTCAGTAATGTCAGAAGCCATAGATGTTGTCAGGCTCAATCTTATAGATCCCAAAGCCTTTGTGTCTAAGAATATTCTATTCTTCATTAATCATCTTCGTAGGTCTAGACATTTTCATCCAACGGTGAGTACAAATCTCTTTGATATAGATAATTATCAATCTGCATCTTCCATAATTGATAATGTACAACCATCAAAATTTCTTCTACCTTGTATTTTTTTTCTTCTTCCATTGTTATTGCTCCCAGTCAATCAAAAAATACCTCTGTGAGTAAATCTATCGACACACAAATACCCTCAAATAAATATCTCTGATATCCAGTTGTTGGGATTAGACACACACTACTTTTACAGATCTATATATCAGATCCAAGCATACATGCGATAAACATATTCTACCAAAATAAATATACAAAACAAGAGATATAAATCAACACCATATATAACGTGGTTCACCCAGTGTGGACTAAATCCACCAAAAAACAAGCCAATCTATTATCCTAATATTTACAGAAGACATACAATGAAGATTTAAAAACTTCCACTACCTCTCACTGGATGTACAATACTTTCTCCCTCATCAAGCTTCTCCTTTCTCTCTCCAAGAATTCTCTCTTACACAATTATTCTCACAATAATCACTTATCTATTCTAACCCTAGTATTTCTAGCTTATAAATACCTATACAAACAATAGGGCAACTTGAGCTCATGCAATTACAACCCTAATAGATATACCTTTATATACTAAAATTCAGATCTAATTCCAGTGAGTCTAAAATAAAAACATTTATGCATACAGGTAACGGATGTCAGCTATGCTCCTAGGTGACCGATGATTGGTTACCTACTTTCCTGACCTATGTCGGTCACTGTGTGAACCTGCATGTTTGTCCCTACATAACTGATGTTGGTTACTACATTTTCTCCAGCAAGTTGATACGCGTCACTGTTATTTCTCCACTGAAGTAATTGATCAAGAACTCCTTACTCTTCTTCAATGGCTGAAAAAATCTGGAAACTCGGTGCTAGTCCTATTGTCCACTCCCGATTAAGAAAATACTTCCTCAAGATAACATATTTCAGATAGATAAGGGATGCCTTTGTACTATCAATGTGGGAATAGTCACCCTTTTTTTCATTCCTTATGATTATGATTCATCCTCCTACTATTTTGTTATAGAATATTAGCTTCTGGTTTTCTTGACTTGTAAACTGTAAATCTACAGGTGATTTCTCACAGATAAATAACTTGTAAATAATAATATTTTAACCTAGTTTTTTTGTCAGTATTTCCCAGAAGACCAATTCATTTGGATTTTTTCTCCCAAGTCTCAGAATAAGCTTCTACTTAACCCTATATTTTCTCAAATGGAAGTCATGTATATTTTTTTAGCTACCAAGATATTCATGATTATCATCTTGTCTTAGGAATTTCGTTAGAGGTACTGTCTACATCATTGAGTGTTTCCCATAAGTGGTTGATATCCTGAGAGTGAAATGTTTTTAAGTTACACAAACCATTAGCTCATTTTAGGAGAGATTCCAAGATGCATTGGCCACCTTTATAGGACTATTACATTGTCTAGAATGGATTCTAAGGATACTAATATTTTCATTTAGTAGGAAAATGGGCCCTTTGAGTTACCAAAAATGGTGCTAAAGGAGCCCATTTTTAGAAGGACTAAATGATTGACCATGTATTTGATGTACATAGATTTTCATGCTTCATGTCTTTGTTGGGGGCATGGGTAGGAGTTGGTAAAAGTTCTTCACGAACTATATTCATAAATGATTTAGAAGGATTGGAACTACTACCCTTAATATGATGAAAAATCTTCTCGAATTTCTCAAGATGAGTCCATAAATAATCGGGCTCAAAAATATGCACTTTGGATTTGTGGACATGTTTTATGACATACCTAAGGATTTTCACGATGTTTTGTAAGCCTAAAGATGAAGTTAATATCTTTTGAAGTCAAGGTCGGCTTGGAAGTGGGAGTAGAGGTTATTATTTTGGTGCCCAAAAGTCACGATGAAATTGAGGAGCAAACCCTCAGGGTTTCTAGTTTTCGAAGGAGAAATCATCTTAGACATTGGAAGGATCATTTTATTTTTGTACTTGTTACATGGCATGTCAAGTCTTACTTGCTAGAGTAATAATTTTTCTAAGACTAATATCCACCACGTACCACTGGATGGAGGATCTCCTCATCCCAATTAATAGTTTTAAATCATTTTAGTTTTGTTGTTTTTAGTGTCTACAGGTTAGGGTCTATGATAAGTGGTGAATATCATTGGTTAATCAACAATGAGTGACTATAAAATTGTTCTTAAAGTGGATATTTGACAGTTATTGGAAATTGGTAAATCCTACACATGCAAAAGTGGGTGCATCTTTTTCATCATCTTAATCATTTATCTTTAATAGTCATAAAACCTGATTTTAGATTCATTCTCTAATGCCTGTTAGTATTCCATGAAATCGTTGCCTTCACTATCTTTTTCAATTCCTTATTCATCTTCTTGAGTTCTACAGATTATATTGGTAGGAGGAGTTTCTGAGGTAAGCCTTTGGGGTGCTCCGGTAATCCGATTCCTGAACTCTGATTTTGATGATGGATTATGAATACATAGAACCCATTTCCTTCCTTAAAATATCTTGAATAATAATATTTACCAATTCTCATTCGACAAGATACTGATCTCAAGTAGGTGGTACCTATCGGTGGAAAACCTTGGGCTCAATGTTCTTTCACTATCTATAGAGTGTTCGATTACTGACACATAGATATAATTGGTGTTCTACACTATCTCAAGTTTCATGAATATCCATTTTCATGTATTCAAATAACAATGAAACACTAATGAGGTTGACACATTTATTGTAATCATGAAGTCCAATTTCATGTTATAGTGCCTACTTGATGAAGAATCTATTGAAATTTTTTCAGACTGGTGAAGCAGTTTCGAAAATAAAAGCATGCTAACTGGGTCTGAAACGAGTCATAAATTATCTCATTAGTAAAATTAGAGATATCTTTCCTCATTTTTACCACTTGTACAAGCATGGTTAATAATGAAATATTCGGCTGATTTGATTTTATCTATGATACTTTTCATGGAATAAGTATTCCCAACATATTTTGGAGCAAAACGGCAACTATACTTGGGAAACCACTCAGTTGCCTTTTATAAAAGTGATGGAGCAAGTTGAATGAAGGTATATAAATATAACTCGAGTTCGATTCACATAGAATTCTGAATGATGTGATACAGGGAGAGATGTGTCCATTTTAGGAATTTGCTAATATCATCAACAATATTGAAATTCAAGAATATTTGTACTGGTTCTAATTTTTAGAATAGATTTTAAAGAAAAGGTATAATAGAACCTATGGCATATTGTTCATGTCCTTCTCCATAGTATAATAATTAAATCAAATAGATATCTTACACTAATCCCATCATGGAAATATTCAACTTCTACTTAGACTTAGTGGATTCTACAAATTATTTTCCATCTAGTATCATGATCTTTTAGGATATCTTGGTTCTATCTTGACTATGGATTTCTACATTCAATGATTTCTAGACAGATCAGAGGATTAATGTCAAGTTTTTAGGAGGTTTTTGAAAAAGTAGTTTGGATCGGATTTCCAGAGGTACCACTTGAGGAATGAGATGGAGATGAAGCTTATGATAAGTAGTTCCTTTATCTCTCCATTCATTTCTTGGATGGTTTACAAAGCTCTCAAAATTGTGCTTAAAATGGACTCCATCTTATGCCTTTGATTTCATCCTAGAGGATATATTCCTTGAGTAAGCTTTGGGAAAATCCAGTTGCATGTAAAGGGAATATGAGATAGGACACTGTGGAGATATGAAATACTTCATCCCAATATTGTGAGTCATAATCAGTGAACTTTTTTTTCAATAGGTTTCAATCATTTTGTTTCTCTGATCTTTGATATTTTAAATGTATTATGTGGAAGATATTTTGCTAACTAAAAGTATGCCATGTTATACCCACATTGGATGCCAAAAAGTGTTGGCAAGAAAAAAAATTAGGTAGAAGAAATTGAATGTGTTTCATACAAATATTCTGGTACTATGAGGTCCTTGTTATTTGAATGTTGCGTAGACATCCATTTAATTTTTTATTTATGAAAATGAAATATGTGGTTAGCCTAGACCTTGGGGATACAATAGGAACATTCTACTAAACCTACAAAAAATGCTTGCAATAGCTTACAAGGGAGTAATTTGCTTAGTATGTGGGAAAAGGGAGTGGGGAGATAGGAGAGGGGATTAATATCACAGGTAGGAAATCAAATTCCTACAAATATTAATCAAAGCATATCATCACACATAATTAGAAATAAAATAACTTTGATACTAATATGAAGACAAGATATAATTATGAACACAAATTCTCATTAATTCCCTCATCAAGAAAAGCCAGAACCTTCTTTCTTATTCATTTATATTTTGGCAAAGTTTTTAATTGAGAGGAATGGAAGAACATATGAGAAGGAGAATAGAGGAAATTAGCTACCTCTTTTGCTTTTAACAACTAATTATCTACTCCTTGAACATACAAAATTAACAACCCTTAAGAATGGGGAAGTCATTACAATTTATAGAGTTTGGAAAGAATCTTTTCCTACCCCCCATGTGACCTTTTGTGTTTCCTACAATATATGATTTTTCGAATCCTTATGAATCAAATTAAGTCCCCTTTTATTAATTAAGGATGACTTATTACAATGTTGACTATAGTCATTTTAAATGAATATGACAAACGCCATTATTTCTCACAACGAAGAATTAGAAAGGGGGGAGAGAAGAGGAGAAAGAATAAGGGAGGAGAGGAAGGAATAAATACTTCCAGATCATGAATGAAGATGTTTCCACCTTCGATGAAGATCCATAGTAAATCATTTGAAGATGGAAATTAGCCTTTGATGACCCTCTATGACATTGTTATGCTTTGTTGATGAAAATTTTTTCCTTTGGACTCCTTTGAACACTTTTCTTTTGTTTATGATCATCAAAAACTACCCCTAGACATGATACAAAGATACCTCAGAGCACCGAATGAGTGTTTAGAAACATTATTTCAAGACCTCTTAAAGTGAACTTGAGATGAAAACTAGCCTCACTCATGATGATGCATTCCCAACCTCGTAATGAGAATGAGGATCACCCTCCCATTCCTTGGGATTTCACAATTGTTGTTCATGAAATTCAAGTTTCCTGACACCTGCATCCCTATTCTACACTCTGTGTTGCAAGATTGCCAACTTTTCCTTTTACACCTTGTGATATTCTATTTCACCCTTGTGCACCATTGTAACCAAAGTGATGTCTCCAGTCTTTTGTGAAGGATGAATTACCTTTCTAGAGAAATGTCATCACCTGAGAACCCTATAAAGATGTTAGAAAATAAAGAGATGGATGAAAAATGAGTCCAATTCCAATTTCTGTATTTAGAACGAGAATTTCCTATTTATGGTAAATTGTTATTTTCACTTTTTTCACCTTTGATCACCTCTTTTGTTGCCCTAGTTGTTTCATGTGCACGCTACCTTGGAGAAATTTACCCACTGTGATAGTTTACTATTTTTAGTAAGTGATCGTATAGAGAATTCATATTTTTTGAAAGTATCCTTCCACACCTTGGATTTTGACAAAACTACCTCCACTTGGATAGGTTTCTTCTCTCAATATCACGTACAAATTTTTAGTTCAATCGGATCACTAGAATGATAGGAAATAAAATAACAAAAAAATAGGGCACGAATTAGGATTTCTTCACCGTAAAAATTTAGGGCATCATTCAAATCCATCACTTTCTCCTTAAATGAGTTATGAAATTGATAATAATTCAAAAAATCCCACCTCAATCCGTGCACCGATTTGAAAGATATGCAATTTTTTCCTTAGCAAGCTACGAAGTCAATCTAGTAAAAAAATGACCTGGATATTTTTAAAAAAATTACACTTTATATGAAAATATTCTTTTCATGATCTTGGGAAAATGAAGGGATGAATGCAAGAGGAAAAATGGAGGTGGAGGATTCTAGAAAAAAATAAATCCAGAGTTTCGGGTAGAAATGGAGCAAAATGGGAGGAGAGTGAAAAAATGGCTAACTTCTGGATTTTATGATTAGATAAAGAGAGAGGAAGGGGGGACACTTTTTGTTCCCCTTGTCCCATTTAAATTGGATGAAGGGACAAAAAAAATATGCCTTAGCCCCATGGTGACAATTTGTGGGCATACGTAACATGGAGAGGGGGCTTAAAAATTGTCAAAAGTTGATTATGGAGACCCTCAGGGGCATGTAGTGGGTCAAGGAGCTCTAAGGTGGGGGGGCACAATTTATTCTCATCTTTTTCCCCCTTGGAAAATGGAAAAATGGAAACCAAAATTACACCTTAGCGCCATGGTGATGAGTAGCACTAGAAAAATCTTCTACCTACAAGAGCATTCTTGAGAAAGAGCTTGAAAATGAATTTTCCAGAGCTCCTGGAGGTCGTTTTAGGCACTTATTTATATGATTTTGATTGAAAATGTAATTTGGATAATGAGATGGGTCTCAAGGTCTGGTTTTTTCTGAAACCCATTCAAAAATTACCTCCTATCTTGGAATCATAGAGTGTGCACGTAAAAAATGAGCTACCTTGAGAAGCACCAAGGGATTGTGAAATTTTTAAAAGTTACGAATTGTATATGATCCTCTTCTCTTTCTAATGAGTGATTTTTTTCATCCTAAGTCCTTACAGAGATCCCACAATCATCAATCGAATATTAGGTACCTGTTTTAACTACCTTCTCCTCATGGGGGCTAAGACTGGGTCATACGAAAAACCATGTGGAAGCAAGGGGGAGGGAGAATTTTATTTTACCCCTTCTACCCTTGAAAAATTTTGAAGGGGACAAAAAATTGTGCCTCGGTCTCATGATGACAAGTGGCACTTTTTTATTACATGATAGAGAGAGCTAGAATGAGGTGAAAAAAGGGCTTAACTTGCTTTACAAAGCCTAACAAGGTCATGTAAGGGTCCAAGAGCTCCAATGTGGGTGGAACAATTTATTTTCCTCAATTTCCCCTTGTAAAGGGATAAAGGAACACCAAAAGCATGTTTCAGCCTCATGCTACCACATGGCACTAAAAATTTTGGCTAAGGACAAAGTTTGTACCTTGAGAGGAGTTTGAAAATGATGTTGTTAGAGCTCCTGGAGGACATTTTGGGAACTTCCTTATACAAATTTTAATAAAAAAGGAATTTTTAGAAGTATGGGATGGGTCTCAAGGTCTTATTCATCTTGAAACATTCACAAAAATTGCCTTTTTAATCGGGATCACCAGTTGTACCTACAAAGAATGAGTTGTGGAAACAAATGCATGGGTGTCGTGAAAATATGAAATTTTCACCATGTAGGTAATTGGATCATAATTCCATTGATATTTTTTTACCTATAACTCATTCTGGAGCTCTCAAAATCATCTTTTGATGCTCATGTGCTTTTTCACAGTGTAAGCTCCTTTGGCCTCAAAAAAAAAATTGTTGAACTTGCTCCAAAATCTCCATATATTTCCTAAATATTCCTAAATCACTTACAAAATGATATAGGATAATTAATATAACTCCCTAATTAATTTAGGACTTCAAATATGCTCCGAAGAATATGCACTAGCCTTAGAAAGACTAAAAATAGCCATTCATAAGCCTCCTTAAGATCCACCTTGAAAGAGATTATCTCAAAAGCAACTCGTGATCTTGTTTTCATCTCTCCAACATATGGAAAAGGTTAAGACCACATACATGAACATTAAATGGATAGGGATAGTCATGACACAATGGATGAACTGATCTCAAAAGGTGTCCAAGAAGGTTTACAATGAAATTTTTTGACACTGGGGTATAGTTGTCTATTTTAAAGTTGAATTTTGGCCTTGCAAAAACACATGACAACAATAACTATCTTGAATTTTTATGGCTTGCATTAGGATTTCAAGGATGAGTTTGCGATATTTTGTTTCCTCTGTAACTCTTAGCATTTCTTAGATAAATTCCTCTTTCAAATCTTCTAGAGGCTCATCACAAATTAGCTTCTCTTCTTCATGGATGAAATCATCAATGAGAGGCACAAAAAAAATTTTATCAATACAATGATCACCAAGAGAATCTTCTTCTTCAAATGGAAATAAGAACACCTCTTCTTCATGAACAAATACATTGGCTGATTTTTCAATTTAGAACTCATCAAGAATCACTTTATCTTCCTCATGGCCTCCATCATTTGGTGATTTTGGGTTGTTCTCTTGCAAGTTAAGATATTTCCACTCTTCTCCATTCCTAATACCCAACTAGAAAGGAATGCTTGGTCCTATCAAGATAGGAATTTCAGCCTCATCTTCAGATGTTATGAAATGATTTCCATTCTTGTTGTCTTGGTACAAGATATTAGCTCTTGGATCTTCTAACTTTTTTATTGTGTATTTCATTTAATTGTAGGAAACAATTTCTTCATTTATCCCTTAACCAAAATGGTTGCAGAAGACCAATAAATTTGGATTTCACCTCCCAAATCCCAACTGAAAATTCTACTTAGCAACATTCCACATGATGTTGGAATATTTAATACCAAAATAGTCAATAGTACTTTCTTATCCAGAAAGTCAACAAGAGCCACCTGTGCATCCTTAATCCTTCCCAAAATTGGGAATTCCTTTCACTCCATGGAGTAGAAATGACCATTGGTTTGAGTCAAGGTAATTCCAAGAGCATTGGAAAATTTAATGGGCATTTCATTATCAGAAGCTCTTGAATCTATTATGCAGTTATTTAGTTGGTATCCTTTAATGAGAAGGGAGAGGTAGAATGGATAAATCTTATTGGTATTTGATGAACTCATAGCAATTATATTATAAGATGGAGGAGTAGGTGGAATTGGTAATAGTACTTTAGTACTAGGAACCAAATTATTAGGATTTGAACTACTACCTTTGATATAACATACAAGCTTATCAAATTGACCTCGATGAGTCCATAAATATTCAGATTCTAAAATCTGCACTTTAGACTTATTTACATGCTCTGTGATGTCAAAGGAGGTGGATGTAGATGAGGTATATACCCCCGATACAATGGGTGCTTTGGGGGCCAAAGGAGGTGCTACCTTTGGAGTTGGAACAAATTTAGCAATGGGAGCAAATGTTTAAGGAGTGGGGGCTGATTTTGTAGGTATACTAGAAGATTTTGAAAGACTAGATTTTACAGAAACGGGATTAGAATTAATTAGAGCATTGGGAGAATTACTTGGAACAAAATATTTCCTATTTATTTTGTATGGGGAGGCTCTCATTATTGAAAATAGGGAAATTATGTATAATATTCTAATAACTTGTTATCCTGTGAAATTGACGACGGTAATTTTGTAGGTAACTATACCAAAATTCCATTTTGTCCCCTAAGGAAGTTCGACAATGTTCGAAATAGCCCAAAACTCCCTTTCAAAAAATTAGGTTGTTTCAAAGCTTAGCTATTTTTAGCTAATCCTTCGGCATAGAATTTTGGACGTCAACATGCCTAAAACTACGCCCTTTTACTCTGGGTGCATTTTTACTCATGTCAACATCAAGTAATGAGTGCCCCTTTAGCTAATACTTTGGCACCAAAATTGTTATGTCAACACCAAGAAACTTGCACTTAGCATTTTTGTAAGCGTTGAAAATGTTGTGTTGATGTCAATGAATTTGCACTAAGGTGCATTTTTCCTCATGTCGACGCTCTGAAAATCACACCAAAAGAAGTTGGTGAGGTCATAAATGTGAATTTTTCTATAAATATGAACCTGCCACATGTCATTTTCACAAATTGAAATTGTGAAAGGTATTTCCTCTGTGCGTTTCAACCATCCCTGTCAGCCCTCGCATGTCATTTTTGAGCCTGTGGACCTTGCGTCTTTTGTCATCTTTTATAAATCTAGGTGAGTGACTCCTCCCCCATTTGTGGTTTTCATTTTTTTCTGTTGAATGTTAGAGCTTGTATCAATAATTAAAATCTAAAGGGCACATTCAAGATCCTCATCCAAAGCTGAAATCCACTTTCCCTCTCCTTCTAGATCTACAAATTTGGAAGGGCTTTGCTGCTGAAGTAAACAAAAAACCCATTTGTGTCTATTTTTTGCCTTACCAAAAAACGTCTCTTTCTTGCCATCGAATCCAAATCCAAATCAAGAAAGTGATAAATCAAGAAAGTTACAGCAAACTGATGACTAATAAAACCCTGGCACCATTTTCAGAAATGTTACATGTTCAGAAAATGCACCAAACAAACTGGGTGCACTGTTTTTCCCTGCAACCTCTTCCAAAATTACACTTGGGTGCACTTTACCCTCTTAGAACATAACCTTTTTTCATGCCTAGCCAAAAGAACACTTACCAGATTTTTATGAGGTGCAGGCGCAACTTCCACAACATCGATATGACATGTCATCTGCTGCAGACCCGCACCATGTGCTTTACCCTTTGGCACCAAAATTTCCATGTTGACATCCAAAAATTTACGCCCTTTCTAACTTGGCCCAGCTTTTCTCATATCAATACTGGGCATAAATTTTCTCATGTGGACACCTTCCCAAGTGTGCCTAGCAATAAAAAGCCTCTACAGCCTATTGTAAACTTGTGCCCCACACCCTAAGGCTTAAAATTTCTCATTCTTCCTTCTACAGGCTAAACCTAACTATTTTCTCACACATTCTAAAGTGTTCTATCATTCTTCAAACTCCCATTATGGATAACATGACGGTTGACATGGCCCTTCTATGTTGGACCTTCTTGATTCTTCTTACATAACAACAGCATTCATCCTTAAGCTCACATATGTCTTCATCAAGAAAGAAACTAGCTAAAGGTAAAGCTAAACAATCAGAGCAAGAAATGAAGTACAAGTACGAGAGAGTCAAAATGCCTGACTCATATGCAGAGAGCAACCTTAACACCGGAGACTCTGAGCTGGGTCATATTGGCATGGATGACTTCTGGGTAAGGACCACCCAAGAAAGCAGTGGCCCATGGATGAACAAATTAGTAGGCAGTGGATTGCATTTTGCAACTGGGCTTCCAGTAAGTGCCATAAATAATGATTTTATCATGTTGGTTTCCCAATGCTTTAATAAAGACACTAGGTGTGTAAAAAATAAAGAACAACAAACAATTATAAACCTCACAGCTCGTTACTTCGAGATGATCCTGGGCATTCTTCATCACAGGATATATATGGAGATAAGTATTGAAGACTGCAGGAAAGTATGGGACAATAATGAAGATAAATGCATGCAGATGATGAATGAACTTTATCTAAAGAACAATAAGTCAGTGTCCAGATGGCCACAAACCATCCACTGAAGTGATTTTAATGAATAATTGAGTGATACAATCACATTCTTGAGTAGAGTATTCAGGCTCCCTGATGCCCATCATTTCCATAAATGGATGTTGAGATACCTGGAGAACATGAGCAAGAACGCACCTGATCAACTCTTTGACTGGGGTGAAATCATCAGTGACGCCATCTCTCAGCATCTTCAACAAATTCTAACAACTAGGAAGTTCTACATGAATTCCTACATTGTATATGTTGCTGCGTCAAAAAGGGATTTCGCAGGGTTAGCTCGAAATGGGGTATGGCCCCAAGTCAAGATATATGAGTTCTACCCAGAGCTAAGGCTTGAAGCTAGCATCTCCTAGTTCTCCAAAATAAATGATGCCTTCTTCTATGAGGTATTCTATTTTTTTAGACCAAACATGATACACAGTCGAACCAGCTCGAGTGTGATTGATGCTATAAAACAATGGGGAGCATTGTTCACACAATTTCCCACATTCACATACCTCAGAGCTGTGAATTTCAAGGGAGAACCAATGAAGTTTCCAAGGTTTGCGGGCCCAAAGCTGATCCTCCTAGAACTGTCAAGGAAGTTAATCACTTATCATGAAAATTACATGAAAAGAAAGAAAGGAGGGACTCCATTCCCCCTTACAGTTGGTTGATACACCTATCCTAAACTTGCTAAAGCACAGGAGATGTATGTTGATTTAGTGTTGTTGAATTTGAAGCACAACTTCCTAGCAAGGCTGACCTTTGACTACTGAAGTTACCTCTCAAAGGAAAAAATTGATCTCATCCATGTTCTCAAGATCGAGGACATTTGGATAGACCTAACTCATGAGATAGACATTAGGTGGAAGGATCACTCCCTGCTGGCTCTGGAGGAAATCATCCACTATGGTGTTGCCATTTTCCTAAAGAAATTCAAAGAGACTGATCAAGAAATTGATTAGGTTTACATTGACACAGATGGGGAAAACTATCCATTCACAGAGATCGATAGAGTTAAAGCACCAAAGACCATTCAAGAAATGGTTAAACCCACATTGCATCACACTGAAAATTGGTGAAATTAGAATGGCCTAACATACCTTGGAGTTGACTTCACTACTTCTCCTTTGCACCATGCACCTCCAAGGATAAACTGTGTGCCAAAAGGAAAAGGGAAGGACAAGGAGGGAAAACCAAGCAGACAAGAAGAAACTCCTGAAGGCATTCCTCCTTCTTTTGAGAAGCAAGTAGTCAACCTGTTGTCTCTAGGTAAAGAAGAAACAACAAATGTTTCAACAGATACATCCACCCAGGATGTTATCACAACTATAACTACTGAGGTACTCGGTGTTCCTTCTTCCTCTCCTCCTCCTCCTGTCATTGAAGCATCTATCCCTATGGATGTGTCTTCTCCTCTCCCTTCCTCCCTTCCATATCCCAACTCTTCCATATTCTCCTCTCTTGTGGATTTGTCACCCTGTGTTTCCTCAATCCTAACAAAAATCCCTCCCATTTCCACACCCTTCTCCTCCCCGTTAGTAACTCCAGGCCCAACAAGCATTGGTGCATTGGACTCCTTGTCAATGCCACCACCGATTATTTCAACACACTTCCCTGAGGCCTCTACAGTTGGTCCCCCTCTCACTCTCATTTCTTCTTCTTCCTCTACTCCCATAAGTCCTGGTTGGATTTTTGACCATCTGAGCCAGCATAAGAGGAAGGTTCCCATTGCATCCATGGATTTCTCTATTATTCTGAAGAAGGGAACCAAAAAGTAGAAAGCGATAACTCACTTTTCTAAAGGCACTTCGGGGGAGAGAGTCATGGAGATAGCTTACCCAGATCCCACCAAGAGAAAAGAATATATGTCTCCCACAGACTTCACGGTGACTCAAGTTGCAATGGGGACCTCATCTGAAAGCCTGTAAGGGGAAGCCTTGTCTGTTTTGGATGCTCTCTATAAAAAGCTCCAAGAGGAAAAAGAGGAGAAAATAATACTTAAAGAACAAAATAGACATCTCCTACAAGCATTACAAAAAATGGGCAATGCTCCTCCTATAACTACCGCCGAACCCAATCAAGTTCCCAGTCAGGAGAAAATAAATGAATATATTAAGATTGGTGAACAAGGCACAGCAGTATCATCTTGGATCGAGTGGATCCTCAGGGATTGTGAAGAAATGATTAGCAAATTCACATTACTCTATCAGGATATAACTCAAGCAAATAAGGAGCTACAAGCAGTAGCAAGTGCCCTGTCTGAAGAGTTGGATAATGCTAGGTTGCAGCATGAAACGTTCCAAGAAATGGTTAACTTCTTAGCTGATGACCTATTAAAGGTTAGCGTTATCGATCACCCACGTGCACATAATAAATCTCTCATTGCATTAGATTACCAGGTTGACCAGATGGAATATATCCTAGAGAGAATCAATAAAATCAAATATGAAGCCTTGGATGCACGATACAGCATGGAGCAGATAGTTACAAAAATGGCTCCAGAGATGCTCAGTGAATCGTTTACCTTGAGAGAAGCAGGTGCTGCATTCTAGCGCTTTAAGGCTATCATCACTCAAGATTTGGCACCAGAGGTCACTTTCAACCGAGAGTCAATCAATAACCTCTTGGCCTACCATGATTTCATTGGCTTTTTAATCGATGCATGCAAAACTTTCGCCGAGTTACCTGACAAGCTCAAGATCGAGAAAAAAACTTGTGAAGTCATTCGTAACCATTTTAATGGTCCCAATCATGATCAATTTCAAGCAATGATCAGAAATTTTTTAGAATATCGAGCGCAGTGTCACATTGACTCTCCTGGTCAAAAGCAAGACACCAAGTTTGAACAGAGGGATGATGAGGAGTAGTTTCTCCTCTCGTGTATGTGTTGATCATTTTTGTAAAATATTTAAAAATCATGTTGGAATACATGATGACCTCATACATGTTGCACCATGGGATGTTCTCATCCAAAACTTACCCAAGTCAACTGTTGACTTTTTAGATATTTTAGACCTTTTATAAATATATTGTAAGATATTTTGTAAGTAGTGGCTTTACTTTTGTCTTCTTTCCTTCTCTCCTTCTAGAAATACTAGAATACTTGTTGTATTCTAGGGGTGGACATTTTTTTATGAAAAGGGAAGTGAGGAGAGAAAGACTTTTTGTTTTCTTGTAGCAGAAGAAATATTAATACATATGTTTAGACTTTGTGTTTAATGTATGTGTTATTTGCGTCAGATCTTTCATAAGTTAGATCTATGTTCTTATTTTTTTGGATTCACTCCTACTATTGTCATATGTTCATCAGTATTGCTTTAATCATTTATGCAAGTAAGTTTGGATATGTTTACTACTGACTCAAAGCATAAACCTTCTGACCTTTCCATCTTGGAATTCATTTATTTTCTTCCTTCAGACCTATCCTCCTCTGTTCCTTCCTTCCCACCTTTATGTTCATTGTTGGAACTACCTCTATGGGGATGAGATCCCAAACCTCCTAAAGTTAGAATAGTGTAGATTTGCACATATTCCTGCTTGATAGATTAGCATTAAACCTGTTTCACTTTGCTGCCTCAAAGAGGGGCTATGCCCTGCACACTGTTGGCATGTTTCCCCACGACCTGCCTAATCGAAATTTTTTTGGACCAACATAACTGGGGGTGGTCTTTTGACTGGGGTTACACATGGGTACTTCCCTACACCTATGAAAAAATACTTGTAGATACTACAAGGTAGGAAATATCTTGAGAGAAAGGCACAAAGAGAAAACTAAGAGGGTTTTGCACAATAAATAACACAATAGAGTTTGTTTTTTAAAACAAAAATACATCCATGATTTCAATGAGAAGACACCATTTACATAGAACAAGGAACATGATACAAATAACACCAAGTCTAAGTGCATAACATTAAACAAGTACACACTCCTGGAGTGTAGTTGAGATGGAGAGGAAACATAGATAAAGGAGATAGAGGAATTTTATCACTTGTTCCTAGAAATAATATTGGAGCTAGTAAACAAGAATAACCATTCATTGAAATGAGAATTCTCTCTCAATTTATAGCTTTACAATGCAATTATTCATCTACCCCCCACATGAATCTTCATGTCCCATAATTTGTGACTTTTCGATTGTCCTTAGAAAGTGCAAATTAAGGACCTCTCTTATTTAATTTTAGAGATGTACTTATTTGCATCATTAGATCTTTCTATAAGTTAGATCTTATTGTTCACTTAAGTAAATAGGAAAAAATGTCATGATTCACTCCTAAAGAGGAATTAGAAAGGGCGGGAAAATATGAGAATCAATGAAGTATTGCTTTAGATCAAATATTATGCAAGTCATGGAGTTTGGATCTGTTTTTACTACCAACTTATTGTGACCAGGTAGCATAAACCCTTGATGGAGATCACTTTCCATGATGATGAAGATGACTCTTTTGAAATATTTACTTCCTTCTAGACCTCCTTAGAATGATACTCCTTTGTATTTAAACATTTACACTCATTAAACAAGCCTTCTAACCACCTTAAAACTATTTGTTGTTGGAACATACCTCTAAAATACTAAGGATCTTTATGCCACTTGAGACCATTTCCTCACTGACAGTTCAGACATAGTGTAGATTTTGCCAACATATTCATTAGGAAATGGTGTGAATGCTGCCATTGATAGATGAGCAATGAAACAAGTATTCACTGATGATGAGATGAATGAAGGTGAGAAATTGGATGCTAATATGCCCTTGCTACACTGTTGGCCTGTATCCCCACACATCTGATGAATTGATAAGCAACACTTTTTTGGACCAACATAACTGGTTGGGTGCACCATTGTGACAAAAATTGGGGATACGAGATGGGTACTTTCCCTACACCTATCTAAAAAATGCTTGTAGACAATACAAGGTAGGAAATGTCTTGAGACCCTTTTCACAAAGAGAAAACTATGAGGTTTTGTCCAATTATTTTCTTGAAGGTTGGGATCGGAAATAGGACAATAGAGTTTGTTGATTATGAAAGCCAACCAATGACCATCTTGAGCATTTTTTCAATGAGAAGACACCCATTTACATAGTACAAGGAACATGATACTCGAAATGACACCAAGTCTAAGTGCAAATAACATTAAATTGTCACTTTTGACACACTTTCCTCTCGTGTTTTAAAATTATAATCCCTGGAGTGTAGACTGAGATGGAGAGGAAACCATTAGACTATTTGGAGATTACTATTCTTGGTAATTGGATCACTTAGGAACTTCCTAGAAATTATACATTGGAGCATGGAGTGTCAAACAAGAATAACCATTCATTTTCTCCCCGCAACCCCACGGAGCAAATCAGTGTAAATGGTTCTCTAAAAAATTTATAGCTTTACACATGCGGGATGTATTCATGCTACCCCCCACATGAATCTTTGGGGGTTTCTCTCATGTCCCATAATCTTCATGACTTTTCGAAAGGCCTTAGAATTTATGCAGGTATTAAGTACTTTCTAGAGAGCGGGCCTCCTTCTCTTAGAATTTTAGGGATTACTTTTACGTTTTATAAATGTTTTATTGTCACTTAAGTAAATAGGACAATCATGTCACATGATTACTTAAGCACAGAGTCAATTTCAAAGGGGGGGAAAGATGAGAATAAATGAAGAGAGGAGAAAAAATATTCTCCAAATCATGGATGAAGGTACCTCTACCCTTGATGGAGATCACCTACGATGATGATGAAGATGAATCCTTTGAAATATTTACCCCTTCTAGACCTCCTTAGAATGATACACCTTTGTAAAACATTTACACTCGTTGAACAAGCCTTCTAACCCTTAAAACAATGACATGCCTCTAAACTACTAAGTTCTTAATGCCACTTGAGACCATTTCCCACACAATTCAACATGACGATCCCAACCATTAGGAAATGGTGTGACCCATGAGATGAGGTGAACAATATTCTGATGATGAGATGAATGAAGGTGAGAGATTGGATGTAATATGTTTCTAACTTTTTATCAACACATCTGATGAATTGATAAGCACACTAAGACCAAAATGCACCATTGTGACAAAAATTGGGGATCGAGAGGGATCCTCTTCTATTTGAGACATAATGCCCCTGTCCACCCTTTTCAAGCATGAATTTTTCCTCCTTGAAGGTTAGGATCGGTGAGGAATTTGGATTATGAACAACCATGACCATCTTGAGCATTTTTTGGACACTATTTTCAGTAAGTTCTTCTCGAGTGACTAGTTTTGGAAATTTTATCGAATTATCACTTTTGATCACTTTCCTCTCATGGGAATAGACTGAGTGAAGAGAATCCATTAATTATTTGGAATTACTATTCTTGGTAAGTGGATTTCTTAGGAAATTACTAAAATTATACATTGGCCATGGAGTGTCAGAGCAGAGTGTAAATGGTTTCTAAAAATTCTACTACACACCGGGATGTTTTGCTCCAATTTTCGGGGGTTTCTCTCATCTAGATCTTCATGAAAAAGAAAGGTAAATTTACAGGTATGTACTTTCTTCTTCAGATAGAGAAGAATGTAAAAAATAACAATCATTCACATCTTCAAGCACACTCAATTTCATGTGGCAATAAAATGATCAAAATAAAGCTGATTTTTTGTATATACCCATGTAGACATCAAAATTTGGTATCGCTACCCTTGTCACCCTACGTACATTTCTTTTCTCCATGTTCGTTTATCTAGACCCTTCATTTTATTCATGTTTTATTGATATTCCCATATTTCCCATCTATTATCTCATCTATCTTAAATTGTTTCTAATCCTCGTTAATTGTCCCCTAATCCTCATCTCATTATCTAATTGATAATAATCACCCCCACTCAACCTCTAATTCTTCTCTCTACATTATTTATCATCCCTAAACTACCTATTTGTTCATCCATAGGATCCATTTAGCATTTACTTACTCTATTTCATCTCCCTATACAATCATAACCCACATAAGCCTCCTAAAACCCTACTCCTGCTCCTAATGGGATTGATGCCTCGAGCTAGGCATCCTCCCACCGCCAAAATGGAATGGTTCCCCATATTTTGTGGAGACCCACCCAAGTCTCCATAAACCCTATAAATCCACCCACACACATCCTTCTCGAGGGATGCAAAATCATAATTTTCATGCGACTTACGATCTTATCTTCATGTTTTATCTTCTCTGTAGTAGTTTCAGTCTTCTTAGAGTCTCTTTGAGCTTGTTTTCTTAATTTGTGGATACTTTAGGGAGATCATCTTTGACTTGTGTTAGTTTATTCCATTGTTGCAATGTCATTATTGTTATTATCAGCTACTAACATTTTATAGGTCCAGCTGTCATCAAATATCCAGATCCAGCTTTCCCTTTCATCCATCATGTGTGTAGGTTATCAATCCAGCCCATCCATTTTCAATCTTACCTAGGTCAACCCAAGTTGTCGTCGACCTTGTCAGGTTTCTGTTAAACCTGCTCCTATTGCATCAACTATTTTATCATCCAAATCCACAACAGTATGTTATTGTTTTTCTATTTCCACATAGGCCCCAGATCTGTCATTCTGCCACTCTGTCAGCCTAGATCCACTTTGTTAATCCTCGGTCGTCTCCAACTCTACCCAGTCACCATTAACCCGATCCAAATTTCCATCGTATCTCATTAGATCCTAATTTTTCTATTCTTTTTTTCTCCTGTCTTAGATATTCTTTGTAGGTTATCATCAGTTACTACAAGACTCCATCATCTTCAGATCTACATACAGAGATTGTCAAATCTACATTTTTGGTTACTGTTTAGATTCGTCTACCCCAGTCGCCATCAGTTGGACCTCTACAGTCTAGGTCACCATCGACCCAGCCAATTATATTTCATTTTTGTGTCAAACTAGATCAGATTTTCACTTTCCTTTCATTTCTGCAATTTCTATTTCTGTTAGTTCATATTCTACATGTTATTCAATCCTTTATCATCCATCATATCTTCTTTTATCAATATGGGGATTGACATCCACATAAGGAATTTTACGCTTCTTGGAACCAACTTTATCAAGAAACCCCTTCATCTACAATCTAATCCATTTTCTTTCTAGTTATCTTTTTTTGTAGATCCATCAAACTTGTAGCAAAGAGTCTACTTTGCACCCATCCCTCATCATCATTTTGTTTCAAGGTACATTAAACCCTTGCATGTTTTGAGTTACTTGATTTTCTTTAATGTCTAGCTCACTAATCTAAATAGGAAAGAGAAAATTACATCCAACATTCTGGCACGCCCAGTGGGACCACCCTCTTAGGTCAATCTCTTACATTTTGATTCATTTTCAATTTTCCATATTCCATCTATATTCCACTAACATTACAGGTAGAGGCTTTGCTTTTGCTTGTTCATGTTGGAAGTTTAGATTACTTGGATATTGTTTTTTGTTTGTTTTATTTTTAAGATCAGATAAAAAGGAAAAGTGAAAACCAGGTATTCCCCTTTTTATCTTAGTTTCTCCTTTTTGCATCGCATTGTCCATTCCTTGTGTGGTTGTTCTCATTGAATCTCCATATTTGGTTTTGGGTTAAAAATGAACGTATTTCATTCTTGCTTGCAAATCTAGTGTAATTAAGGGTTTAATTGGTTGTATTTCACATTTCTTCATACATATCCAAACACACTAATAAAATTCACACATCAAAACAACCCCATACCAGGTGGACCTAATTCATATTTCATCACCCATTCGGAAAGTTTCTATGGTGTTTTTCCCACATTATATATCTTATAAAAAATAGGTCCTCATGTACCTTCAGGTATATCGAGGACTCCCCATACAAAGCTACCAGAAACCAGCCTTAGATTATCATTTCTTAGGTACCCTCGTTCTCCAATTCCCCTTTTTATTTTTCACATTTTCTAATTAATCAAGATAAAGAAAACATTGCATGTTTTACTTGTTTGCTTTAATTAGTATAGTCATTGTTTTATTTTTTATTTCATGTTTGTTATCACTCACTCTTTAAGTAGGAAAATGGAACAAAGTCTTGCCTCAAACAATCCCATCACTTTTTCCCAATCAACTTCTTCTTTGGCCATTGTCTCATCCATGCCTTTGGTCACCTCTTCCATGCTCACCCAACCTTTGATCATCAATCTGCATCATCAAGAATCTCTTGTCCAAACCACTACCCATGATGATACCAACCCATTTTTTACATCATCAGTCCATCCCATCTAGGTCAGCCACACCTTAATATGCTTCTTCAGTTGAAGCTTTTGGGCCTCCCATTATCCCTCATGGTAATGTGGAGTTCCAAGATCTCCTTTATGGTAATCTTGTGGCTATCCATGATTATATTCTTAGGAAATCAACCCAACTTCCTGTTGATGGGCCACCTATCCAACAAATCTATTCTTATCACTCCAATCCTGAAACAACCCAAGTTCTTTCTTCATAGCTTGCAGTGTTTTTGGCTAGATCCATGAATGTGCTTTTTATGGCCCAATGTGAGCTTGACCCATATTCTTCCACTAATCCTCAAGCTCAAAAAACTACCCAACTAGTCAAACCCATTCCTCCTAATCTACCTCTAATCAACATGACTATCACTACCTCAATTCTTGTCACTTCTTCATCCACCATCATCACTAGTATCCCCATCCCATATTTCCAAAAATCCCATCCATTATCTCTCATATCCAAACATCGTGGTCAATATTTACCTCTTAAATCCCACATTCACGTAGATTTCATCTCTTCCCAAAAGAGTCTACTCACACACACCAACCTCCTCCTAGGGTTATTTATCATTACATAATGTCTAATCCACCTCCTCAACAATCTCAATCCATCAACACTCATATCCCCACTCATCATATACCTCAACAAGTCCATATCCCCATCTCACAACAACCCATCCAATCTCAAAAATCATTTCACATTCCTATCTCTCAACATCAACCATTGCAACAACCCATCAAATCTCAACTAATAACCTACATCCCTCCTCATCAAGCAATTCCTCAAACACCCACTCATTAGCAAGCCTACCAACAACCCTATCAAGCTACTTCTCATTTCATACAGCCACAACCATCTACCTCTCATCCAAAAACTTCAAATGACCCAATGCATGCCTTGATGAGTAGGTTGGTTGGCCTTGAAGCCAATACCTTGGGACCCAAGGTCACATTCTCCTATAAACAAATTTTTAATGAACCTATCAACCCATCGGTCCTAGTAAAACCATGTCCTCCTCATCGGGAAATTCCAAAATTCACCAAGTTTAATAGTAAGGATGATCCCCAACAACACCTTCGTGTAATTAGGAATACATGTTATCTCATTGCCCATTATCAAGACCTCATGCTTCACATTTTTCCTATGTCCTTGGCCAATCATGCATTGGATTGGTACAATGGCATCCCTCAACACGCAGTATTTTCATCACCCAACTTGTACATCTCTTCTTAGAACATTTCTCAATCAACATTATATGTAAGATCACCATTATAGACATATACGCCATTCAACAATATGATGATGAGTCTTTCACAGAATTTTCCACACGGTGGTGTGAAAAAATAAATAAATTATTATTTTTTGTTCTGTTTGCGAGAAAAAAATTCAAGTGGAAAAACTTGTGGATTTCTTGCTAATGCTCTGGGAATCTAAGTCCCTCTACTTAACCGATGCAGCTGACGTATATGCATGCATGATAAAATGTGGATTTCGGTGGTGTCCTTTCAACCGGGGATCCAACAGGGGTACTCCACTCACCCTGCGACAAAGCTAGCAATCTCTTGCTAGTGAAGAATTTGTCTTAAGAGTGGGAAAGGGGAGTGAGAAAAGAGGTAAGAGAACTAATGTTGTAGGTATAAAATTAGATTCCTACACACACACTAGTTAGAAACTTTAACACATGCATTTATGGTAAGAAACAACTCTGCGAATAGCAACAAGACCAAATAGAATTCACTGATCACCAAGTATCAAGAAACCCCTTAGTCAACAAAATATACAAAACTCCTTCTCATATTGATTGCTCAAATCAAAGTTGTACATAACGTGAGAATGGAAGAAATTGAGAAGTGGAGAAAAGTAGAAGAAAATTGGCTATCTCCTTTGCCTTCTCTAGGTACAATGCACTCTTGAGTTTACAAGATCAATCCCCAACCCTTTGAAATGGGAATGGTGTTACAATTTATAGAGTAGAATATGACTCTTCATCTACCCCCCAATGCCTTTTCATATGTCTTCACACAACTTAAAACTTTTCAACTTCCTAGGAAACTTTTAAGTCCCTTTTTATAACATAAAGGTGACTTATTACATTATGAACATTAAGACATGAAAAAGTGCAACCCCAACATAAAATTAGAACATTTGAGAAGAGAGAGAAAGTTGGGGGAAAGAGGAGAGAGAAAGAGAGAGAGAAGAAGAAGAGGAGACATTGTTCTTGATGAAGTCTATTGATCCTCGTTGATGGAAAGCGATAAATACAGTGAAAATCTGAATCTTTACACTCCTTGCACATTGTGAATCTCCTTCAAATCATCTCGTGAATGCATGCCAAGTTGAGTGAAATGTTCTGTTGATGACTGCTACTATGGTACCATTATCAAATTGGATGGTTCGTGTCTCGGGATCGTTGTGGAAAGAGTAGGATAGGACTAGCTTGAGACTCTGCACAGACATTGGGTGCCCTGTAGCGGTAAAAAAACCACTTGTGAATATTTGGTCTTCAATCCTCCTTCAATCCTTGAAGATCATACGAGTCTTAAGGTCATTCAGGCCCATGTATGAGGCATCGTTGTCTTCCACATCATACTCATAGGCAAAGGATCGTGTTGGCTTTCTGACCTGTCCACTTTGACTTCATGTCTCCCGTAGAAAAAGTAACTTACTATTTTTAGAAGGTGCTCATGGGACCCTCCTTCGCAGGTTCCTCTGTCAAGACTTTCCCAAAATAGCAATTCCTATGTAGTAGACCTACTATTTTTAGAAATTTGACCTCTAGGAGTCATAGTGATGTGGAATGATATTTTTTGATATGGGATTTTTCCCAATATCACCCTCTGAAATTTCGGGCCCACCCATTTAATAGTCCAACATATTTTAAAGTTTTAATTTTCAGACCTGACATTGCTTCTGGGTACGACAGCCATTAATGGACCTCAAAATTGCAGGTCTATTTTTCTCCTCCATTTACAAATAAATTTATATTTTTTATGTGGGTTTTTTCTTCTGGTGCTTCACGTGTGATCTTACTTCAATCCGGCAACTGATTTGACGGGAAATCCCACTTCTTTCTTCATTGAGCCAGAAGTGGGATTTCTTCGTTGTGGATGCTCTGGATGCACGAGAGGAGAGTTTGAATGTGTCTTCTTGATGGACTTGGGTAGAGGAATGAACATTAAAATATAACTTGTTGTTTCATTTATCCATTTGGGAAATTTCTTTGACTATTTGTTTCATGGCTATGGATTTTTCTCTGTGCTTCTCCTTCTGGGACCTATGTGTTTTTGTGGAGTGAATGTAATTATATCTATGGCAGGTCTGGTTCAATTTTTTCAATAGTGGAGTGATGGAGGAGAGTTTCAGAGGAAGGATGAAGTTTGTCTGTGCACTGGAGTGGAAGCAGCTGGAAGCACTGAGCGACAATTAGAATTTTTGAATTTTGAATGCATGAAGGGAGAATCTTGGGTGCACTTTTTCATGTTTGATTTCCCTAACCTCAGGGATGTGAGGGACATGAAATTCCATGGCGGTCAAGAGGACGACAGGTGGTGGTGATTCGACAGCAAGGAATGAAGGTGAGAAAAGCTGTTTTAAAGCATTGCGAGCTAAAAGTCGGTCACGTGGGTGTCCAAATGACTCCCCATAGGGGCTGGGCACATTTTTCCATGTCTAATGTCCCCCACCTCGGGGAAATAAGGGACATCAGTTTACACAGTGGTCCTGGAGCTGACACGTGGCACCAGATCCGATGATAGGGAATGAATGCTCCCAAAAATACACCTGGGAGTTGAAAGTCGATCACGTGCTTGTCCGAATGACTCCCCATAGGGTCTGAGAAAAATTTTCAAGGTCTGATGTCCCTCACCTTAGGGAAATAAGAAAAATTAGTTTCCATGGTGGTCTTAGAGATGACACGTGGCACCAGATCCGACGACAAGGAATGGATGCTCTAAAAATGCTCATGGGGATTGAACTATCAAGTCTGGAGGTCATATGAGGGTCCAAGAGGTCACATGAGGGCTGGATGAATTTTTCAAGGGTTGGTTTACCTAACCTCAGGGACATCGAGGACATGAAATCCCGCCAGAATCTTGGTGATGACATGTGTCCTCTCGAAAAATGACTAAGTCCTAAACTACCTTTGAGAGGGCAACTTAGAAAGAATATAACTTGAGCTCTCGGTGGAATTTCTTGGTGAACGTTTATATGATCCTGACTGGAAATGGAATTGTAAATCAAATGGTTGGGATCTCATGTCCTGATTCATCCATATGATCCTTGAAAAATCAGATTTGTTATTTGAGATTCCACTTATACCTGATAAAAACTACTTTCCAATCCTATGCACCAAGGTTTTGTGAAAAATATGATTTAACCATCATGTAGGTATTTTAATCCTCTTTCTGGTGGTATTTTTTTTTGCTTCTAAATCTATCTGGAGCTCCTGGAATCATCTTTTGAAGCCCAATAATTGTTTTAGGTTTGTGTACTGCCTAGGCTTGTGAAACCTAATTTTTTCTCAAATTGCTCCAAGTTTCTCAAAATTTCCTAAAATCTTCCAAAATAATTTCCATGTTGAATTTTACCCTTTCGTTCCACTCCAAGGGGTTGATTCAGTCCTGGGAAGGCTAGTGATAGCCCTTTCCAATACTGCCAAATGGTAGTATCTTTTCAAAAATCCCTAAAATCACCTAGGGGGGATTAATAGACTTATATAAATCACCTAGGGGGATGAGATAACATTATTCAGGAGGTCATTTGGACTAACTGGATAGACTTGGGTTGCCTTGTAATAATGGGACTTGAAAAAATTAACACTAGGGTATTGTTATCGTGCTTGGAAATTGTAATTTCCTTGTTGCACATTTACACGAAAACAGGTGGCTCTAGCTTGGGGACATGACATGTACTGAGAAAAATGAAGACATGACATGGGAATTCATAATCTCAATTTTAGACCATATAGTTTATTGACCAGTGCCTTATCCATTGGGCCCTATAGAGTCGTGTACAACTTACAAGAGAGAGAGAGAGAGAAGAAGGAAACACACACACAAAATGAAAAATACACACAATAGGAAGGGAAAAACACCTAGAAATCACCCATGGTACAAGGTGGGGGACAAGCCACTTTCACTGAAGAAATTTTCATTCCTCAAGAGTTACCCCTGAGTGGGCAACACTGAGTGATGTTGATCTGCAAAGCCACTGAATGGCTCCAGAAAGTAACCTCCTCTCCTTAGTTGCTTATCAAAAGCCAAGTGCTTTCACAATTATTTGTGTACTTGGTAAGAGTGAGTCCATGTGAGCTTCTTGATGCTTGGGTCCTTGCTTGGAAATTTTATTTCCTTCATGTTCTTTTAAATCAGTTTCATAGTGCCAATTTCCTTCCATGTTTATCCATATAGTTGATTCTCCATTGAGTGTGCTATCACTGCCCCAGAGCTGATTTTTTTTCCAATTCCTTTTATATTTTAAGTTACTTTCTTTCCTGGGTCTATGCTCATTGACATCTTTTCCATGAGAAATAATTGATTCATCTTTTATCTCTACTCCACTATGAGGTGTTTGAGTATTGATGGGAGGATCAGAGGAAAACTCATACTTGTCTTGTATATCCATGACAAGAGTGAAGAGATCAAGAATATGCTTGGGGTCTTCCACAACTTCTACTACATCCAATATTTCTTGCACAAATTTATGCTTTGTCATTTCTTACAGCTCATCTTTATATGCCTTTAAAGAACACAACTTGAGGTAACTGTTGGTATCCATCCAGATTTAATCTCCTTCACAACTTGAACAACATCATGAATCTGCACAAGACACTCAAGGATAGATAGATGTTTTGTATGTCATTTGTAGCTGGGATCACACCTATCTACTTGTTTGCATTCAAGAATTGAGGGAGTGGATAGCACCTTCATAAGGGTTTTGATCTAACCCTCACTATTTTAGGTTGTGCCTATCAACCAAGGCAAGAGAACCTATATTGCAGCCCCTATATGGTAAGGAGATGAAAATATCCTTGTGTTTTACATATGGTGTGGAGGAGGCTTTGTGAAAACATGATCAAATATCCATTATCCAAACTCAAAAGAGTTGTCACTACTAAATGATGGAAATGTTCTCAAAACAAAGCTAGAGCTGCTAAAGACATGATAAAACCCTGATCAACTTTGTGCATTTTTGTGAAAGGATTGAATTCTTTTGTGGACACACAATGCAGATGCAGGGGTATTGTAGGTAGGATGAGTTAGTTTAAAGTGAAATTCTGATGAGAGATTTGGGACAAGAGTAGTTAGGAATCATCACATGCTTTGGGAAACCTTGCAAAAAAAATTACAACACCTAAACAACAGAAATGTTTCAATGAATTTGAAGTGCTCTTTCAACCAGGATGTGTGCACAATGGATGCCCAAATCTGCACTATTCCATACAAACTTTGATAACCTACCACAAAGGCTTGAAGCAAAATATCAATAAAGCATTAAGAACCCCTTGTTAGATCATGACCTAAGGTACACCCAAAGGTTTACAAACACCCTCAATTTACAGGGAAGGTACGATGAATTTAAATATGTTTATCTTCACTCAAATGAATGCTCTTCTGAATGGAATATTACAGATGCCTTCAAACCCTCTACAAGAAATGAGACTCTGTATGACCAATAAATATCCCAAACACAAGATTGCAACATGAGCATGAAACACAAATTGAAAACATACTGAAATACAAGTGCATGCAAGCTTTGCCAAGAGATAAAACTAGTTAATCCAAGAATTTGATCAAATATATCAGCAAGGGAATGTTATTTAGACAATATCAAAGCTTGTTGATGGATTTACAGCTGAAACCAACTCAACATGATGAACATTTGATGCAAACAGGAATCAAAATGGCTCTCAGGTAGTTTCTCCAAAAGAAAATGGACTTCTTCCAGTTTTCCCTGTGAAAATTCTTCTCTCTTTTCTCCAAAATTCTCAACAGACCTCAAAATGTTTCCAAAATACATCATATACCCTCTGCCAACTTGGATCCTTGCATCCCAAGCAAAGAATATGCCAAAGGGATCAAATTTGTTACAAAACCCTATCCATTTGATGAAAAATGATATAAAACTGTGAAACAGCTCGCCAAATGCCAGAGATGCACAAATATTTTAAAATATTGCATGAACTCAGATCCTTATCCATCCCAGGGTCACGTTTTTGGCATTCCACCATGCCAGCATGCATTTGCAATCATTTTTCACCTTTTTCTCCTCATCATTTTTAACTCTGCAACTTTTCATTTTCACCTTTCACGTGTTTTTCACGGGCCGAGAAAAATATTCACAAAAAACACTATAGGGCACCAAATCAGCTCAAATAAATGATGCCATTGTGTTCAGAAGGCTGAAGGGATGCAGATTCATATAAAATTTCATGTGTTTTGGTGCAAAAATGACAATTCCACACTTCCTGGAGCTTCCAATGGTGCCCAAAAAAATGAAAATGCACAGCAACCATTGATTAAAATAAACTTTAAATGCTAGCCCTCGACGTGTCTGATCAAATCTTGAATATTCCCTCAAAAATACCTTTTTTCCTTTGGATGAGGTGGGACACGTTGTCCAAATACCATTGGACCGGGCCTTCATTCCTAAAAAATTACATTTTAAAACTTTTTTGACCTTGGGAAAATTTTGAAAATTTTCCCCGCGAGCCCCCTGGACACGCCACGTGTCCTCCTGTGGGCCCCATAAAAAACCGTGGGCCAATTTGATGCATTTGCTCCTTTTTTGAGAAAAGGAAAATTTTCTCAAAATTCTCCGCGCCCCCGAACACCCACTGCTCCTTCTGCCACGTGTCGCTCTCCCATTCGTTGCGGAGCCGACCCATCCAAAGTTTGCCTTCAAACCTCTGCAAGAATCGAAACTCCATGCGGGCCTGACCTCTCTCTTTTGACATTTGAAAAATGCCACATGTCGCCCCCTGGATTAGATGTGGGGAAAAACCTCCAATATTTTCCACGGGTTCATTGTTTCCTTTGAAAATTTTCGCCAAAGTTGGAAAATTTTCCATCTTTCCTCCATGCTCCAAATTTCCATCAAATGTTGGACACGTGTCCTTGTTCATTGGTGGCGAGACCTTGAATCAAAATTTTCCCTTTTACCCTTTGAAGTTTAAAAAACTTCACAAACTTCCTCCAAGCCTCCTTCTCTCCATTTCACCCCCTGCATACGTGTCACCTTCTCATTAGGTGCGGGCCAATCGGGTCCAAATTTTTCTGTGAGGTTTTGAGCAAAAATTCAGAAAAATTTCAACTCTTCGCCTCCCCATTTGACTCCTCCTGCCACCTGTCGCCCTCCAAAGGGCGCAAGATTCCAAAACCATAACACAACCCCGACATCTCCTTCGCTCCCCTGGACACGTGTCCACTTACTAGTTGGGCGTGGGCCCTGGGGAAAGATATTTTCCCTAACGTTTTGAAACCACAAAACTTCAAACAATTTTCAAAGTCCTGTTCTCCACTTGTCCTTCCTTTGTCACGTGTCTACCCTCCATTTGGGCATGGGCTTCATGGGCCAAATTTTTCCTCTGACACCATGAGCCAAAAACATAAAAAAAATTCTAAGTCCTTCGCCATCCGCCTAGCCATCCTGTGCCACGTGTCATCATGCCATTGGGCATGGGCCTTCAGAGAAAACTTTAACATTTGAGGACTTTTTCAAAAATGAAGAAAATTTTAAGTGAACCCCGCCACCGGCCGATTCATCTGACCAATCGGATCATGCCACGTAGGCATACTGCTATTCATACGTGGGGCTTCGGAGCAAAATTTTCCTTTGTCAAAATTTCAAAAAATGAAAAACTTTTTTAAGTGACCTCCACAATTTTTCGCGACCACTCCCCACGGCCACACTAGAAATGCTGCAAAGAACGTTAGCATAAATTGAAAATTTGACAAGTTATAACATTTTTTCCGCATTGCATCCTCGGCCAATAGAGAGCTATATTGATAAATAGAGTTTACAATGATAAATTTGATGGCCCGAGATACACGTCAAAAACATGAAAAATTCAGGGAATTCCCTACAAACCAAATTTTTTGACAAGGAAGGCAGAATTCTTCATTTTAAACCAACTGAATCATCTCTTGACATCATTTGTGACCTTGGGATTGGGGAAACACTTGCACGAATTCAGGATTTGATCAATTTCGAGCTCTTTCACGATTTGGCAAAGGAGAAAATGGTACAACCCGTGAAAATGAATAAATCAGGGCACAAATGGGGGGGACTTGGATTTTACTTCAATTTAGGGCAAAATAACAACAATGAGGGAATTTGAAAGCATTTCAACTGAAAAAATGAGTTACAAATCACTAACTCAAGCCAATAAAACATTTTTGAGCAAAAGTGAAGCATGGAAAATCAGAACAAAGTGTGCAAACCCAGAAATTGCACCAACATTGGCTCTTGCTTGGGGATGGGCACTCCCAGTGAGTGCCACAAGAACAAGACGTAGACCAAGTGCCAAAAATCCATTGGGAAAGGAGAAAACATGCAGAGCAACCCAAAAACCAGAATTTCCACCAAAAATAGACCGAGAAAACCACACCAACAATGGTTTCCAAGGACAAAAGGGAAAACCACAAGCCAACAACAGAAAGAACAAGGAAAAGACAAAACAACAACAAGGGCTATACAAAATGTACAACTTGTGCATACCTCCTTTGGGGATTTAATCCAAAAAGTGTTTTAAATGTCTGCCATTAACAGGAAGCTCCAGCAAATCCCCATCCAAATCCTTGAGAAAAAATGTATTTTCTCCAATCCTGATATCAATGGCATAAGGGCCCATCCATAGAGCATCAAATTTGCCATGCTTGCCCTTGTCTTCATGCCTACTATCCCACAGCAAAACTAGATCTCCAACACTGAAAGCTCTAGGGGTGACCTTCTTATCAAACAACTTCTTCAATTTCTCCCTAAACCTGACATGCCTTTGATGAGAAGCTCTCCTTTCTTCATCCAACTCAATGATCTGATTGATTCTTGATTCATATGGGCCATGCTCTTGATCTTCCAACTGTTGGGAAAACTGAAAAGTGGATAATTACAGGTGTAATGGCAGCAAAGCCTAAGTTCCATACACCAGTTCAAATGGGCTTTTACCAGTTGCTCTTTTTGGAGTTATCCTATCAACCCAAACTACAAATTTCAACTGTTCTCCCCACTTCTTCTTGTTGATTTCCAAGGTTCTTCTAATGATCTTGAGCAAGTTTTTGTTACTTGATTCAGCTTGCCCATTCCCTTGTGGGTTGTAGTTTGAAGAATAGGTCAGATTTATCCCATATTCATTACACATTGCCATCAAAGGCTTGGCTCTAAAACACATAGCATTATCAGACACAATCTTAACTGGAACCCCAAATCTACATATGATATGATTCAGCAAGAAATCCATTACCACTTGGTGTGTTGCCTTTCTAGATGGAATTGCCTCAACCCATTTTGTAAAATAATCAGTTGCTACAAGGATCCATTTATAACTAGCACTAGAAGGATCTGAAATCTCACCAATAAAATCCATTCCCCATTGTTTGAAAGGAGCTTCAACTGATATAGGCTGCAAAGGAAAGGAACCTGAAGCTTTCAATCTTCCTAAAAAATGTTGGCAACTATCACACCTTCTAACTAGCTAGTTTGCATCTTTGAAAAGAGTTGGCCACCAATAACCAGATCTTAAAATCTTATGTGCTGTCACTCTCCCAGAAAAATTTCCTCCACAAACTCCCCCATGGAAATCAGCAATCAACTTGGGAGCTTCATCTTAAGTTATGCATTTCAAGAGGACACCTTCAGGGTTCTTCCAAGCCAGCCCAAGGTCTGTTATGACATATTTCTGAGAAGCCAGCTTGAGGGCTCTTTTCTGATTTTTATTTAAGTGACTGGGATAACATAAGTGCTTGAGGTAATAGACCACATCCTTGTACCACTCAGAATTCATCAATTTGTCAAGGAGATCTGCCCTTTCTTCCCCTAGCTGATTCACTTCTACATTCTGCAAATTACTCTCAGCCATGAGTTTGGTAAGACCTAAACCTCTTACCAGCTTTGTTGTTTGGATATCCATATCATACTCTTGTAATTTTTTAACCCATCTACATCTCTTGCTTGATATCTCCATGTCAGATAAGATGTCTTTAACCATGGTGTGGGGAACATAAGCAATAACCTTTGAACTCAAAATGTAGGGCCTGAAAATATTTGTTGCTTTTACTAATGCAAATGCTTGTTTCTCCATAATTGTGTACCTCAATTCAGCTGGTTGTAAAGCCTTGCTAAAGAAAGCAATAGGCCTCTCAGCTCCATTTTCATCCTTTTGCAAAAAACTGAAGCAATAGTAAATTCAGATGCAAAAGAGAAGATTTGGAAAGGCATCTTATAGTTTGGAGCTGCCAAAATGGGTGCATGCTTGAGTGCATCCTTTATTCCTTCAAAAGCTTGGATGGCAGCCTTTTCCCACTTAATAACTTGATCCTTTCTTAGCATGCTTGTGATTGGAAGAGTCAACTCAGCAAAATTGGAGACAAACCTTCTAATGAAATTGATTTGGCCAAAGAAAGATTGAATACCCTTCTTGGTTCTTGGAATAGGCACCTTGCTGATTGCTTCCACTCTCTCAGGATCTATCATAACACCTTCTTTAGATACAATATGTCCCAACAACTTGGCCTTTGGCACACCAAAATGAAACTTCTTTGGATTAAGTGAAATTTCCATACTCCCTACATCTGATCAGCATCTTCTCTAGGTGTTGCAAATGGTCTGCTCGCTGTCTTGAAAAAATAGTCACATCATCTTGGTAAACTACAATAAACTCATTGATATAACCAGCAAAGGCAACATCCATTTCCCTTTGAAAAGTAGCACCAGCATTCATCAATCCAAAAGGCATCCTTACAAAAACATAAGTCCCCCAAGGAGTAGTGAAGGCTGTCTTAAGTCTTTCTGATTCTTTAACAACTACTTGATTGTATCCGGAGAAACCATCCAAAGTAGAAAGCATTTCTGACCCTGTCACAAGCTGCAACATATTCTCCATGTTTGGAAAAGGATAATTGTCCTTCATAGATTCTTTTTTTAGATTCCTAAAATCCACACAAAGTCTGATATCTCCGTTCTTCTTTCTAACTGGCACAAGGTTGGCAACCCAAGAAGAGTACCTAGTAGGCTAAATGATGCCACCATCTCTCAATTTCTTCAACTCTTCTTGCATTTTCATGGAAAGTAATGGGTTAATAGGCATTTTTTTTGTCTAAATGGTTTGGTTTTAGCCTCAAGAGGGATCTCATGCTGAAATAAATCTTCTCTATATGCCTTCAGCTCTGAATAAGACCAAGCAAGGCAGTCTTGATATTTCTTTAAAAGTTGGGCATAGGACTATTTTTCTTCTTTGCTAAGATGACTTCCCAACCAGATCTTCCTTGGTTTGTCTTTAGTTCCCAAGTTATGCTCTTCCACATCCCTTGAAGCAGACATCTTTCTATTAATGATGCAATCAACATTGCTAAAATTGGATTCAAGTGCAACAAGACCTTTGGGAATGGTATTTGTTTTCAATTGTATAATATCCTTGTCAAAAAAAGTTTCTCTACCTTCATTCATGCACACCATTGGTTCCCAATCAATATTCTGACTAGAAAACTCTCCTTGGCATTGTAAGAATCTCAACACTTGTGCATCATCATCAAAAATCTGCCAATGTTTCACATTATCTGGGACAGCTGGCCTTGTTAGCACTTCAATATCATATTCACAAAAAGGTGAAATGGTGCAATTGTCAAATCTAGAACCAAGAAAAGCCAGCTGATCAGCAGCAGCATTAAGACTTCTATCATGGTAAACAATGTTAAAGGAATCAAACATTTCAATCAAGTCCCAAACAACATGCTTATATTGCTTCATACGCTGATTTTTTGTGGCATATAACTTTCTTACTTGCTTGACAACCAACTCTGAATCTCCTTTAGCAACAATATCCTTTACTCCATACTTCCATGCAATCCTTAATCCCAATAATAATGCCTCATACTCAGCAATGTTGTTAGTACATTCAAAATTGAGCTTGAAGGAAAAAGGAAACTCCTCTAAACTAGGGGAAACCAACACTATACCAGCACCATTTCCAACTTTGGAGCAAGCTCCATTAAATAGTAATGTCCATGGAGAGCCTACCATACCAAGGCACTCTGATTTGTCCATCTTATTCTCTTTTCCATCAGCAAAACCAATGAAATTGTCAACATCTACATCAGCAAACAACACTTCATAAGAAGCATTGTTGGGATCTTCAATCAAGTGTAACATCTTCTTTTCACCATAGAGTTTGACAAGGCTTCCCTCAATGGGAATGGTGGCATAGGACATGTCCATTTGAACACTACCACCAACACTTGCCAGCCCACTTTCTTGACAAAAGCATACCCCATTTGGCAGGACAGTCAACAATTACAACATCAAGTTTTAAATTCTTACCTGGATAGGCTACAAGTTGCACTAATAAACCCTTCACAAAACCAAAAACTGGCACTTCCCTCAAATACATGGCTGTACACTTTCCATATGCTTCTATCACGTTGATATCCAACTCATTCATAACTTCTAGAGGCATAACATTACATGATGCACTAGATTCAAACATGCAATTGTGAACCAACCTACCTTTTTTGAGAAAATTTGTGAAGAATTGATCAACATTCAATTGGGAATCAACCAAGGATGTCCCCAAATACACTTCAGGTGCCTCTCCAAGATATTCCATTAGGGGTGGTGTTTCAGGGCCAACAACGCTTTGAAGAGGATTCTCAACAACATTTACATTTCTGCTTGGTATTATATTTTCTTCTTTCAATCCCAGGTATTCAAAATCTCTTTTCTTGTGTTCAGGAATTCTAAGCAATTCAATAATGGGAACACTCACTTTAACTTTGGCTCAATACTTGGGCTATATCATATAGAACATTCTTTGGAAAAACAACACTGAAAGGGAAACAAGAAGGTTCATCAGATGGAGAAGTATTTTTGACAGCCTGGGCATGAAGAAGACTGATAATTTTACATGGGATAACATGGTTCTTAGGAATTATTTCTCTTCTAGGATTATCTTTTGGAATGCTTGTGAGCAAGGGTGTCTTTGGCTTGGTTTGAGGACTAGCTCCTCTAACAACTTTACTTCTAGTATTGTACTCCTTTTCTTGACCAACCACAACATTCATCAACAATTTTCTATCTTCCTCCAAAGGAATACCACCATCATAATTCTTGATCATTAAAGCCCTTAGATATTCAAATTCATTATTAGGAATTTCAAAAGCCTAAACTACATCTACATCATGAGATTGAGGAAGAGAAAGAAATGGTACCCTCTTTATGTAATCCCCAAAGGTTGCAGTAGTCCTTGCACTTCTCACATCTGTTGATGTTGTTTCTTGTTGTGAGCCTAAAGAGCTACTCATCATACAAATGTCATCATCCATTTCATTCTCATTATCATCGTCAATATCTTTTCTAGTCCATTTCACATGGAGGATGAGGAAGAAAACATCTATCACACCAATCCATATCAGCAACTTCTTAAACAGCAGCAACTCTTGCAGTCAGAGGGTCAAGCACCACTTTATTTTCACGTGCTTGGGGTTGTCTATTTTCAGATCCAACAAGCCCTTCACCTCTATCATCTTGTCTTTGATCACCCCTAGGATGATTTCCAAATCTATCATGGTTTTTAGTTCTTTCCTATCCTTGTGAACTTTACCCAATTCCTTTCTCAGCCCGGGCTAGTTTGTAGGAAATTTCTTTGATAGCCCTTGCCAAAGTCTTGACAACACCTTCCAAATCAGCACCCTTTCTAGTTTGAGGCTTCTCAGGGTTTATCAGCTTCGCACCATCCCTTTTAAGTGGTTTACCAACAACTTTAATATTATTTTCAATTTGAAGTGCCATGGTGAAAGCTTGCCTCAAGTTTGTAGGATTTTTGTCTCTCAGGTAATAGGCTGCCTTTTTATCAAATGCATCTACATATTTGATCAATCAAGATTCATCACAAGGCCTCAAAATTATAGACAACCTTCTTAATGTCTTATTAAACCTTGTATTGAAATCATGAATGGTCTCATGAGGGTTCTTCTTGATGTTCTCAAACTCAGATAGAAGGAACCTTGGATCTATTTTGTCTCCATATTGTAATATGAATGAATTACTCATCTCATTCCATGAATCAATAGAGTTATCAGGCAGAGCTTTATACCAATCTCTTGCATCTTCCTCAAGTGTATGGATAAACAAATTGATATACACATCCTCAAATTCTATTTCAAAGTATTCCATCATGTTAACAAAGAGTTTGAGATGATGATCTCCAGTTATGGCATTGTTACCTTGGAATTTTGGTAACCTATTTCTCACATCATGTGGGACAGCATTTGGATAACCATCCATTCCTCCAAAATTTATAGGACCAAAGGTGTTTACAACAAATGGAGGTCTAGGTTAAGCCATATTGTTTGGTGGGGGTGATCTTGGAGGTGAAAAAAGATGATGACGAGTAGTAATGGGTCTGATTGGAATAGATGAATGATCTCTAAAATGACAACCCCCCAAAGGCTCTCTCTCTTGATAGACTTTAGCAAACTTAGAAACCATAGGAGCATATTTAGGAGCAATTTTTTTAAATGAAAATAAGGTCCCTCACCTAATGGAGAATGAAAATAAGCAAGAAGATTGCCTGAATCAGATCTACTTGAAGAGGAATTATAATCTTCAATGACATGCTGCTCTCCTTCAAATTCAACTAGGGGGATTCCTTTCCTTGCAACCATCTCACCAACCACTTTCCACACTCTTCTTCCTTTTAGTTTTGAGCTTCTTGATTCGGTGAGAAAATTCTTCGAAGAGTCCTTGATGAAGAGGGATCTCCTTCCCTCCAGTTTGAAAGATTTAAACAACAAGTTTCAAATGATAAAAATGTGTTAGACAACTGGTATTTCAAGATCCCAACAGCATGGAGTCGCCACCAAGGATTTTCACCTTAGTTGTGCAAGAAAGCACTAAAATATTTTGTTAAATGCATGCTATACTGAAAACTTGCAGGAATTCACAAATCAGATTTTCTTCTTCTTAATTCAACCAAAAACAGTGCATCCAAATCTGATAAACTACTAGTAGATGAGGAGAGCAGGCTGAGTTTGAATTATTTCTTACCCAAAACATCCAGATCTAAACTATAAAATGATATCTCAATAATATAACAGATCAAATACTTGATCACACAAATGCTCAAACCTTTCAAGTACTTCAAAACCACCAAGAAATTGCAACAACTCCATGACAACGGCACCACTCGGGTGTTGGTATCCAGATTTAATCTCCATCACAACTTGAACAGCATCATGAATCTGCACAAAACACTCAAGGATAGATAGATGTTTTGTATGTTGTTTGTAGCTGGGGAGAACACCTATCTGCTTGTTTTTATTCAAGATTTGGGGGAGTGGATAGCACCTTCATAAGGGTTTTGATCTAACCCTCACTATTTTAGGTTGTGCCTATCAACCAAGGTAAGAGAACCTATATTGCAACCCCTATACGGTAAGGAGATGGAGATATTCTTGTATTTTGTGTGTGATGTGGAGGAGGCTTTGTGAAAACATGATCAAATATCCATTATCCAAACTCAAAGGAGTTTTCACTACTAAATGATGGAAATGTTCTCAAAGCAAAGCTAGAGCTACTAAAGACATGATAAAACCCTGATCAACTTTGTGCATTTTTGTGAAAGGATTGAATTATTTTGTAGACACACAATGCAGATGCAGGGGTATTATAGGTAGGATGAGTTAGTTTGAAATGAAATTCTGATGAGAGATCTTGGAACAAGAGTAGCTATAAATCATCACCTTCTTTGGGAAACTTTACAAATGGGTTAGAACACCTAAACAGCACAGATGTTTCAATAAATTTGAAGTGCTCTTTCAACTAGGATGTGTGCACAATGGATGCCCAAATCTGCACTATTCCATACAAACTTTGATAGCCTGCCACAAAGGCTTGAAGAAAAATATCAATAAAGCATTAAGAACCCCTTGTTAGATCATGTCCTAAGGTGCACCCAAAGGTTTACAAATACCCTCAGTTGCAAGGAAGGTAAGATGAATTTAAATCTGTTTATCTCCACTTCAAATGAATGCTCTTCTGAATGGAAGATTTTAGATGCCTTCAAACCCTCTACAAGAATGAGACATGCATGACCAATAAAGATCCCAAACACAAGATTGCAACATAAGCATGAAACACAAATTGAAAACATACTAAAATACAAGTGCATGCAAGCTTGCCAAGAGGTAAAACCAGTTAATCCAAAAATTTGATCAAATATATCAGCAAGGGAATGTTATTTAGACAATATCAAAGCTTGTTGATGGATTTACAGTTGAAACCAACTCAACATGATGAACATTTGATGCAAACTGGAATCAAAATGGCTCTCAGGTAGTTTCTCAAAAAGGAAATGGACTTCTTCTAGTTTTTTCCTGTGAAATTTATTCTCTCTTTCTCCAAAATTCTCAACAAACCTCTAAAAATGCTTCCAAACTACATCATATACCCTATGCCATCTTGGATCCTTACATCCCAAGAAAATAATATACCAAAGGGATCAAATTTGTTACAAAACCCTATCCATTTGATGAAAAATGATATAAAACTATGAAACAACTCGCCAAAATGCCAGAGATGCCAAATATTTTAAAATATTGCGATGAACTTAGATCATTGTCAATCCAGGGTCACGTTTTTTGGCCTTCCACCATGCCAGCATGCATTTTGCAATCATTTTTCACTTTTTTACTCATCATTTTTAACTACTGCAACTTTTCCTTTTTACCTTTCCCGTGTTTTTCAAGGGCTGAAAAATTATCTCACGGAAGAACCTATAGGGCACCAAATTATCACATAAATAATGACCATGTGTTTAGAAGGCCAAAGGGATTTCATATCATATAAAATTTCATGTGTTTTGTGTAAAAATGCGATTACACATTCTTGGAGCTCTAATGGTGCCCAAAAAATGAAATTCCAAGAAACGTTGATAAAACTCTAACTTGAATGCCCACCATCAACGTGACAGATCAAATCCTCTTTAAAATGCCCCAAAATTATTTTTGCCTTTACACAATGTAGGACACGTGTCCAAACATGATTGAGGTGGGCCCCCAATCTAAAATGCATTTGAACCTTCTGCCCTTGGGAAAATTGATAAATTTTCCCCGTAGCCCCTGGATGGCCACGTGTCCTTTTGTGGGCCTCCCAAAACGCAAGCCAATTTGACGCATTTCACCACCTTTGAAAAAAGGATAATTTTCTAAAAATTCTCCGCCCGCCCCCGAACGCCACTAGGTATGTCACGTGGCGGTTTCTATTCGCTGCCGGAACGACTCCTCTTTTTCCTTTGCTCTCCGCGAGTCACAAAATCCTTGTGGGCCATGCTTCTTCCTTTCCATTTGACAATGCAATTGTCACCCCCTGATTGGATGTAGGGGCACACCTCCAAATTTCCGTGGGCTTATTTTCGCTAAAATTTGCAAAATTTTCAACTTTCTTTCCGCCGCTCAAACTGCCAAAGTTTTAGGACACCGTGTTCCTATTTTGGTCGGACGTGGCCTATGTCGTTAATTTTTACTCTTTTAAACAAGAGGCAAACATTCACAAACTTTACAAATTGGTGCTTAGAACCCTAACACACAGATGTTCAACTAAATTTGAAGTGCTCTTTCCAATAGTATGTGTGCCAATGGATGCCCAAATCCTGCACTATTCCATACACAACTTTGATAGCCTGCCACAAAGGCTTGAGAAGAAAATATCAATAAAGCATTAAGAACCCTTGTTAGATCATGTCCTAAGGTGCACCCAAAGGTTTACAAATACCCTCAGTTTGCAAGGAAGGTAAGATTAATTTAAATCTGTTTATCTCCACTCAAATGAATGCTCTTCTGAATGGAAGATTTTAGATGCCTTCAAACCCTCTACAAGAAATGAGACCATGCATGACCAATAAAGATCCCAAACACAAGATTGCAACATAAGCATGAAACACAAATTGAAAACATACTAAAATACAAGTGCATGCAAGCTTTGCCAAGAGGTAAAACCAGTTAATCCAAAAATTTGATCAAATATATCAGCAAGGGAATGTTATTTAGACAATATCAAAGCTTGTTGATGGATTTACAGTTGAAACCAACTCAAAATGATGAACATTTGATGCAAAACTGGAATCAAAATGGCTCTCAGGTAGTTTCTCAAAAAGGAAAGGACTTTCTTCTAGTTTTTTTCCTGTGAAATTATTCTCTCTTTCTCCAAAATTCTCAACAAACCTCTAAAATGCTTCCAAACTACATCATATACCCTATGCCATCTTGGATCCTAATCCCAAGCAAATAATATACCAAAGGGATCAAATTTGTTACAAAACCCTATCCATTTGATGAAAAATGATATAAAACTATGAAACAACTCGCCAAATGCCAGAGATGCACAAATATTTTAAAATATTGCATGAACTTAGATCCTTGTCAATCCCAGGGTCACGTTTTTGGGCAGTCCACCATGCCAGCATGCATTTGCAATCATTTTTCACTTTTTTCCCTCATCATTTTTAACTCTGCAACTTTTCATTTTTACCTTTCACGTGTTTTTCACGGGCTGAAAAAATTATCTCACGAAAAACACTATAGGGCACCAAATTATCTCAAATAAATAATGCCATTGTGTTTAGAAGGCCAAAGGGATTCATATTCATATAAAATTTCATGTGTTTTGGTGTAAAAATGACGATTCCACACTTCTTGGAGCTCTAATGGTGCCCAAAAAATGAAATTACACAGCAACCGTTGATTAAAATCAACTTTGAATGCCAGCCCTCCACGTGGCAGATCCAAATCCTCTTTAAAAATGCCAAAATTATTTTTTGCCTTTACACAAGGTAGGACACGTGTCCAAACATGATTGAGGTGGGCCCCCAATCCTAAAAATGCATTTTGAACCTTTTCTGCCCTTGGGAAAATTTTGAAAATTTTCCCCGTAAGCCCCTGGATGCGCCACGTGTCCTTTTGTGGGCCTTCACCAAAACCGCAAGCCAATTTGACGCATTTCACCACCTTTTGAAAAAAGGATAATTTTCTAAAAATTCTCCGCGCCCCCGAACGCCCACTACCGCTTATGTCACGTGGCGGTTTCCTATTCGCTGCGGAATCGACTCCTCCTTTTTTCCTTTACTCCTCCGCGAGTCACAAAATCCCTTGTGGGCCCATGCTTCTTCCTTTTCCATTTGAAACATGCCACATGTCACCCCCTGATTGGATGTAGGGGCACACCTCCAAATTTTCCCGTGGGCTTATTTTTCGCTAAAATTTTGCAAAATTTTCAACTTTCTCTCCGCGCTCCAAACCTCCGCCAAATTTAGGACACGTGTCCTATTTTGGTCGGACGTGGGCCTATTCTTCATTTTTTACTCTTTAAACATAGAGGCAAAAATTCACAAACTTCCCTTTTAGCCCCTTCCTCCATTTCATCCCCGCATACGTGTCACCTTCTCATTAGGTGCGGGCCATCAAGTCCAGATTTTTATTTGAGGTTTTGAGCCAAAAATTCGAAAAATTTCAACTCTTCACTTCCTTGCTTGACATCCTTGTGCCACGTGTCACCCTTTCATTGGGCGCGGGTCTTCGGGCTGAATTGTAGCTTTAACACTTTGAAGTTAAAAGACTTCGAAATTTTCACAAATTCCGCCCATCCATGCTAAATTTCTTGGACACATGTCCACTTCGTATTGGGTGTGGACCCCCAGGAAAATTTTTTCCTTTTGCATTTTGAAACCAAAAATTTTCAAATTCTTCTAAGTTCCCACTATTCCAGTCGATCTCCCTGGACACATCTCACCTTTCCAATGGTTGCGGACTCACGGGCCAAATTTTTCCCCTGACACCCCGAGCCAAAAAATACCAAAATTTTCCAAGTCCTTTACCATCTGCCTGGCCCTCCTGGACACTTGTCATCATGCCATTCGTTGCGGGCCTTTGGGCAAAAATTTAATTTTGAGAAATTTTTCCAAAATGGAAGAAAAATTTCCTAAGTTACTTCCACCACCCGCCAATCCTCGACCAATCACATCAGGCCACGTAAGCACATCCTTGTGACACTGTGGGGCTGCGGGGAAAAAAATGATTTTGAGAAATTTGCAAAAATGAAGGCAAAAAAATTTTGAGTGACCTCTGCCACTCAATGCTCCATCTGTCCAATCAAATCATGCCACGTAGGCACAGTAGGCAAATGCGGGGCCGCGGAGCAAATTTTCCCTTCGCTAAAATTTGAAAATTCGACAAGTTATAACATTTTTCCGCACATCCTCGACTAATAGAAACCTGCCACGTCAGCATAGAGTTTACAATGATAAATTTGACGGCCCGAGAGCACGTCAAAAACGTGAAAATTTTAGGGAATGCCCTAGAAACTAAATTTTTTTGATAGGGAAGGCAGAATTCTTCATTTTAAACCAACTGAATCATCTCTTAACATCATTTGCGACCTTGGGATTGGGGAAACACTTGCACAAATTCATGATTTGATCAATTTCGAGATCTTTCACGATTTGGCAAGGGAGAAAATGGTACAGCCCATGAAAATGAATAAATCAGGGCACAAATGGGGGGGGGAACTTGGATTTTACTACAATTAGGGTAGAATAACAACAATAAGGGCATTTGAAAGCATCTAACTGAAAAAATGAGTTACAAATCTTCAGCTCGAGCCACAAGGACATTTTGGAGTAAAAATGGAACATGGAGAATTAGAGTAAAGTGTGCAAACCCATAAATTACACGAACAGCTTCATCTTTAGAGGTCTCGAAACTCCTTGCTTCAATTTCTTTGTCATGGAAATATTCTTCATCTTCAAATGGGAAAGAAAATATCTCCATTTTAGTATTGCATCCATCAATCATTAGCTCAAGAGTGGCATCATATGTTTCATCTTGCCTTATCTCAATATGGCCAACCTTCACATTAGTTAAGGCTTCCAAATCAGCTTCATGCTTGTCTTGCAGATTTGTGGCTTACATCAAGAGCTTGAGACTGAGCTCAGGATCTTTAGTTTCTTTTGTGGCCCTAAGCATTTCTCGTATAGGAATTTGTTTCAAACCTTTCATGGGCTCATCACAAGCTGATTTTTTTCTCTCCATGCATGGCCTGATTGAGATCATCCTCATCCCCAAATGGGAATGAGAATAACTCCTCATCTTGGAAAAGCATATAAACTAATTTTTCTTCTTGAAAATCATCAAGAACCATTTCTTCTTCCTCATGCTCTACATCATCTAGAAATTCAAGGCTTCCCTCTTGTAGCTTGAATCTCCTCAATGCTTCTTCAAAGTCAAAATCTCTCTCAAAAGGCATGTCTGAACCTATCAAGATGGGGATATCCTCCTCCTCCTTGGTTTCCACAAATTCATTCATCCACCTACTACTCTGGTACAAAATGTTAGCTTTTGGGCTTCCAGAATTTCATACCATGTACCTCATCTTCTTTTCTGGAAGTAATTTCTCCATGCCTCCCTTCACTGGTATGGTTGCGGATGACCAATTCATCTGAATTTTACCTCCCAAGCCCGGCAGAAACTCCTACTTAGCAACATTACGAATGAGTTTGGGACATCGGCTACCAAAATCATCACTAAAATCTTCTTGTCTGGATATTTTGTGAGAGAAACATGTGTATCTTTGACCTTCCCTACAAGTGGGACCTTTCTTGAATCCAAAGAGTAACAAGACCCACTAGGTGGAGTCATGGTAAGTTTGAGAGCCTTGGTGACCTTCAAAGGCATCATGTTGTCTAAGGTACCAAAATCTATTATGCAATTGTTCAGAACATATTCTCTAACAAGAAGGGGGGCATAGAAAGGTTCAAATTTATCAGTCTTTGATGAATTCAGAGAAAGTATGTTCTGTGAGGGAGTTGTAGGTGGGTTTGGTAGTATTCCTTTAGGATGATGAGCTACATCATTGGTTGGTAGTCTCCAGGATGTTGGGTTTTTCCCTTTGATGGATTCTTGATCTTTCCTGAGAGGATGAGATCATCATCATGTTCAATGGCCATCCTTTTTACTTCTACAATGTTCCTTGGTTAGGCTCTTCGTATAAAAAACCTTACTTATGATGATTAAGCATTGATGAAGAATCTCTTGATATTGTTTTGAGATGGTGAATCCTCGTCAAGTATCCTATGAAGAAACCATTTGAAATGAGCCACAAATTCTCTCATGGTTTCATTTTCTCCTTTCCTCATTTGAGCCAACTGCACCAAGAGGTCTTGACAATCTTCAGTTGATTTAAATCTTTCCTCGAAGGTAGTATTGATGTCATCCCAACCAGTGATGGATCGGGAAAGTAAGAGGTAGAACCATTCTTTTTATTTTTCTTAGAGAGACTCCACGAATAATCTTATAGTAAAATATTCATGTTGGACACCAAGAATTCCACATGATGTCATGAAAGAAGTGATGTATTCTTCTGGATTTTGTGTGTTGTCACCTTTGAACTTTGGAAATTTCTTGCGGGAAACCGTTAGTAGATTGTGAAGTAGGGGATCAAGAGAAAGTGGGCATGTATTCCTTCCCCATGGAATAATGGGTTGAGGTATTTCTTCTTCTTCTACCATTGTTTCTTCTACTTCTATTTCAACTCTTACTTCTACAAATTCTTCTTCTTATGGGAATCCAATGCTCAATGATGGTTGAAAAATGGGATAATTTGAAGGGGATCAACAGAATTTTGGATAGGATTGTCACGTGAACTTCTCGAAGTGCTAGATGGAGAGGAGGCTTGAGAAAAAAAGTATGGATTATCTCTAATTTGTTCTTGCTGATTTTGCAAAGCCTTGAAATTGGAAACAACACCGCCTCTCGACCTGTTCGACCTGATGTATATTCCTTCAACCAAATTTTGGAAATTCTTGAAGGGATAACATGAAAGGACACTGTGGAATATGAAGGGTCACTCATAAGAAATTGACATTGTATCTTTCGGCAACGGACTTTCTTGAACTCTTTTTTGTGATTTTTTCAATATTTTATTTTTTTGAATTTTCAAACCTAGCAGTCATATTTTGGGTGCAGATGCTGCTAAATCTACCCCACAGTGGGCGCTAAAAAATATTGGCAAGAAAAAAATTCAGTTGGACAAACTTTTTGATTTCATGCCAACGCTTTGGGAATCTAAGTCCCTCTAATTAACCAATACAGCTACCGTATATGCATGCGCGATAAAATGTGGATTTCTGTGGTGGCCTTTTGACCAGGGATCCAATAGGGGCACTCCACTGACCCTGCAAAAAAGATAGCAATCTCTTTCTAGGGAAGAATTTGTCTAAAGAGTGGGAAAAGGGAGTGAGAAAAGAGGTAGGAGAACTAATGTTGCAGGTAGAAAATCAAATTCCTGCACACACACTAGTTAGAAACTTCAACACATGCATTTATGGGAAGAAACAACTCTACGAATAGTAACAAGACCAAATAGAATTCACTGATCACCAAGTATCAAGAAACCCCTTAGTCAAAGAAAGCTAGAAAATCCTTCTTCTTGTATTGATTGCTTAAATAAAAGTTGTACATAATGTGAGAATGGAATAAATTTGAGAGTGGAGGAAAGTAGAAGAAAATTGGCTATCTCTTTTTCTTTCTCTAAGTATAATGCACTCTTGAGTTTACAAGATCAATCGCCAACCCTTTGAAATGGAAATGGCGTTACAATTTATAGAGTAGAATATGACTCTTCATATACCCCCAATGCCTTTTCATATGTCCTCACACAACTTAAAACTTTTTAACTTCCTAGGAAACTTTTAAGTCCCTTTTTATAACATAAAGGTGACTTATTACATTATGAACATTAAGACATGAAAAAGTGCAACCCCAATGGAAAATTAGAACATTTGAGAAGAGAGAGAAAGTTGGGGGAAACAGGAGAGAGAAAGAGAGAGAGAATAAGAAGACGAGACATCGTTCCTGATGAATTTTGTTGATCCTCATCAATGGAGAGAGCCAAATACAGTGAAATTCTGAATCTTTGAACTCCTTGCACATTGTGAATCTCCTTCAAATCAGCTCGTGAATGCTTGCCAAGTTGAGTGAATCATTTCCCTGATGACCGCAGCTCCCAGCCTACGTATGATATACTATTTTGAGTGAGAGGTGATTTTTTCCTCTTCTCGACCATCTTGATGTTATGAAATATCTTATTTGATACTGCGCACCCTACCCTTACCTTAGCTGCTTCTTTGGGGTGACTTACTATTTTTAGTAAGCACCCATATAAGGGACTTACTATTTTTAGTAAGTGGTCATTTTCACTATTTTCTTCTTTGAACAATCATTCTGGCTTCCTAATGATCTTCAATGCCCATTTCCTTTGTCTCAGCTTCATTTGATGATGACTTTCCAATCATAGCAAGTCTATATAGGAAAACTTACTATTTTTAAAAAGCATGTTTCCAGTACTCAATTTTTGATGGAACATAATTTTTTGGACTCTTCCTTTCTTTACAATCACACCCTCTAAATTTTACATAGTTTTCCTGATAGGTTTTTTATTTGGATCCCATGTGTAAGTTTTTATTTCATTTCCATTGTCGGAGTGATGTGAAGTCCGACAAATGTGAGTCGATGTATGAAGTGAGGAGTTTGTGGGAGAAAATGATTCTATGCACCATTTGACCTCTTGTTTGTTGAATCTTAATTGTCTGACAAAATTTGAAATTCTACAAAATACGGCATCTCGATATGACTTGGACTTTGCAAGATATGATGAGTTTTTGATCAAGTGGCTTCGTAGTTATCTGGCAAAAAATCTCCATTTTCTCTTCGTTCTTTATCATTTCACTCCATTTTTCTCTAAAGCCTACATATTACTGTGCATTCATGTTGTGGAGAGTTTATTTGGCCATTGTGGAGCTGGTTTGGAACAAAAATGGTAGACCGAGTGTCTGGACAATCATTCATGGAGCCATGGCAAGGTATGAAGCTATGAAGGAGAAATGAGGGGGAAGAAACGGCTAAGTGCTAGATTTAAATTTTAAAAGAAATGCACGGAGGGTTTGGGATCATTTTTTTTTCCCTGATGTCCCTGACCTCAGGGATGTGAGGGACATCAGTTTCCATAGTGGTCAAGATGACGCCATGTGTCCTCGATCCGACGGCAGGGGATTTTTTTGAAAAATACACCTAGGGGCTAAAAGTTGGTCATGTGGGTGTCCAAAAGACTCCCCATAGGGTATGGGCACATTTTTCAAGGTCTTATGTCTCTCACCTTAGGGACATAAGGGAAATTATTTTCCACAGTGGTCCTAGAGCTGACACATGGTTCTTGATCCGATGGCAAGGAATGAAGGCTCAAAAAATGCACCTAGGGGCTGAAAGTTAGTCACATAGATGTCAAAAAGGCTCCCCATAGGGGGCTGGGTGAATTTTTCAAGGTCTAATGTCCCTCACCTCAGGGACATAAGGGACATCAGTTTCCATGGTGGTTCTGGAGCTGACATGTGGTGCTTGATTCGATGGCAAGGAATGGATGCTCCAAAAATGCACCTGGGGGCTGAACTGTCAAGTCTGGAGGTCATATGAGGGTCCAAGAGGTCACATGGGGGATGGGATAATTTTTCAATGGTTTTTTTACCTAACCTTAGGGACATCAGGGAGTTGAAATCCCACCAGACTCCTAGTGCTGACACGTGTCCTCTGAAAAAATGACTAAGTCCTGAACTGCCTTTGAGAGGGTAACTTGGAATGATGATAACTTGAGATCCCGGTGGAATTTCTTGGTAAAATTTTATATGATCCTAACTTTAAATGGCCATTTTAATCTTATTTTGGGGTTATCATGTCTTGATTCATCCATATGATCCCTAAAAAAGTGGGTTTTTTATTTAACACTCCACTTTTACCTAGTAAAAAGTTCTTGTAAATCCTATGCACCAAGGTGTGGTGAAAAATATTATTTCACCATCATGTAGGTCTTGGAATCCATTTTCCAGTGATATTTTTTTTACTTATAATTCCATACGGAGCTCCCTGAATCTTCTTCTGAAGCCTGAAAACTATTTTAGGCATGTGTACTGCCTAGGCTTGTGAACCCTATTTTTACTCAGACTACCCCAAGTCTTTCAAAACTTCCCCAAACCTTCCAAAATCATTTCCATGATGTTTTAAGGTCTTCAATTCACCTCCATGTTGAATATTTCTCTTTTTTTGCTCTCCAGGGTGGTTTGTCCAGTCCTGGGAAGGCCAGTGATAGCCCTTCCCACAACTGCCTGTAGATAGCATCTTTTCATAACTCCCTAAAATCACCTAGGGGGAATGAATATAATTTCCTAAATCACCTAGGGGGAAATTTTGACATCAAATAAGGGGTGACCAGACTGATGGATTTGACTTGGGGTGCCTGGGAGTGATAAAACATAAAAATTTTGGCACGTGGGTATATTTGCACATTTGCACAACAACACCTTCCACAAACAAATCTCATTGAATTATTTTCACACTCTTGTTCAAATCATATCTCATCCACCTTACAAATTCTATCATTTCAGACATTTGAATAAGCCTTCACTATGGCTCATAAACTTGAGACTTGTGCCTTTGAGTAATGCCAACTTAAGCTTAGATCAAACAAGCTAAAATTTGAGTTTACTAAACCATCTACATAGTGAAAAATACAAAAATGCAGCCAATGCCATAGTGGTTAATTCTTCTTCCACGTTCACTTCTAATATGGGGCCTCAGCAAAGAGCTCATAGATCACCACCCAAATACACTCCTCTTGGAGTATCCTATAGCTCTATATTTTATAAATTAATGACAGTCCATATCATCACACTTCCCCTCATTCGACCATTTGATGAATCAAGACCTAAACTAGATTGGTATCGTGAAGGCCACTATTGAAAATATCACCAAGTTCGTGAATCTGATATAGATTTCAGACCTTCAAAGATCTTATTCAAAAACTCATCGACCAAGGTGATCTTCAAGTGGATAACCCTAACGCACCTCCCAATCAACCACTTGATGTTTTCAAATAACCATTTCCTAATCATGCACCAATGAATTAAACCACCCCTCCCACATCTCAACCACCCAATTCTCACACCATTAACACTATCAACACCATTGATCAAGATCTCACCCTATCAATGACTCTACCTACTTCACTAACCACTACATCTACCACTTATTTATACATTGTCCCTATACCTACACTTATACCAAAACCTACCCCCATCTCTACACCAATCATATCCACACCTATATCAACTTTTTTCATTGATTCTACATCTACATCTACTTCACCACTTGTCACATCTACATCAGATTTGATTATGCCCACTACCCCACCTACATTTATTCTACCCCCACCTATCACATTGGATCCATCCTTAGCATCTATTCCAATCCCCATTTCCACACTTATACCTGCACCAATAACATAGACTATTGTGACCACATCTACATCATCCTCTTCTCCTACATCTACCTCATCCTTTGAAGAGTTTTTTAAATTAATTCAACTCGCAATGACTTTAATTAATTTTCCTATCTCATCCAAAAAATTAGACACCCCCACATTAACCTAATCTACATCTTCTATAGACCTCATCAAACACAATTTACTCCCTCCACTAATATCAACCCCTACACCTAAATCTTTAGACCCTCCATTTGAGATTTTTGTCATCCCTACCAAGGGTACCTCTTCACAATCAAAATCTAAGAACCTTGGCATGCTTCCGCAAAGGTCTCTTTTGCAACCTCATAAAAAGATAGACATCCCTCCACCTAAGATCAAGCAATCCAATGCCACATCATCTATACAAGGACCACCCCCATCTATCTTAGGGCTAGGCCCTTCATCCAAAACACCACAACCAACCAATCAATCCAAATGAAAAAAATTCAACACTTATTCAAAATCTTATCTTTCTTCTAAGACATCAACCATCACTAAATCCAAATCTAAGACATCCAAACCCCGAAACACTAAGACTCAACCTTCAACATCCAAGTCATATCTCACATCCACATCCCAAAAATCCACCTCTTCTTCTAAATCCAAATTAGAATCTAAGACTCCTATTTCATCTCACAAAGACAAAGTGCCTCTCAACACTTTGTTTAAATCATATGCGGAAGTCATTCAACACTTGCTTCAAATTTACACTATCTTACTCCCTCCTATTAAATCCTTTGATCCACATAGTAAGAATCAATCATGATTTGACACCAAACTCATTTTTTCTTATCATCACACCCCTAGACATGACACAAAACATTGTAAAGTGCTTCATTATTGAGGAGTATGACCTTCTTCTTAAAACAAATCAATCTATTCCTTCAACCTCCTCATACATGACCATTTCAACATCTACAACATCCACTCCATCCACCAAAGTGCACAAGTCCCCCTAGTCATCACATTTTTTTTCACCATCCCACCACCAAACAAAGATTCTTCTAAAGATGTTCCCCCTTTATTCATCAATGTTGTTTGGATAGCTACTCGTTCATGCCCACATGACTCTAAAATAACAACCCAATCAAAATCAAATACCTTTTTTTTCCATCCCTCTTGCCAAGGAGCTTACCTCATCCACAACCCCATAAAAGCATAAGGTTGTTATCATCACTCCTTCTAGTGAGCCCACTTAATTTCCATCCCCATCATCATCAAAACCTAAGGTTTCTATTTTAGTTGTCCCTCGGCCTATTGAACAAAGCATTGTCAAAAAACTTCATCAAGCCCCAATTAAGATGTCACTTTATGAGCTTATCCAAAGCTCTCTAGACCATAGGCAGACCCTCACTGAAGCCTTGAAACATATCCCAACATCAAGTGATAAGACTCAACCTTTCACATCTTGTGTAAGAGAACTTATGGCTTCTACTTCCATCTCCTTTGATGATGATGAGATTCTAGACATTTCACCTGAGGACCATGACCTTCCCCTTTTCATAACATTTAGAATAAATTACACCTTCATTCGGTGATCCATGATTGACAATATAGAAAGTATCAACATTATTTCATCACATTCCGTTGATCAACTCAAGATTCCTAACTCAATTTCCACCCAATCACCCGTGGTCCTTCATGCATTCAATGATGTTATTGTTCCCGCCTTGGGGATAGTTTTCCTTCCTATCCACATTGGTGAGAAGATCCTCCATGAAGTATTCTATATCGTAAAAGGGCAATTTTAATACAATGTCCTTAGATAACCATGGATTCATGACATGTGATGTGTCCCTTTCACACTTCATCGTTGCAACAAATATGAAAATGAGGGAAAGTCTTGGCACTCCTCGCTAATGATCCTCCCTTCAAATCACACAACATGACTTATCAATCCAATGATTTCCTCATTCCTAAAAATGATTCACCTCAGCCATCCACTAGTTCATCCATTTCTTCATCCAAGTTCCCAATGATGATTCCCTAGATAATGTCATGAAAAACCTTGTGCTAGGGTAGTATCATCTTCTCAAGCTCGACACTTTCCCCACACCTCATCACCTCGGTAGACTTAAAAATCTCCAATGTATCAACCTAATGTTGCGGATATCGTTCCTTTTGGTTCACCTCATCTTTGCACTAATATTATCTATGGTGGTGTCGATTATCCTTCTTCTCACATTGATGATCATCTTCATGCTAGACCATATATCAATTGTTTTGGCTTCCTTTACAAAACATCCTTCACTTACACACATCTTCATCATCATGTATGGAAAGGATTTTTCATGGGATGTCACGAACATGGTGTAAAATGTAGTAAACCTCATGAAATATTCATACTAGGATATAAAGAGCAATTTTTTGATCCCCTTACACCAACTATGATGCTTACATACATGCCTTATCCATATTCTCCATCCCATGGGGCCATGGATATAGATGAAACCATGTCCATTTCATCTAGATTTTTATGTTTAGTCTCAATGATCACATTGGGACCACTCACTTATCAACATGAGGGTAAAACTAGCTTCCTTCCCTTTATTTTCCCAATATGGTGGAAGAAGACTCTTCTACCATTAACATTCTCCAATGCACTAACAATGATTCCATTCGTTCCTACATGGGGGAAGAAGATTCTTATCTTCATAAGTCCTTACCTCCTAACACATCCACCCTTCTCAATGGGTTCACCATCGATATCAACATCAGGACTCCACAAGAGCGTCAAATCCTCAAAGTGAATCAATCCATTAATCTACACAAGCTTGATTCTTTCACCACTTTTTTTTTTCCAAACATAGACAAACCTTTGCATGGTCATACTCTAACATATCAGGCCTTGATCCTTCCATTGTCATTCATAATATCATCACTTTTCCCAATGTCAATCTAGTTAATAAAAAGCTTCACTGCATGCACCCTCGAGTTTCCTTCCTTGTTAAAAAGGAGTTGCAACACCTTCTTTCATCCAATTTCATCATTCCCATCGACTATCCTCAATGGGTCTCTAACATTGTACCCATTGCTAAATCATCTAACAAGCTTTGCATTTGCACTGGTTTTTAAGATCTCAATTTTGTTTATCCTTAAAATTATTTTCCCCTTCCCAACATCGATCAACTCACGGACCTACCGCTGGCCACGAGATGATTTCTTATGGACGGATTTTATGGTTATAATCAAATCTTCATCACCCTAGAAGAACAACATAAGACTTTTTTCACTAGTCCTTGGGGTACCTTTTTCTATCACATCATGCCTTTCAATTTGAAAAATGTCATATATACTTATAAGCAATCCATGACTTATATCTTTCACGATATCATCCACAAGACAGTAGAGGACTATGTGATTAAACTAAAATGTAATATCCTAGCCTAATATGATAATATATGAGCAATAAATAAATGGAATAATGCAATAGATAAATCACTCAAGTAACTAAACAAATAAAATATGAAACCCTAATTTGCAAGAGAGGGTTTAGAAGTCCTTAGCTGATTCAAAAAAGGTGTGGGACTGTGTCGCAGTGTAAACTAGATGAACATGAGGAGGAAATGACTACACATAAGCCTAAGAAAGTACATATACGAGTTCTCTGACTGGACTATGTTTCCTAGAAAGGGGTAGGGGTACCCGTGGTTGCCCTAGTCTAAGATATGGGCACCCTGGTTTGCGGAAATGGCCTGAAAACCTCCTATGAGGTGTCACTGGAAGTTTTCTTGTATGTACTTCCTATCGCAATAATGTCGATGTATGACTACCAATGTCCTTGTAATAGTTGCAATAAGGAATCACTTGTAAAACCCCAAATAAAGCATCAAAACCCTAAAAAATAAATATGCATATCAAGGGGCCAGACTTTCCTCAATGGCCACAATGGTGGAATTACTAACTGATGGTTGCACTACATCTCAGACCCAATGTAATACTAGGTATGTGTGTAAATTGTGCCTTAGGATACTCTTATGTCATTCACACTTGGTGAAGTAACAAGTAAATAACTAGATGTATAATGTAGTAAATGTGTGCATGGAAACAATAGACTCCCCTCCTATGAATTGTGATGTAGATGAACCAGTCTTGTGTGCCTTGTGATGGAGCTAAATGGATTCAAATGTAGCTTTAGGTTCCTTTGATGGATGCAACTTGATGAGGGTCTTCAATCCTCGCCATTAATAATGTCAATCCATGGCTGGTTTCTGATGGTTGTATGCATTAAGAGAAGAATATCTTTGGAAAATAACTCCTTTAAACATAAACCAAACTTGCATAAACTAAATCACATTTACAGAGATTTAAAGGCACAATTGCAGAAATAAAGTTTCCATGAAATAAATCACACTTGCATGAAGGAAATCAAACTTGCAGGAAATAAAAAATACACTTGCATAAATTGAAATTGTTGAATTGGAAATAAACATAATTAAACGAAACACATACAAGTTCACAACAGACTGAATTTTCACAATACAAAGATAAAAACAATACAACATAATGAATTACAGAGAAATGAATAAACATAAACATAAATACACAAATCCATCTTCCTTGAAATGAGTGATCAACTCATTCCTTGGAAGAGGATTTAAATCATATTTCCGAGATTTTAAAACTACAAAATATTTGAGAGGAAAGAATAGATCTTTACTTCTTGGGAGAAGGAATTACATATCTCAGTGTGGAAGGTTACATTTATAATTCATGCATCCAACCAACTCCTTATTTTAGGAAATACAATCTGATCTTATCTTTATTCCAATCCTAACAACTAATATTTTCATCTCCACAAAATATGGAAAGAGATATATTATTGAAATCAAATCTTATCTTACTTATTTTAGGAAGATTTTCTCCCAAATCTTCTCCTTGCTTTTTGGTAAGAAGAATCGCAATGATTTTATTCTCCTACATTATTGGAAGGAATTTTTTTCTCAAAATATGATTTTTACCAAATACTTTTCCTAGATTTTCCATTTGAATTTGTTGTTTTTGATTGTGGAACTTTTGACGCTTGTCTGATACACTTTTTCCTTGGACTGCAGTTCACTAAAAGTTAAATTTCTCTTCATTGGTAAAACATGTAGCAAATCTAAATGATATTTTTGTTAAACACATTGCTATGAACAAAAACATCTCTCATATTTTCCATTTAACTTTTATGTTTTTGTTTATGGAACTTTTAGTGCTCGTCTGATACACTTTTCCTCAGACTACAACTCACTAAAAGTTATATTTCTCTTTGTTGGTAAAACCTGTAGAAAATATAAATGATATTTTTGTTAAACAATTTTTTATGAATAAAAACCTCTCTCAAATTTTCCATTTGATTTTTCTATTTTTGTTTATGGAACTTTTAGTGCTCGTCTGATACACTTTTCCTCAGACTGCAGCTCACTGGAAGTTATATTTCTCTTCATTGGTAAAACCTGTACAAAATCTGAATGAGATTTTTGTTAAATACATTTCTATGAATAAAAAAATCTCTCATATTTCCCATTGGATTCCTTGATTTTTCATAGTTCCTCAAAAATTGGCATTCCGTTGATGTAGGTTCTAAAGCTAACGTTACTCCATTGATGCAGGTTCCTGAGATAACTCCAATGGTTCCAGAGCTAACGTTACTTTGTTGATGTAGGTTTCAAAGTTAAATCCAATGGTTCTGTAGCTAGTGTTATAGGTTCTAGAGCTAACGTTACAGGTTTTGGAGCTAACTTTGCAGGTTTCGGAGCTAACATTACTCTATTGATGTAAGTTTCAAAGCTAACTCCAATGGCTTCAGAGCTAACATTACTTTGTTGACGTAGGTTCTAGAGATAAATATAATGGTTTTGGAGCTAACGTTATAGGTTCCGGAGCTAACGTTGCAGGTTCCGAAGCTAACTTTGCAGGTTCCGAAGCTAACTAAAATAGCTATAACTTTTGCATGCAATCTTGGATTGAGATGATTTTTTTTTAACTTGCATAATTTTCTGAGAGGAATCTGAATATGAAATCATATTTGATTTTATATGTATTATTCATTATCAGTTCCATTTTTTCCAATACTAACATTATCTTTACTTTATGGCCTGTTGTTGGCTAGATTTTCTACATAGCTGAAAACCTAGGCAGTCATGAGATAAATCTCCCTAATTTACCGGTGAGGCTCCCATGTAAGATTTGTCAATAAAGTATGCTAGTATCTATTTAGAGGTTTTACTTTAACCATGCAGCTCATGAACTATAGTTGTATAGTTTTGTAGCAAGTAAGTAGTTGTTTAAAGAAAGGAAATATCAAAAGAAGAAGCAAATAATAAAAACATAGGAAAGAAAGAGGGAAGATGTGCAACCCAATCAATAGATTACATATTTGATTTCATGCACATAGATGGGACCAATAGATATTAACACTCATAATTTTAAGCAAAGGAAGCTTTCAAATCTAGATCTAAGATAGCACAAAGTTTATAAGTAGATCTGAGATAAAAAGCTAGAAGAAAAATGCACCATCGACACAAAGTTCTCCGGAAATATTCTCCTTTCTATTCCTTTGCTTCAAATAGCTATCAGGGATTTCAGTACAAAGTTTGGAACACAAGAGTGCTGCTTACAAATTCTGATGATTTTTACCTGAAGGTTATTACTCTAATTATAGCATGTAGAGGGAAAATTACAAATAGGAAGCTTTTAGTTGAACTGGAACATGTAAAAGTCGAAAAGAAAACAACTGGAAATCTCCCTCCTGGAATTTCTCTTTGCATGACATGCATGATTTGCAACTAAAGATAGAACCTTCTATTTTGCATTTTTTCCACCTATTTCCAAGTAGTTGACTTCTTCAAGTAATGAATTTTAAACCAATCACTCAAGTTTTATAATTTAATTGATCACTCAATTACTTTGTCAAAGAAAATAAGAGAAAGAAGAAGACAGAGGAGAGTTGCAGTCTTGTTCTTTTTCATAGTCTGCATGTAGTTTCTTTTGCCTTTTATTCTCACCAAACTAGATTTGGAAGTAGCTGGATCTAGAAGTGGCTAGATTTAGAAGTAATTGGATCTAGAAGCAGTTGGATCTGGAAGCAAGTGACTGTGATTTGCTTGTGGGTATTGCCTTTGACTTTTCTTCCTTCTTATCCTTAAAGCTTTTGTAGTTCTTCTTCTCCAGTACATGCATCAGTGCAATGTTTGTCATAAATAACTCATCATTTTTATTTTCAATTGCATATGAGCAATTAAAAATTCTGGAAAGCACTCCGGGTGAATGCAAATTCAATGAAGGCTTCAACTGGAAAATTGGGAGAACATGCACCAGGTCCTGGAAGGAATTCTCCATGCACTGACTTCTTCACAAGTTGCATTCGAAACAAGAGGATGAAGCCTTTGCAATTATGGATCTGGATCTGGATCTAAATCTGAATCTGGAAGTTATGCATGATTCTGTTGATCCTTTTATTTCATCATGTTTCACCATGGCCAGAGTAATTTTTGTCTGAGCAACTCTTTTTCTTTTTATTCAGCCGGAATTCTTTACAATCGGTGCAAATCTAGAGATTTCTTTAGATTCAGAGGATATGTTCAATGTATTAGACATTGATTTAAGTTCCCTTTCTCTTATATAAGCACCTGTAATGAATACCTGTAATTAATTCAGACAAAGACAGAATCTAGAGCATGACCACTTGATTTTTATCATAAAAATCTACATATAAAGCCCGCTGCCCTAAAACTCGAGGCTTTGCTTGCATGCAAAGCAAGCATAAATATGTGTAACTTCACCTGGGCACTTGTAATACTATACAGACAATTAATCAGACTTAAATCAAGCTCCTTCAAACCTAGGCGCCAAACTTTGAAGCTTTTCAAAAGTGAAAACACCTTCCTCTGAGCAAAATTCCTCTTTCTTTGGGCACCAAAATTGCCTGGGCTGCACTTCCTTGCTAAAGAATTAATAACTCCATTAATATGGCAGCCCATGCTTATATAACCTTCATCATTCTATAATTAATAATTGCCCTTCCTATTTCCAACAATTAATTAATTAAAAATAATGCTTTTCTCTTCAATTTGGGTGCCTATTTTGTGCATGCTCATGGCTGTCATTAAATAAATTAAATTTATTTAATTTTAGCATGCTACATTCAGTTCACTTTCTCTTGTCTTCATGCATTGACTTTCCTTCTATTTATGGCACCAAAATTGGGTGAATAAACATTAATAAATATTATTAAATGCATTGATTATTCACCCAAGGTGGATCGCACTTTTTGGCAAGGGTGAATTCTAAAAATAAGAAGTCAAATTCGATGGGAATTTTCACCCTACACTACAGCTCTAAAATTTCCTTCTTCCAATTAAGTGATTTGACTTTCATCATGGGAATTTTTACCCTACAAGGCAGGTAAGAAATTCCCGACGGTGCTTTAAGTGATTTTCTTTTATAATGGAAATTTTTACCTTGCAAGGCAAGTAAGAAATTCCCACCTACCTACCACATCTAATATTCCCATTGCAGCTTAAGTGACTTTGACTTCACAAGAAAAATTACCCTTCAAGGCAGGGAAGAAATTCCCGCCTTCCTGCCACTGCTGAAATTCCCACTAGCAGCTTAAAGTCTTCCTTCAAAAAAGTGCAACGTGCATGAAAGATAGCTCTTTTCCAAAAGTGTAACTTACATTGTGACTTCTACCTTTAAAATTGCATGAGAATTCATCACTTAAGGCAGCGTGGAAATTGGATGTGGAAGGCAGCCTTGAAAATTGTGACTGGCATAAAAACAACATTTCTTTCCTTTTTTGGATTTTTGGTGAAGAAAACACAAGTACGGAATAAAATTTTCCATTTTTGGAAAGCATTCGGGAAGATGTAGCAACAAAAACTTGCATGTGCCATAACTTTCATTCCATGGCAAGTACAGAATAAAATTTTCCATTTTTGGAAACGGGAAGATGTAGCAGCAAAAACTTGCATGTGCCGTAACTTTCATTCCATGGTAAGTACGGAATAAAATTTTCCATTTTTGGAAAGAGTCTGAGAAGATGTAGCAACAAAAACTTACATGTTTCATAACTTTCATTCCGTGGCAAGTATGGAATAAAATTTTCCATTTTTGGAAAGGGTCCGGGAAGATGTAGTAGTAAAAACTTGCATGTGCCGTAACTTTCATTCCGTGGCAAGTACGGAATAAAATTTGCTATTTTTGGAAAGGGTCTGGGAAGATGTAGCAGCAAAAACTTGCATGTTCCATAACTTTCATTCCATGGCAAGTACAGAATAAAATTTGTGATTTTTGGAAAGGGTCTGAGAAGATGTAGCAGCTAAAACTTGCATGTGTCGTAACTTTCATTTCGTGGCTCCATTTTAGGTGTCGTTTTCTCTAAAAGTGCATATCTTCTCAAGATCTACGCATTGATGGCAATATTTTTCTTGTTTTCATAAAATCCATTTATTCCAAAAAATGTGACTTACCTAGGAGAGGCCTTTTCTGTGCACAACTTTGTCTTTTTAAAGAGAACCAGACCTCCTGTGGAAAATTCCTTCTGGCATAACGTTCATGGATGATCTCCAGATACTCCAGGAAAGAAAATAGACTAAACCAGCAAACGAATTGACCCAGAGAAATTTCACAGAAATTTAAAACGGGAAAACACCAAAAACATAAAACGTTGCCAGAAGTCACAGATAAATCCCAGGATTCATTCCTGGTTAAAACCCTACTGGTATATCGAAGCACAATTTGCCTCAAACGGGGCTCAGAATAATTAAATAAAAATTTCCCACAAACAAACCCTAACGAAGGGATAAAACACATTTGGACATCTGTGTATTTGTTGAAATTGGCTCATATGACTCTCTAGGAATATCTTGACGCAATACAGAGATTTTCTGGCAATAAAAACACAAAACGACCCATTATTTTATAAGTATCAAATTTTTTACATGGGGTAGTCTCAGATTTTAGGGTGAAATCTGGGGACACCACCTGCATACACAAGACTTTGCATCTTTTCCCAAATAATAAATAGGATTAGTAAACAAAATAGATAACAAAATATTTCTAAATAATGAAAAAGATATATATCCTATATTTTATCTTAAACAAACTATAAGTTTTTAGATTACATTTAAATACACTTTCAAAGGTAACTTGGAATGACAAAATAATGGTAATTTGTGGTCAATTTATGGCCTCATCACAACTCTAGATGGTAATAGTAGATGCTTAGTTCTTAGTCCCTCATTATGGTCACATAACTTTATATTTATATGGTTATCTTGTTCTAATTATGTAATTAACCCTGAAAAGGTCGACCACAAAAAATAAGGAAAGCTAAAATGGCTATAAAGTTCCCAAAAGATGAGAGTAAAGTGCAGAGAGGGTCAGGGTGCCCCAGAGGGGACCAAGGCACCTAGGGCACCCCAATCCTGGCTTGGTACCCTAGTCAAAAACAGGAAAAATATAGAATGACAATACAAAATGAGCAAGTGCAAGTGTAAAATCGAAAATATGATAACAAACAATGTAAAAATGGCTAAAGACATGGGTTAATTATTAATCTTTTCATTTAAGAACCATATGAATAGTAGTATGAGACCAGGACTAAATAATGACTCAAAGAGTGTGATTTTGTGTCTACATTTTCCCCCACTTTATGTTGGTGAGCTGAAATCTCGATAACATAAAGTAGATAGAGATGTGTACTTGATAATCCATGTAGAGTGATGTAGCAAACGTGCCGAAGGACTAGACAAAGTGTGGAGTGAGGAGACTAAATATGCAAAAGTGTAAAATGTTATGAAAGTGAACCTAGGGGAAAAGTGTGTGTGTAGATGCCAGTGTGTGTAGTGTAATTTCATGGTTAGTACTGCGTGTGTGATGTACTCACCATATGTGTGTTATTTTTGGATTCTTTCGTCCCATACAGATGGACCTGCAAAAGAGAAGATGATCAAGTAGTCAAATACACATGTTTATGTGTAAAAATGCATATATATATATATATATATATATATATATATATATATATATGTAAAGAAACATGTAAAGATAGTATGAAATGATAATGAAAAAGGAACGTGTGCACCTGATCCCTGATGAGACAAAAGGGTGTAGAAAGGATATCCTGTAACTATTGGTGAAGTGTGAGTTTTTTGGGTGATCTCATGCCACTGTGGCTGAAGAAGTGTAGGGAGAAATTTTTTTTATTCTCCAACCTGTAACTGCTTCCCTGAGATTGGTGAAGTGATCAATGTATTGTCTAGTTTATTGGGCGATCTGACACCACTGGCTGAGGAAGTATAGGGAGGGAATTTTGATGTTCCTCCAACCTGTAAGTACTCCACATAGTGTTAAGGACAATTTTCTCTGTAAAATCTATTGTGTATGGGGTTTGTAGACTGGTCTAAACCCACTCACTATAGACTGAACTGTAGACTGAACTGTGGATTGAACTAAATTGATACCATGCTATGTAGTGTGTAAACCCAAATGATGCCCCACTCTTTAGGGGCACATGTGATGTTGTGGATAGGAGAATGTGGCCCCAAAAGAGGCCTAGCTGTGTAACTTAAAATATTCCCTACAAGGGGGAATGTGCTTTTTAAAGACCAAGGAACACACAAACAAGTGGCTAGAAAACAAGTGTTAGTATGAACAAACATGCATATAGAGAACACGTATAATCCAAAAAAACAATGTATAAGATAGAACATGAGCAGACAATGTAAACACCCAAGAATACAATCATAGACCATGAAAAGTGGGTTCCAAACATGGAGCAACACTGATGATGTCGCAAGACAATCAAGGTCGCATTGGCCACAAACAAACAAGTGTGCACATAAGATAAAGGGAAAATCCCACAAACAATAACAAGCAATAAAAAATAATCAAACAAGTATGGAAGAAAATATCCATGCATAGAAAATGTTACACATGAAACACCCATTAGAATGTCATAAAAATATCAAGTATGTCAAATCATGTATAAACCAAATTAGTGTGCTATGAACAAAAATGAAACAATAACACATGTAGCTTATGTGGATGCCCCCAGTAGATAGTATATCAAGCATGTGTGCTGCATGTAGAACTTATATATATATGTGATCACAACTAGAGAAGGACATGAATGCACATGTGTGTATGGTAAAGATAATGACATACAAGAAATTTATCTAACATTTGTAGTAAAGTGAACATGTAAAAACAACTGCAAGCAAGATTAAATGCACTCAGAAAATGTAATATGTTTTGGATGGATGGAGTAGAATGCAGTGTGGATCATAGGAGTCATGTGCCCCCTGAGTGAATGGAGTTATATGTAGAGAGTTTCATTTGTTTTTCCCCCTCAGCAGTAAAGAATGAACAATAAATGAGAGTGCGTCATTATGAAATGGTCGAAATGTGTGTTGTGTGTAGTGCGTTGTGATGAGTATGTATGTGTGTTTATGATATATGACCTAGAGATGAAGTATGTGTGACCCTATAGCCAAAGCGTATATCACGATACGATGATCAAAGGAGTGATGATGTAGCCTAAAGCGTATATCACTACAAGATTAATAGAGGGAGTGATGCACTGTGATGAGTGTGTATGTGTGTATATGATATGTGACCTATATATGATGTATGCATGACCCTATAGCCAAAGCGTATATCACGACAAGATGATTGAAGGAGTGATGATGTAGCCTAAAGCATATATCACTACAAGATGAATAGAGGGAGTGATGATGTAGCCTAAAGTGTATGCCACTACAAGATGATGTAATAGGTGACCATTTAGCCTATAACCTATGTCACTAACCTAGGAATGTCACATGAGAAAAGGTGGAGTGATGAACGTGTGAGGATGACAAGGTCCATTTTTTATGTATACCCTCAATAGTCCAATATAGACCGTGAGACTAGAGTGTGTCATTGAGTAATGAGTGTAGTGCATACAAGTAGATGTCTATAGTATGTACGATGATGAGAGATGACTGTGTGATGTGAAAAATGTGTAAATATGTGATGTGTAGATAGCCTAATAGTGTGAAATGTGCACTATGTAGTATGTATGATGAATAGTATGTAATGTTAGACTCATAGAAAATAGGAGTGTGACACATGTGTGATGAATACTAGTATGGTGTGTAGAATATGTATGATATGTTGATGCACAAATGTCAAAATATAAATGATGTAGTGTAAGATGTATGATGCAAGATGTAATGCGAGATGTACTATGAGATATGTAAATATTTGTAATGTGTAATATCTATGGTGTAGTGTGTGGGATTCATGTGTGTAGTATGCTCTCAACAGTCAAGTGTGAACCAAATCATGGGTGTGTCATCAGGAAATGAGGATGCTAAATTGTAAATGAATATGCATATGTGAGGATCGAAAATGTACGAGTAAGAGGGGGTAGAATATATAAGTGTAATGCCCCCCATGTGCGTGGTGGGGAATATGATCATGTGACACTGTCGAGGAGATCATAATTTTCATGATCAAGTCCTATTAGAGCACCATTAGAGATGTGATAAGCAATAGAATGAGGTGGGTCATACAAATAACCATTGCGACGTAGGGTGTAAACGCTCAGTGTATATTCCTCATTAGTGAAGGGTACTAGCAGATAGTCATGTACGTACCAACGAGAAAGATTTGGAGTATAATTAGGATATGAGTAATTAGTGATAGAGACATTACCGAATGGCATAGGAAATTTAAGAAATGTGTGGTTGGTATTTATAATACCATGAATATAGTCAAGCCAAAATTGCCCAAGTGTCAAAGGAGAAGAGTGAGGGTGACGTGTAATGAAGACTGTCAAATGAAACACATGAAGGCAACAGGTGGCCGTAATGTTACAATAACCATGATACATATGAGGTTAGTGAATTGGTGGTAATATGTCATTAACCATCAAGCCAAGCCTAGTTAAGCTCTTATGTGTGAAAATAGTATCTAAACAAGTAAAATTGACTAGGATGTTATACGAAAAAGAGTTGTTGATTAATAGTGTGTATTGAATGGAGGTGGCGGGAATGCAAACTCAGAAGGAGGAGATGAAACAACATCTAAAGTGTTAACAGACCCCTGATAAAGTATCATAGCATTAGTAGAGAGAGGGGTCTTACATTTGTATTCACCCAGGCCATCGGCCACAAAGGTGTCCTTGAAATAAGAGTTGTCGACATCTATAGGAGTAAATCTAAGTTGTCCTAATGCTTCATCAGTAAGTTTGGCAGCATCAACTTCATCATCAGAATCCTCATAATCATTTGTGTTAACATTATCATGTTGTATAGCTTTCTCAAGTATGTTGGAAGGCGTTGCACTAGACGGAAGAATGGAAGGCACCTTGGTAGGTGAAGAATAATTGTTGATAGGAGTTGATATGGTAGGAAAAATAATTACCATATTGTGAGTAGAAAAAGCTAGAGGATTTGGAGAGATAGACGAAGAAAATGGTGTGCTAGGATAACCAATGTCATAGGTGTCAATACTACCATATGGAATAGGTTGTTGCAGAGGAATAGGCATACCAGTTAAAGGGTTTATGAGACAGAACTTAAATGGTTATGGATCAATAGTAATAGTATATTCATAACCATCATGCAAAAATTTGACACACTAGTGAATAGTAGATGGAATGACTTGCATTGTGTGAATCCATGGTCTACGTAGAAATATATTGAATTCAAATGAGGTATCTATAACATAGAAGTTAGTGAGAATGGTATTAGGCCCAACCCGTATGTGTAATGAAATAATCCATAAACATGTGTGAGTGGTAGAGTAATAACCTCATATGATAGTAGAATTCTTAGAAATGAGATTATTGCTAATACCCAGTAGTTTTAAAAGAGAATAAGCACATAGGTTGATGGTTGATCCATTATCAATAAGTATTCATTTGATGCAATTGGTGCTAATGATGGTAGTAATGAGCAAGGGTGCACATGGATTTTTTTTAGCAAAAGGTGACAAATCCTCATCAATGAAAGATATAACATGTGGCAAATTTTGAAGAGACTGTATAAGGTGTGTCTAGGCTACTGCATAGTTATCACTTTTTATATGAATGACACGAAGGGATGCTTTAAGTATTTACCAGAAGTTGAGTGCATTACGTAGCAAGTCATAAAGAGAAATATTAGCGAGCTTATTCTTAAGTTGTTTGATGATATCATAGCCCTTAGAAGCAGTAGGAGGAGTCACTGAAGTGATGGAGTGGAATAGAAATAGGTGGAGCCATATGATGACGAGTACGATGAGTAGCTACTAAATTTATGGAAGGATCAACCGTAGGCACAAAAAAGTGAGGGGGATGTTGAGTATGCACTTGCATAAAATCAGCAACATTAGTGACTATACTAGAGATCTTAGTAGGTGTAAAATTAGGATAAGATGATTGAGCCATGACGTGATAGGGTGAATACATAATGAGAAGAAAGTGTGGGATAGATTGGGTTCACCAAAATGATTAAACTAAAATGTAATATCCTAGCCTGATCTGATAGTATAGGAGCCATAAATAAATGGAATAATGTGATACAGAAATCACTCTCGCACAAGGTTCATTTTAAGAAGCCTCTAGTAAATTGGAGGTGGAAAATCCTCAGCGAATATACCTCGAACCACTTTCATCGAAAGGCAAATTTTCCAGGATTTTAGATTCAAATTTTCTCCTGTCATTTTCTTAAGGGGAGAACTCAACATTTTTTTGGTGTCAGGTGACAACAAGGTTTGATGTCAAGCATCAAACCTTGTTGTTGCATGACAATAAACCTTGTTATCACATGACAGCAAGGCTTGTTGTCGTGCAATAGCAAACCTTGTTGTTGTCTGACACCAAAAAAATGCTTCATTTTTTCGACCGTCTGCAACCCCTTGGTCACACTTCAACAACACTTTGGTCACACGTCAACAACCCTCTAGTCGTACATCAACAACCCTCTAATTACGCATCAACGACCCTTTGGGCGTGCATCAACAACCCTTTGGTCTCACATCAACAACCCTCTGGTCACTCGTCAACAGGGGTTAAATTTGACGGTCACCCCTACCCGTCAAGATTTTTTTTTGTGACGGTTTTTGAATGAAGATCACCTTGCACATGGACGTTTATTTTTCATTTTTGACTTTCATGATTTTGCATAAATACAAAAAATAAAAATTCATATAATAAAAACATATAAAATAGCGATATTCTTGACATAAATGAAATCCTATTCTATATGTGTTAGTCTATAAAAAAAAAAACAAAAAAAAACTATGTTGTTGGAAGCTCAGAGCTGTAGGTTCATATATGTATTTTAAAATAGGAAAACATTTTAATAAAATTAATTTTTTTACTTGTATTCTTGATATATTTTGTGCAAAATATGTAAACCAATAAAAAAGGAAAAGAGCTTAAAAATTGGAGAGGGAACATATTTTTGTTATTTTCATAAAATAATATTTGTATAATTTTTTCAATAATACCCTTATTTTCTGTATCTGAATTGCAATGGTGCAACTCAATCGGAGGAAAATATTACACTCATATATGAGAAGAACGAAAAAATAAAGAAACTGATACATTAATCTAAATTTGAAGCAGAGACATATTAATAAAATAAGGGCAAACAAAAAACTAAGCACAAATTCTTACCAAATAGATAAAGATTGAACAAGGAACCGATGAAGGCTTTTTTCAAATCTGTATAGCTTTATAAATTCTCTAGACTGTTGGGTGTATTTGATCTCACCATTGAAACTTAAGTTTCCAAATTCTCGAATCAACGAATCCTCACATGACCACACCTAATGCAACGATTTAGTGTGTTACTGTGGCTTCCCCTTGACTAGATATTAAAAATAACCTCATCAAAAAATAATACAGAAATCACCTTTCCATTATGCTTTGACATTCGTCCATGCTCTGTTTCAAAACTTCCATTTTTTTGCAGGTTGGAAGTTCAGATATTCGCTGGCAGTGGTATCCATATCTATTTGTTGCCTGCTAGATTCAACTGAATTGGGAGATCAGTTCACCGTCTTACAAATTCAAAAATTCAATGTCTTAATACTGACCGCTGGACATTAAATATCAACTAAATGAATTAAATTCGAAGACTTTAAAATATTTTCAAATCTTAGTAAACAACCAATTTTATTAAAAAATGCACAAATCGGTATCCATCTTTCCAAAAATAATTTATATTATCCACATTTTTTAATGAGCACTAAGAATTAAAAATATCATTTATGTAAAATGGCAGTAGGGTCGCTTAGGTCTTAGATCCGCCCATCTCTATCATGTTGATAAGACCCTGCAGACTGCAATTATGGCTCACAGTCATATCTCACAGTCACTGCGAACCCTGTAGAAAGCTGATAAAACAATATAAATTTTCAATTGAGACGAGACAACCAACTCTGCCAAGTTGGTCATTAGAAATTTATAAGTTTACATTTTAAAATTTAGAAACAGTTGATTTTATGAAGTGCACGTCAATGTGACAGTTTGCCAAAATATTTGCCCATCCTTCGGGACGGGATAAAAATAAAATTACCTATTTTTTACGGTTAAAAAGTGAAAAAATGTCTAAACGGGCGTCAAATTTAACCCCTGCTCGTCAAAAATCCTATGGTCATGCGTCAACAACCCTCTACTCGCACATCAACAACCCTTTGGTCACGCGTAAACACCTTCACTTGTCACCCATCAGCAAAACTATATTTTCGCTTGTCTAGAAATGAAAATCTTCCTTCTCGCACGTCAATGACAATTTCCTATTGCAAGTCTACAACAACCAGTCTAAGACTCTGATCCACACTTTGTCTACTTGTAATTTACAAGTAATTCGGATGGTACCTTAGTAAGTTACTAGTATACTACTAGGCAAATTACCTAGGTTTATATAGGAGTAGTTTTCAATGGTAGGTGAAGCCAACTCCTAAAAAAAATTATACTGGAAATTTTACGCAAACAGTACACTGGCCTACTCTAAAAAATTCACCTTTTCAAACTTTCCAAAAATGGAAAATTCACCAAATTATGAATATTCACCACTAAAAATATCCTTGTTCTAGCAACTAAGAAAATGAAAGATGAAACCTTGATTTGAAAGAGAGGGTTTATAAGTCCTTAGATGATTTGATGAAGGTGTGAGACTATGTCACATTGTAAACTAGGTGAACAAAAGGAAGAAACAACCACACAAAAGCCTGATAAAGTACATATATGAGTTCTCTAACTAGATTACGGTGCTTGGAAAAGGATAGGGGTGCCTTGTTGGACCCCAGTCATTTTCAGTTGTATTTTCATTGATGTCAAGTGGCATTGATTGTAAAAAGGGTTGATTGGTGAAATGAAGAAGTAAGGGACATGAAGGTTGATTGGTAGTGTCCTTTTAGGATTGTTTCAGGTGCCTAATGAGATGTGACAGGTTGATATAGGTTAGAGAAAGATCATGTACACATGGGAAAGGCTTAGGAATATTTTTTATAGCATGTGTGAGCTAAAAAAAGGCTCATTTTAGCTCCTAGAGTCAAAATTAAAGAATGCATTGAAAGTGGCTTTGAGAACTAGCAATGTTATTTCATGTAAAAGAGATTGTTCAGATCTTCACAAAAAAACCTATGGCTAAACAAATTATTAAATGTGTATAGGGATGCCTTTCAATTCTCCATGTTAAATTTCATCAGATTCTGTAATGGGGATTTTGAGTTATTCAAGTTTTTCTAAAACAACCTCCTTGAAAAATGTATTTTGAGTTTCCTGGCTTATTAGGTCTCAAGAAAAAATATGAGGGATTCTTCAGATAAATCATAGAATGAATTATTTTAGTAGACTCCAAGCCTAAGGTAATGTAAAAATTTTCAGGTCAATTGGACTTGTTTTGATAAAGTTATGAGCATTCTTCTTCAAGTGTTTGATCTCTCTCCAGGGCTAATTCTTGAGTTGAGTGATAAAATTTGATTTTATCAACTTTAAATCATTGATACAAGCTAAAAACACTTCTCATAAGCATAATATACCTCACATTAGTCAAAATTATGTTCCCAGTTCCTTCAAGGTGTATTATGTTACATAGACATGATCTTGTTGTGTAGGATTATATATGAACAGTCATGTTCTTATGCTTCCAAGCTTGTTTTTCTTAATGAAACATAATGTAATAACCTTTTCATGGTGCTTGAAATGTGTTGGTTCTTTTACAAGAAAAAATTATGTGTTGAGATCCTTCTGCTGATGGGTTTTGTGTTTTTTTCTCCAAAAAGTGCACTTTGATTGTCCTTTATAGAACTTGTAGACAGACTCTTCTTGCAATTACTTAACAAGGCTCATTTTTCAAAGAAGATAATATCAAATTTCCTGAACACCATATTGTATACATGAATTTCTATACCTCAAAGGTATATGTAGTGCAAAAGTAGTTAAAGATGTTTTGTACTTGAAATCAGTCAACATGAAGACTGAATCTCATGTGTGCTGGCATAAAAAAACATGGTGGTCATGGATTTTGACTTATAGAAACCTCTTGAGCACTATTTGTAAAGGAGTTGTAGTTATGATTAGATTTCATATCAGTTGAAATGACTTTCAAATTCATCAAGTATGTAACTATCTCAAAACTCAAAATATTGTTATGTATGTTCATCCATGTACCTTTTTTTATGGTTGGGAGCTAATGGAGAGACTCCAAGATGTCAAATTGGTTGATAATGTTGGAAAGTGGTCCCACAATGTAGTAGGAGTTGGAATTTTTTATTTCCATCATGAATTGAGCTCGAAATGAAATTAAATATACTCTCAGGTTGCACAGTGATTAGAACCCTAACCTAGGGTTTCTAGGAGATTGTTTAAATAGATTCAAGCATGATAACCAACCAAAATTCATAAATTTTTGGAAAAATATTTGTGAGACCTTTAAAACTATTTTGCATAATATTTGGCACGGATTCATCAAGTATTGTTGGATAATTTGCTAGTAGGAGTTTTTATAAATAGTCTATAGTCACAGTATGATGGTGAAGATACAATTCTTCATTAGTTTCGAAGAAATATCATGCAATTGAACTCGTGGTATAGGTGATTCATGACTATTATAGGTGAATATTCATGTTGGAGAATTTTCAAAAACTTCCATAGAATATTGAACAAGAATTTGATGACTGATTTTCTCAAAAACCGTCTCAGTCAACAATTCAGGTGATTGGAGTCTTCTATATGTAATTTTTTTGTTGATTAAAGCTTGAATATTCATGCAATGCATGTGAATGCCAAGATATATCCATGGATAATGTATGATAGTCACCAATTTCAAATACAAGCTCAAACCTTGATGTGTTGACAAGTAGGTATGTGATGTTTGAGCTTCCTCAGACATCTAAGAGACTTTGGATGACATCAAAAATTGTATTATGCTAAAAGAAGCCTAAGGAACTTTGTCATCACTTGAAACTGAATATGAAAGGTTGCTTCTTGACTAAAGGTCAATTGACATAATGAGATCAAAGTGAAACATTCTAATACCTCTTGAATGAACATGAAGAATCACTCCTTTGTCAAGAAAACTATATGAGTCCAAATGGCGGGATTTTAAAATTGAATAGAAGTTAAATTGATAGTCTTAAGTCTTTTAGCTCAAATCACACTTGAGAAAAATATAAGTAGATTATGAAAATTGAAGTTTTGAGGAAGGATTTTAAAATACCTTGGAATAAAGACAAAATAATGAATCAGTTTCTTTGATAAGTGTTGTTGAAGAAAACAAAAAAGACTATAAGATTTCTCATCCCTTTTGTACTCAATGGTTCAAGTCAAAATTTGATAGACACTGATGAGAATGTGAAAGGTAGGCTTTAACAAAAATGAACATATGAAAGGTAAAGAAAAAATCAGAGATAGTGTGTGTAAAAATATGTGATAAAGGACTGAAAATTGAAGAAAGGATGACTGTGGTATAAGATCAAAGTACATTGAATGAAAGAAATAATGTACAGGGGATAGTTAGAAGGAAAATAGAACCAAAAAATAGGATTGAGATCCATTGATGAGTAAGTTATTTTTATGTAAATATAAGGAGTAGGAAAACAGAAAACTGATATGAAAGAATTGACTATAAAGAATGAATGAATGCCATTGTATGAAAAGAAAATAGAGGGTTGCAGGGAAATGATAAGGGTGTCATGAAGTGTCTCAAACATGAATAAGGATGTGAGATGAAGGGTAGATAGTGTGCTGATATTAAGGTCTATTATTAGAGTAAGAAAAGTGAGTTGAATGCAAGTAAGAAATGAAAACTATATACTGTGTAAAGAATTGTGATTTTTTGAATGAAGAGCTAGTAAGGGATCATGATTTGTTGATAGAGAAACAAGGAGCTAAATGATCAATTTGAAAATTGTTATTGCATTTTCCTAAGTGGGTGCTTGGGTGAAAGAAGTAGATGCTTTTTGCAAGTTGTAGCTTGGTAAACTAGCCTAGTGGGTGTTTGACAACCCTTCAGTGTGTGCTATAAGTATTGTGAACAAGTGCTTCTCAGGTTGAGTGGGTGCTCAACCAAATTGGAAATCATTGTATGTTACAAATGGGTGTTCTTAATAAAAAGCCTTGATTTCAAGTGGGTTTTCTCCCTCTATGGGTTTCCCACTATAAATTTGGTGTCCTATGTATTTGTCTTCTTACACGCACTCTAATTTTTTCATGGTTTGATTTTTGTTTCTAGTCAAGAAGGTTTAAAGGTTGAAAAATTGGTCTACACTAATTCACTCCCCCTCTCATTGCTTGTGACATTATTAGTTAGAAAATTTGTGGATATGACAAATTAAGTGTCTCCACAAACATTCATAGGGCTACACCCATCTACACTGAATGGTGCAGCTCCCATTATTGAATGTGACTAATATAATCATAATCTAAATGTTGTTGGTGGGCCGAATAGGCCGGGGATCATAGAGGGATACTTCACTGAACCTATTTCAAAATGCTTGTACAAGGGTACAAGGGAGGAAATTACAGCAAGTTAGGGAGAAAGAGGGAAATTAGGAGGGGAGTTACTACCTTGAGTAGGAAAATTGCAAATATCACACCCAGTAACCAAATTAATTCTACATTCAATATAGAGGAAACACTATGAAGCTAGCGGGATCAATGAATCAAAATGAAAATTCTTCAGATTCATCTACCAAAGGTAAAAATATCTTACGCCACTATGCTTACAAAGTGTATAAAAGGGGGAAATAGAAGAACCATGGGATGTTTGTAATAACCGTGTTTATTGTGTCAACGATGAGAGGAAACCATGCATAAAAACTTATACACATTCATACATCTTGAAAAGTAGAAACTCTATTCCTTGATTGACACTTACATTAGTTATACAAAGCAAGGGAAAAGAAGAAAGTGGAAGAAATTGTATCTTTTATTCCTTACGTATTGATACAAATTTCAACAACTCCAATTAACAATGCTACAGAGTCAAAGTCTTCAAAATATGGAATCATTGGAATGGAGAGGCCATCCCAATTTATATAATTTGAAATTACCTCTCACCTCCCTTTTATGACTCTTCATCTACCCCCCAATGACCTTTGATATGCCTTTGCACAACTTAAGCCTTTTCAAATTCCTAGGAAGATATTAAGCCCCTTTATAAAATTAATGTGACTTATTGCATTATAATCCTAAAGTCACTTTTTAATTACATTAAAGGCATTATGAAAAAGTACAAACCCAGTGAAGAATTAGAACATTGAGGAGAGATAAATTTGGGGCAAGAAGAGAAGAAAGAAGAGAGAGAGGAAGAAGAGGGAGGTGACATTGTGATGATGAGGAAAATTTTGCCTCTGATGAAGCTCATTGATCCTTATTAGATGATTCGATGAAACACTCCAATGCAGTGACTTATGGATCTTTGAATGTTTTGCATCATGAAAAACCTCCTTTGGCTGACCCATAGACCAAGGTTCATTTTAAGAAGCCTCTAGTAAATTGGATGTGGAAAATCCTCGGTGAATATACCTCGAACCACTTTCATCGAAAGGTGAATTTTCCAGGATTTTAGATTCAAATAGTCACCTGTCATTTTCTTAAGGTGGAGAACTCAGCACTTTTTTGGTGTTAGGTGACAACAAGGTTTGTTGTCAGACAGCAAACCCTATTATCACACGACAATAAACCTTGTTGTCGCACGACGGCAAGGCTTGTTGTCATGCAATAGCAAGGCTTGTTGTCGGGTGACAACAAGGCTTGTTGTCGTGTGACAGCAAACCTTGTTGTCATCCGACACCAAAAAAATGCTTCATTTTTTCAACCATCTGCAACCCCCTGGTTACACATCAACAACACTCTGGTCATGCATCAACAACCCTCTAGTCATGTGTCAACAACCCTCTAGTCACGCATCAACAACCCTTTGCTCACACGTCAACAACCCTCTGGTTACATGTCAACAACCCTCTAGTCACACGTCAACAACCCTCTGGTCACACATCAACAACCCTCTGGTCGCGCGTCAACATCTTCTCTTGTCACACATTAGCAAAACTATATTGGCACTCATCTGGAAATGAAAATATTCCTTCTCGCGTGTCAGTGACACTTTCCTATTGCAAGTCTACAAAAACCAGTCTGAAAATATGATCCACACTTTGTTTACTTGTAATTTACAAGTAATTTGGATGGTACCTTAGTAAGTTACTAGTATACTACTAGGCGAATTACCTAGGTTTATATAGGAGTAGTTTTCAACGATAGGCGAAGTTGACCCCTAAAACAATTTATACTAGAAATTTTAGGCGAACAATATACTGACCTACTCTAAAAAATTCACCTTTTCAAATTTTCCAAAAATGGAATATTCACCAAATTACAAATATTCACCACTAAAAATATCCCTACCACAGACACCTCAAACTAAGTGTTTAAAAACATGATTGAGTGATTCCATTGGCAACCATGAGCTCCACTCATGAAGACCCCCTGTGAAGAGATAGAAGCTCGATATTGATCATGCCACGACTTTTTACAATATTGCCATATTGTTATATTAATGATGACCACAAACACTCCTTTGTACATGATGTACTGATACTTTTGAACTCACACACACCGAGCAGGTAGGTGACGAACACTGATGAGTATAATGTTGACGATAGTGAAGAGTGCCCCTTCTGTGGACTTGAACTTTATGGTGACTTGGCACTTATTATATTTGGACATGACAACCTAATATTCTTAGTAAGTTTTAAAATATACCTTCATGAACTCTAACTGATGTTACCAACTTGAATGTTTTATTTCCCTGTATACTCCCTTGTGAAATCCACCCTCTGGAACAACTTAATATTTTTAATAAGTGCGTATGAGACAACTTACTATTTTTCGTAAGTGTAAAAGTCAACTTTTCCAAACCTAAATCAGTTATGGCAACTTGAATTCCTTGTTCTTGATGTGTTCCTCTTGCCTTCTAAACCAACTTGATATTTATGGCAGGTGCTTATGGAACCACTTACTATTTGTAGTAAGAGTTAATTATGGGCCAAGATGACCTTTTTGACACTTTTTGTTTGTGATGCTTCCTATGTGTTTACCACCTTCTTCACAGCTTCTTCGGATGATGGATTACCCAAAATAGCAGTTTCCCATGTAGAAAGGCCTGTTATTTTTAGTAATATGATTTTGGTGATTGGATTAGGATGGGACGAATATTTTTGATATGGTTTTTTTCCCAATATCACCCCTCTAAAATTTCAGACCTACCCGATTGTCAGTTTGTGAGATTTTAAAACTTGAAATTTTTCACCTGGCAACGGCTGCGAGCACAAAAACCATTGATGGAGCTCAAAATTTTCAGGTTCACTTCCCCTCCTTAGATATTGATGGAAATTTTATTTTTGATATGGTTTTTTTCTGCTTGTTTCACAGGTGAAATTTCTTCACAAACCGATCATTGGTTTAGTGGGAGATGAGATTTTTGTTTTCGTTGCATGAAAAAGAGGATTTTTTTGCAGAAAATAATCCTCATTGTGTATGAGAAGTATTTTTTTAGGTTTTTATGTCCTCAAAAAATGATGAAGATAGAAAAAAACCTTATCTCAATCTGTGTCGTGGTTTGAAAGTTATGGCAATTTCTTCGTCAATCGGCTACGAGGGTTTTTCGGATTAAGTTCTTCATTTTTTCTTTGTTCTTCGTCTCTTTGATCCAATTTTCTTCTGATATTCCCATGTTTTCAGTATAAGGTGGATTTTTTTGAGTTGGTTGAGTGGAGGTTGGTAGGTCTAGAAAAAAAATTCCAGAGTTCCGACTGGGTATGGAGATGTGGGGGGATGAAACAGAATGAAAAATGGCTAAGTCCAGGTATGTATTGATCCAAAAATACAAGCATAGGGACTGAGGGTATTTTTTTTCCCATGTGTCCCTTTGATAAATTTATGAAAGGGACATCAATTTCCACTTCACGCCTCATCGCCACACTTGGCGATCATCTATGCAGGGAGAGGGAAGGCTCAAATTTAGCTCTTTAGGGCTTAACTAGCAAATAAGAGGTCACATTGGTGTTCTAGGGGCTAAAAAGGGATGGGGGAAATTTTTTGTCCCTTACTTCCCTTTTCTAAAGGGGTGAAATGTACATTAAATCCTTCCAGGCTCATGATGCTAACACGTGTCCACTTGAAAAATGACTAACAAAAAGAACTTACCTTGAGGCCAACTTGCAACGATGATATCTTGAGCTCCCAAATAGTTTCAAGGTAAAATTTTATATAAATTTTACTAGAAAGCACACAGTGAGTTGAATGGTTATGTTTTAAATCTTAAATTATGACTTAATCACCTCCAAATGATCCATTAATTCTCGGGATCGCTACTTGCGCACCAAAAGAATGAGTTGGTATGAGAGATGCATGATACTTGAAGATGATCTATTTTTTACATCATGTGGGGTACTGAAAGATATTTCAAATGATATCTTGTTTGATATATATCTCCTCTTGGAGCTCATATAATCACTCCTTGAAGATCAGGTGCTTTTTTTTGGTGCAAGCTCCTTTAGGCCCAAAAACTAATTTTCGGTGACCTGGCTCCTAAACCTCCAATTCTTTCCATATTTTCCCTAAATCAGTTCCTTGATGTTCTATGCTCTCAAATACATCTCTATGATGATTATTGGTCTTATGTTCCACTCTGATGATGATGTATCTGGCTTAGAAAGGATGATAAAATTCCCTTTTAAGCATTCTCAAAAACAAACTTTGCAAACCATTGCTCCAACATGCTTGAATGATCCTATTTGTTCCTAAATCACCTATGGGGAATGATTTTTCATTCCTAAATCACCTAGGGGGATATTTTACATTTTTATGGGGATCACTTTGATGATAGGATAGGGCTGACATTATGGATGAACTGACCTGGGAGGTGTCTTGGGGAGGTATGGATTTCAAATTTTTCGACACTGGGGTCTATTGTCATGCATGAAAATTGGGAATTTTCTTGTTACACATTTGCATGACAACAAACATCTAACAATTGGTATCAGAGTGTGGTCCTCCGGAGTTAATCCTAATAGCTTAGGGGTGATCCAGAAGACACAAACATGAGTTCTTTAGTTGAATCAACCTTGAAGAGAAAGTATGAGATTGCTCAATATTTGATAAAAGGTCTAAAGAATGATATTAAGCACATGGAAACTCGCCATATTGAAGAACTAAATTAAGTGGCTTCACTTGTATAAAATGTTTCAAGAGCTCTGAAACAAAAGGAGAATGACTGCCTGAAACTTGAAGAAGAAGTAAAGACCTTAAATATTGAACTGGAATAGGTAACTAACCAACTTGATATTTTCAAAGAAAACAGAGACAGCCTGAAGAAATAAAGCATGAAGTATGTCATGCATCTATTCAATCCAAAAGTGAAGAGTGTGAAAAATTAAGTGCAGACTTGAATACTCTCAGAGAATAAATGGCACAAGCAAGGAAAAGAGATTTGAAGGATGAATCAATTCATGAATATTGTCAAAGGTGTTCAAAAAATAAGGAATATGAAAAGGATGATCCTAGCAAGCAAACAAACAAGAATCAGACAAAGGAGATAAATATAGAAAGATCTAATTCAATCAAACAATCAAATGCATTTAGTTATGAGAGGAAATTTAATGGATATTATTTCTCATGTTATGAATTTGGACATAGAGCTAGAGAGTGTATGAAAAAATATGACAAAAATTACCCATGGAGATCTTGTGTTATTGAGTATGAAATGAACATAGTATGTTTCAATTGTGGAAATAAAGGTCATACTACCAAGCATTGCCTAGAAGAACCTATAAGTCAAGTTGGCAATGGAAGTCATTACTCGGGAAAAAGAATAAATCATGTCATATGTTATACATGTCATGAAGTTGGACATTTATCAAAACATTGTAGAAATTTATATACCTTCATATGGAAAGAAAATAAATCCTCTAACATGAAGATTAATTCAAGAAAGGAGACAAAATCATTCAAGCCTCAAACAACTCCTAGAAAGAAGGAAATTAAGTGGATATACAGGATCAAGAAAGCAAAATCAGATCTTGAAATAGCAAATACTGAAAATAAGGTGACATGGGAAGATATGGAAGAGGCATGATAAGCTAATAATTTGATAGGAGAAACTACCATAGATGAGATATCAACAAAGGATGATAAAGGAAAGAAACAGGAAAATAATTCCAGTACATAGGATGAAGAAATTCTTCCTCAAGAAGTGGTAGAACAAGTGTATGAATTTCAACATGCATGTTTTTTAGGCTACAAGACAAAAGATGAGAGATTGGGTAATGAATTTATCTTACCTAGAAATGCAACCAATAAATTCAACAAGATTGTGAGGAAAAGGAAAGGGAAGATGGAGTCATCATATGGTTTTGATGAATTCATGTTGTTTTGAGATTACTCAAGGCTCATAGTATGCCTTCTCTAAGCCTCTAGGAGGCATATTCACTCAAATGAAGCATTAGAGTTAGAATGATTCTTCTCCATGATGTATAAGGTATGTAATTCTATGTATTGTCAAGGTTCTATTTAAGTGTTCTTGGTTGAAATTTCATGAACTCAATTGTGTGGTCATTAGTAGATCATGTTGGTCTATCTAGGATATTTATGATTGTTCATGTGTCTCTTGGTCATATAATGTGAAGTATGTTTTCATCTGTAAGAATTTTGGTATCAAAATCTGAGTCTTGTTGGTATCATAAGAATAGTAAAGTGGTGTAAATATATGTCATGGTATCTATCAAATATGTCTCAAGGGTATGAGAAAAATGTCTTGTCAAAATTCTAAGTCATTATCTCAAATGGTAGGTATATCTTGTGTGTTTTCTAAGTTATAATAGTCCAAGAATTCTGAGTTTTCCTTATTGAAGATATTTAAATCATTAAAAGTGTAAGGTTTATGTGTGTGAGGTTGTTCATTACAATATGAATCTGAGGTCTGAGTTTACCTTCATATATCTAATCAAAAGAGAGGTCTTGTGAGTCCTTCAAAGTCTTTGGTTTATCAGGCATCACAATCTATGTTATTATCTTAGCCCACTGAATGTATATTCTCATGAAGAATAAGAGCCTTTGAAAAATTGTTACGTATATATAATTGTTGATGTCGAATCACAGCACCCCTGGGACTCTGTAACTCGATGGGTTACAGATTCTCAGTGTGATTGCATAACATGGAGCTTTTCCCAAGTGTGGGACCTTGCGAAATCGGAAAAGCTCTCCGGATGAAGGCCGGTTCCTATTCCTCTGTTCAGATGCACACATAAGAAATGTAGAGGTCTACTCAAAACCTAATCTAATTTTCCAAGGAGACAGGGGGAAGAAAATGCAGAAAATAAAAAAAAAAAACCTAAACTAACAGAGGTGATGCACCGAGGAATGAAGAACACCTGTCTTGCCAATAAACACAGACCAAAAAAATGTAATGCAAGATCATGCACAGATAACCAGATTTACAGTGAAAGATCAAGAAGATGCAAATAAACACTGAGAGGGTTGATAATCATCCACAGACATGCCTTAATTTGCTCCAAAGATTGATACAACACACTGCAAAATGCCAAGAGGCAAAGCTGCATTACAGTTTTAAATGGGAGGTTTTAACTCCACAGATTCACCTGCCAAAGAGAAGAAGGAGGGGCAAAACAAGAATGTCCAACCTTTAGAAAGAAGCCCCTCCTTACAATTTATAGGAAGAATGAGAGAGAGAAGAGAGAGAAATTCCAAATCTACCCCAACCACCTCAGGTTGTATCTAATTCATCTCATTATGGTGGTAGGTGAGGACCATATCAAACCCCAAAAGTGGCAAACTATATTTTGCATTTTTAAGAACTTGTTCCCACCCAATTAAAGATATCCAGTCGTAGTTAGGTAGAGGATGCCGTAGGCTTTCTGAAAAGTCCAACCTTGTGTGAATCGGAGCTCCCAGTCAAAAGTTATGGCCATCTGAATATCTGGGTCAGGGTCTGCTTCCTGTCAGCGCTCAGAATGTTGCGCCTCCTGAAGGTGTGCCTTGGCGCATCCATATGCATGTTGACAATCCTTTTTGGGCACCAAAGGTGCAAATATGCTTGTGTCGACAACCCTTTTTGTGCACCAAAGGCGCATTCATTTGCATGTCAACACTCTTTTCTGTGCGCCAAAGGCGCAAATATGTTTATGTCGACACATGTTTACGTGCGCCACTTTACCTGCGCCAAGGGCGCAACTTTTCCCGTGTCAACATTCCTTTCTGTGCGCCAAGGGCGCGTCTATTTCTATGTTGACATCTTCTTCTGTGCGCCAAGGGCGCATTTACATTTGTGTCGACATCCTCTTATGTGCGCCAAGGCGCAACTTTTTCCCTGTTGACACTCATTGTTGTGCGCCATTTCCGTGCGCCAAGGGCGCATCTATTTTGCTGTCGACACTCATTGTCGTGCGCCCCTTTTGTGCGCCATGTGCTGAGGTTTGAATTTCTTTGGTTTCCATATTCTTCCGCTTGTCTATATCTACCTGGGGGGAAGATATATACAACAATAATATTTATCTGAGTTCTGAATATTTGGTCTATAGGAGTACAAGTGTGTCATGATGTCAAGTTGCTCTATAAATTTGATATGTGTAAAAATTTTCTCATATCAAGACTGATTCTAAAGTTTTAAATCTCATATGTCATGTTTTCATCATGTGAATGGTCTATATGTGACCCTTGAAGAGTTATTACATGCCAATCATACTATGATCATGTGTCAAAATTGAATAAGTATAGTCAAAAGGATGTCATGAATAGTCAAAGATAAAAAATTCTAGGTTTTCCAAGTATAGGTGGTGTGCTTCAAAGTTATGTATGGAAGATAGTCAATATTGTCAAGGTATGTGGGGCTTATGGCATCAAGTTTAAGTAATTTGGAGTATCATAAAGTCACCATGTGTTGTTGTAGGTTGCATTCAATGATTTCATGAGTCCATCAAATGTATGGAGCTATGAAGATGTCACAGAAGTTGTCAAGTATCATAATGCATAAGAATTGTCATCATGAACTATTAGTACATGAGTCTTGGTCTATATCATGAATTTCAATATGGTGTATAGTCCCCTATTTTCCATTTGAAGGTGGTTTAAGGAGATAGTGTCCTACTTGATCATTTTTATCTCAAATAACTTGATTGAGACAGTGATGTAATCAAGAAATCACATTATCAGGATTTTCCAAGCAAATTGAGGTGCAACAAGTATGAGATTGGGCTATGCATGATTAATATTCATTTGAAAAGTTACTCTACATGGTTAGAGATGTTTTTTACAAGGTGTGCACACTATTTTGGAGGAGATAAGAGCAAAATTAAGATAAAATTCTACCTCATTGCCTTGACTGGGTCTACACAATCCTCCAAAGAGAGGTATCCATGAAAACTCAATTTTGAGTGGCCAAATGATGGATTTTTGGTCTGAAATTTTATATGAATCATTTAGACTCATTGGGCTAGAGGAGGTGAAATTTTTAAGCTTCAGGTATAAAAAATTTATTTGTTATGCATGATAGTGTTAATAAGTTTCTTTTATGACCTAGAAAGGGGTTATTTGAAGAAGTAGTGACCAGTGGAAGTATATGGTCTGAGAGTACAATTTTACTGAGACTTAATTATAGTATGTATTATGCATCATGAATTAACAAATGTTTTTTATTCACCAAATAAATATAAGGTTGGTAAATGACATAGAATCAACTTCGTGACACTAAATATTACCAAATGAAGATCAGAATTTGAATGCTATAAGTTCAGAGGTGTGTGCATGATCTTGTGATGTACAATGGTAGCTATGTAGGGTGTTATGCCCTATAATGAGCTATCAAAGTAAGTAAAAATATGTAGTGCACTGAAGGAAAGCTTGTCAAAATTTTAAGAATGGTCTTAGGTATGTACATAAAGGAATGAGGCAAAAGTTATGATTGAAGAAACGCACGGTCAGGGCATGTGAACCATATGAGTGAAAAGACTGTATTCTAAATTGTCCCTATTTTTTTCAAACTAAGAAATTGTAAGTTTCCTACAGGTATGAAGGCTTTTATACTTTGTTTCTCTTTGCATCAGTTTTGTGAGCCTAATGAACTCTAAAGAAAGGAATAAGTCTGTATGAGAAGAAGTCTGGGAAAGTACAATGTTTGACCATTTAGAAAGAATCCATTGGACACTGTGATAACGTAAAAAGTGTATGAATAGCAAAGAGAATTGTTAAAGCATGACAGAGGCAAGGGGATCTTCCTAGGAACCCCAAATAGAGTATACAAGATGGATCACAATCTCAGGGGGAGCCTATACAAAGGAAAAGTAGTTGTTAGATCAAAACAAGTGGTGTGAACCATATCATGTATCATCCAAGGGGGGATATTGAAGTCCATTTCATGATTGAATGTTTCTCATTGTGTTGATTGTGCCCCTTTGTCAATGATATCAAAGGGGGAGAGATACAAAGTTTCCATTCAGAAACTAGGTATGTAAATGCTTTTACCATCAATTTTGTAGGTTTCTAAGGTGTTCCCATGAATGACAAAGGGGGAGTTTGTTAGACCCAAGTAATTGTTAGTGGTTTTTTCATTGATTTCAAGTTATATTGATGAAAAAAATGGTTGATTCGTGAAGTGAAGAAGTCAGGGACATGAATGTTGATTGATATTTTCCTTTCAGGATTATTTCAGATGCCTAATGAGATGTGACAGGATGGTACAGGTTAGATCAAGGTCATGTATACATGGGATAATCCTAGGAATACTTTTTATATCATGTATGAGCTAAAACAAGGCTTGGTTTATCTCTTGGAGTCAAAATTCAAGAATGCATAGAAAGTGGCTTTCAGAACTAACAATGTTCTTGCATGAAAATGAGATCAGTCAGAGCTTCACAAGAAAACCTATGGCTAACCAACACATGTAATGTCTATAGGAATGTCTTTCAATGCTCCATGTCAAATTTTATTATATTTTGCAGTGGGTATTTTAAGTTATTCAAGTTTTTCTAAAACAACCTCCTTGAAAAATGCATTTTGAGTTGTCTGGCTTCTTAGGTCTCAAGTAAAAATATAAGGGCTTCTTAAAATAAATCATGGGAGAATTAATTGTATTTTACTCCAATTCTGAGGTAATGCAAAAATTTTAAGGTCAATTGGACTTGTTTTGAGAAATTTATGAGCATTCTTCTTCGAGTGTTTGATCTCTCTCCAGGGTGACTTCTTGAGTTGAGTGATCAAATTTGAGTTTATCAACTTTAAATAATAGATACAAGATAAAAAAACTTCTCATAAGCATAATATACCTAATATTATTCAAAATTATGTTCTCAGTGCCCTCAAGGTGTACTATTTTGCATAGACATGCTCTTGTTGTGTAGGACTAAGTCTGAACAATCATGTTATTATGCCTCCAAGCTTGTTTTTCTCAATGAAAAGTAATGTAATAACCTTTTCATGGTGCTTGAAATGTGTTGGTGCTTCTAAAAGAGAAATGTGTGTGTTTATATCCTTATGGTGATGGGTTTTGTGTTGTTTTCTCCAAAAAGTACGCTTTAACTATCCTTTATAGAACTTGTAGACAGTCTCTTCTTGTGATTACTTGATAAGGCTCATTTCTCAGAGAAGATAATCTCCAATTTATTAAACACCGTGTTGTAGACAGGAAGGTTTGTACCTCAAATTTTTAGGTGTTTCAAAAGTAGTTGAAGGGCTTTTGTACTTGAAATCAGTCAACATAAAGATTGAATCTCATGTGTGTTGGCATTGATAAACATGGTGGTCATGGTTTTTGACTTATAGAAACCTCTTAATAACTATTTGTGAAGGAGTTGTAATTATGGTTAGCTACATCTATTGAAATTACTTTCAAATTCATTAAGTATGTAACTATCTCAAAAATCATAATATTGTTGTGTATGTTCATCTCTGTACCTATTTTTTGATGGTTGGGAGCTAATGGAGAGACTCCTGTTATCCAAATATTGGATCAACCGTGATCCCGCATAAGAGGAAACAGAATCAAAAGTGAACCGTCGGGGAAAAAGTTGGTTCTTTGCCCCTTATTATCTCAAAGGGGTAAAATTTGCAAAAGGTCCCGCAACTCTGCCTAAGGAAAAAGTTAGCATCTAGGCCCGAGTCAAAGCCAAGGCAGGAATTGAAAGAAAGGGGACCCATTTTCGAGATGTTTTCCCACCCTCCTGTACAGACACGATACAAACTTCAAGGGGCATATCTTTTGACTCATGCCTTGAAATATTGCAAATCTAATGTCGTTGGAAAGATCTCGGCCTCACACATGCCATGGGGTCTGAAACTTTAATTTTGAGGAGGTTAGGTGAAGAAAATGGAGGAAACGTCTTCGGGCCTTTAATGTGGGATCCATCTATCTCAACAACCAGATTGGATTTTATCTGTTTCCATCATTTCATCTTCCTTCAAGATTCTAAACCAAGGATTGATGTAGTAAAGATGGATTTGGGGAGAGATTTCATCAGAGGCATTAACAGTGATGGTTGAGCTTCAACCTGCTTTTCTCGCTTCTCTCTCTTTTTCTCTTTTAGGTTGAATCTATAAATACGGGGGCAGGATTCATTGTAAAGGGTTGGACATTCTTTGTTTTGCAAGCTCCCTCTTCCTTATAGAAAAGGGATCTGTGGGGTTCATGCCTTCCACTAAAATTTTCATACGTTTATGCCTCTTGGCTACTTTGTAATGGACTTTATCAATCTACAGAGCAATAAAACACATTTGTGATCACTTTTAGATCCTCTCTTGTTTCTTTTACTTTCATTTGGTCTCCCATTACATATAAGGCTATTTGTGCATGTTTATTGTATGCATTTTTTTGGTTTGTGTCTATTAGCAAAACAAGTGTTCATCATTCCTTTGGTGCATCACCTCTTAGTTTATATTTGTTTTTAATTTCTATATTCCTTCTATCCTTGTCTCCTTGGTAAAGTTTAGATTAGGATTAAGAATAGATCCACTGCAAGCTCTCATGCATGCACCTGAATAGAGGAATAAGGAGCCAACATTTAATCTGGAGAGCTTTTCCATTTCGCAAGGTCCCACACCTTGGGGAAAGTTCAATGTTATGCAATCACACCAAATGAGTCTGCCTTAGAAAAGTAGATCTTTACAACTCATTTAGGGGTGCTGTGATTTTGCATTAACATTTTTCGCATGCACGGTGGGACTAAGAAGTCTCCATCTTATTACAGTAGGGATTAATGTACACTTGCTGTGATTCTAGCTTTTAAGAAGTCTTAAAAAATCATACATCTGGCGACTCCAAAAGAAACAAATCTATTGGTTTCAGCAGCCCAAGCTTGGAAGATTCATGAGAAAAACCCAGTCTAGAGTAAGGAAAGAAGGTATATTTGAATACTTGCATCTATCCCCAGGAAAAGAAAGGAGATGAAGAAAAATTAAAAGGTCTCCATCTCTACCAAGAAAAATTTAGAGGTCTCCATCTCCACCAAGAAGAACCTTGTCAACACCTCCACCTACAAGGCCTTTCTTTCAATCTGCAAGGATTCTTAGGCCAATCAAAATGGAATAACCAAATCCATATATTGAATTCACCGGCAGTAGTCCACTCGCCTTGGTTACACAAAAACCAGTTCCCATTGCAGCATTAAAAAGCATCCCATATTTCACTGGGGAAAATCAAACTTGTCCTAGTGATCATGTCCAAGATATTACAAATGTCTGTAAAATCCACAAGATCCATGAGATGGACATTGCAGTCAAGTTACTTGCCTCTTCATTCAAAGGGAAAGCTTCACAATGGTTCAGGAGTCTTACAGCAAGCTCTATCAAGAACTATAACCAGATGTGCATGGCTCTTCATGATCAGTTTGGTGAAAAGGGTGATAACTTATCCTTGTTGGAGCAACTAACAACAATCAAGAGAGCCCCGAACGAGTAGCTGATAGACTTTAACCTCATATTCCAATGGACCTAGGATAGGATTCCAACAACTGTAAAGCCCACTAATGTAGGTGCCTTATTATACTTTCTTAGGGCTTTAAATTCTAATATTTCTTTGATGATTCAGTCAATGGGGAGCACTACATTACCTACAGCCTATAGCCTCTCCATAGGGGCTGAAAACCATTTGATTCAAGCTAGAAAAATCACTCCTAGGCCATCCATGTCTTTGTACCCTGATTTAGGATGCCCAGATACTAGCAAAGCACCTAAATTAGCTCTTATACCCACCCCTAGGAGTCAAAGCTCAGGAAAAGCTTCCACTTCATCATCTAATACCGATAAAGAGTTTCAAGAAGCAGTAATGAAGCAATTTCAAAACTTTGGGAATGAGCTAGTGACCATCAAAAGACAACAAGCTTAGATTTTCAGGCCATACTAGCCTCAGGCTCAATATCAAGCCAGACCCCAGTATCAGCAAAATAGGCCACCACCTTAAACTATAAACTAGAACAAGAACCAAGGACAGCCCCAACCTGCTAGACCTTTCAGGCTGTATGATCCTAACATAACTTCAACATCAAGGGCATTGGTTCCTACACATAACAATATGGCACATGAATATGATTGGTGTTTTCCATGCAGACAGCCACATAACCGAGAAACGTGCTTTAATGGTGCTCTAAATCAGGCCTTGATGGTAAACCAGTATGGCACCACAATAATTTGACCAAGAGGAATATCAGCAACAAGGTGGCCCCCCAAATGAAACTATGATTGTCAACTGGAAGGCTGAAGACTTCTGTGGGATAAACTAGTCCCCTCCTCAAGGTGTGCCTACCAACACACGGTCCAAAAGGAAAAATATTGGAGAGGGCCAACCACTGAGCCCAGGTGACCCTCAACCTTCCATCACTCCACAAGGTCCTGGTGCTCCAAGTACAACTCCCAACATGTTGAACCAATCTAGACCACCTCCCAAACCCAGTCAAGCACCGGTTGTAACAACCCATGTGCAAGAAAGAAATGTGTCTGGGAAGGGGCAGCAAAGGATAGCACATTCAATATTATTAAGCAGATGAAAAGGAAAAGTGTGAACATTTCACTATGGGAGTCACTAGCCATTCCAGGGTAGAGGGATCTATTGCAGACTACCATTCAGAATTGTTCAAGTTCAAATCACCCCCCAACCAGTAAGAAAGAGTGCTTGCCAATGCAGTTTAGCATGGGAGGAACCATGGAGAACAACAAGGTAAAAACTTGAGACCTCCTCCCTTCTATGTCTCATTGATTATTAGAGACAAGTTGGTGCACAACTGTATGATTGATTCTAGAGCCAGTAGTTCTATGATGCCCAAACAAATAGCTAATCAATTGGGTCTCCAATATGAGGTCCTCTCTAGAGGAGTAGTCCAATTAGATGGGACAACAGTGACTACTGTAGGAATCATCAAGGATTTGAGTCTCACTCTACACGCTTGCCCTAATGTGACTATTTTACAAAATACGTCAATCAAAGACCTGCCACCACAGTTTGCTTTGTGTCTGTCCAGAGACTTCACTGCCAAAATTGGAGGTTTCCTATCTGTTGATTGGTCACATATGCTCTTTATGACAAGGTATGGAGCAAAATCCATAATTAGGTCTGAACCTATTGTTGAATATCATATTGAATCCTATATGCCTAGCCCAATCAACACCAATTGCTTAGCTTTTGATCAAGAGGACCTCCTAAGCACTTTTGAAGCAAATACAAAGGTGGGATATATCCCAAACTTGACTCTCAATGATTGGGCCAACAAAATCCATGATTTTGACCCCTATAGGGAGATGTAATAATCTGAGCTAGGTGTCTACTACCTACATGAAGAGAACCAGTCTCTTCCTAACCTAATCAAACAAGAATACAAGGACAACAATGAGGTATGGCAATTGTTCTTTGATGGTTCACGGAGTAGACAAGGAGCTAGAGGAGGAGCCATGATTGTGTCCCCCAGAGGTATGAGATATTATTCAGCCTTCAAATTCCAGTTTGTTTGCTCAAATAACACCATTGAATATGAGGCTTTAGTCCAAGGTCTTCATTGGGCAAGGAAGCTGGGAATTAAGAACTTGCAAGTATTCGGTGATAGTGAACTAGTTGCCAATCAAGTCAGAGGACTTAATGCTTTCAAAAATTACCTACTCAAAAACTACAAGAGTAGGGTATGGGATCTCATGGAGGATTTCGAGGCCTTCAGTATTGTGTCCATACCCAGGAAGGAGAATGAAGCTGCTGATAGATTTGCAATAGTTTGAACAGCATTTGATGTGGTTGACAGCATCAAGAGGGACTGAGAACAGCCACATGTCCATGTGGTTATGAGGCCAACAGTGCCAGATAATAATACATGTTGGTAGGTGTTTGAGAATGATCAGCAGATCATTAACTTTCTACAAGAAGAAGCTAAATTCTCAGCTATAAACCAGAGCAGACTAGAGCAACAGTATGGGAATCAGATAATACAGTTACATACAAACAAGATTCCCAAAGGATTAGTGACACTGGAATCTATTTTCAATCCTAATGATTAGTTCAGAAAAGAGAAGGCTAACATGCAGATCAAAGGAGAAGATTCAGAGTTGATCCCAGTTGGAGACGACATAACACTTCAAATTGGAAAAGTGGCCACCAAACAAGAAAGGTATGAATTCATACAACTTTGCCAATAATTATTTGATGTGTTTTCTTGGAGTTATGAGGACCTAAGAGGATTCAATCCAAAACTAGCACAACACACAATCGAACTAGATAAAGCTGCTCGGCCCATCAGGTAGAAGTGGAGACCATTCAACCCACATATTGAGCCTCTGATGAAGAAGGAGTTGAACAAGCTGATAGAGGCAAGCATCATATTTCCAATTAAACACTCAAGTTGGGTTGCAAATATGGTCCCATTCAGGAATAAAAATGGAGAAATAAAGTTGTGTGTTGACTTCAGGGATTTGAATAGATCCTCCCTCAAAGACCACTACCCACTCCCTTCAATGGAACAGATCTTGCAAGTAGTGTCTAGGTCAAAAAGGTTCTCCCTCCTAAATGGATACTCAAGGTACAACCAGATCATGGTGAAAGAAGATGATCAATTCAAAACAGCTTTCACCACCAAGTGGGGCACCTATGCATACAAGAAAATGTCATTTGGATTATCCGATGCCGGAGCCACTTTTTAAAGGGTAATGGATATGGCATTCAAGGGGCTGATTAATCAAATAGTGCTGATCTATTTGGATGACATCACTATTTTTTCCAAGAATGCAATAGATCATCTCTTCCATCTGAGGCAAGTTTTTCAAAGATGTAGGAGATTTGGGGTGTCATTGAACCCCAAAAAATGCATATTCTTGGCCCATGAAGGTAAGATTCTAGGCCATATCATATCAAAGGAAGGATTGGCAATCGACCTAGAAAACATTCAAGCAATAAGAGCATTGCCATTTCCAAGTCACAAGAAGTCTCTTCAAAACTTCTTAAGAAAAATCAATTTTTTCCGTAGGTTTGTTCCAAACTTTGTTGCCCTTTTTAAGCCAATAACGTTGATGTTGAAGAAGAGCTTAACATTCAGGTGAACAGCTAAAGGAAAAGCAAGTATTGAGGCCATCAAAGAAGCCATATCACAAGCCCTAACTCTTATGAACCCATATTTTTCCAAAGACTTCATATTGTACGCCTTTGGTGGCAGTGACACAATTTCTACAATCTTGGTGTAGCAAAGAAAAGAAAGTATTGAAAAGCCAATTGCTTTTTTCACTTAGAATCTAGAAGATTATGAGGTGAGGTACTCCTTCATTGAGAGGTAGGTCCTGTGGTAATCATAGGATTGAAGAAGTTTAAGCATTTGGTTTCAAATAAAAAAATCCAACTATTGGTCTCTCATGCGGGAGTTAAAGAATTCCTTCTCAACAAGGACATGAATGCACACCTGGCAAGATTGGACAAGGGGGTCCTGTCATGTTCAAAATGAAATAATAGTCCCAGGAACCCACCTTCGGTTATTAACGAGATGCAATAATTAAAAATAATTCCTAAATTGCATATGAAGAGATCACCTAGCATCGAAAGGCACCCAGTTGATCTCAACTCAGTGGAGAGTTCAGGGTCGAGTTGATAAAGAACCTGGTGTCAAATTGATAATCATCTCAGAAATCATCTCAGTGGAGACTCTCAGTTGTAAGAGCTCGACGAGGTCTTGTTAATGCAAAATATAGCTCGTTGAAAATTGACAAATGAAGGGAACCCTATAAGGATCTCGGTAGAGATCGATGCATGTGGAAGTGAAGGCCAAGTCAGGGAGAGTCAAAGTTTGAGCTATCAATAAAGTCTCAATGAATTGGAAAGGTTCAAGCCACAGGCGGAAGCGAAGGCAGAGATAAGGAGTTCGACTCATCTTCGTGGCTCGTTCATTTTGGAGATCATGTGGTGAGCTTCTTTTAGGACACATTCTGCAGAGCTAGGGTGATTCAAACGCAAGCCAAGGCATCAAGAGTGCCATAAAATGAATGGAGATCGTTGCGCAAACAGAGATACGTGATGGAGCCCTATCAATGGGACTCATCGAGCATGATGGATAATTCAAGGCAACTCGTTTCGTGTGGATGCATTAAAGATGGTTTCTAGGATACAATTCCAGGGCTCATTGATTAATGCAAAACTGGGAGGCCTACTCGAGATAATTTTTCAATGGTAAGCTCGCAGAGACAGCAAGAATGCCGGGCCAGGGTATTAGTGAATACAGTATATATTTTTTCGTTGGCGTTGTTCAGACCTTCCTCGGCCGAGCATTTGGTGCACAGGCAGTTGACATGTTGCAGTATAGCAGAAGCCTTTTTGAGCACTTCCAACAAGCAGGTCGTCCAACTATGTTTTTATCTGTTCAGCATCGAATGCATCCTCAAATTCGGGATTTTCCTTCAAGATATTTTTATAAAAATCGATTAAGTGACAGTAAGAGTGTTACCGGGAGACTTGATTAAATTTATTTTACAATGCAACTCATGGAAACGGATCTCATAGAGGTGGAACTGTTTCATATCAGAATATTCATGGAGCATAATTTGCTTTGCAATTATATGAGCATCTTCAACGAGTCACTATCAGAAAGTCGAAGTTGGCGGGCACAAAGGATTCTGTCATTTGAGATTATCACACCTTACAAGCTACAGCTGAAATGTTTGCACCAAGAAAATGATATCTCCTCACGCTGAGCGGAAAGGTGGAAGTCGGTGGCATCTGTCCAGAAATGAAATATGGCCAAATGATAACATGAAACCCTGCACTCCAATCCCGGACATGGGAAATAAGGTGAGCAATGCCAAGTGGAGTTTTCATAATGGCAAACTTGCCAAGGAAGAAATTCCACGCGGGGGAGATTCGGAGCTGCACCGCCAAGTGGAAATTTTGGGATGGAAAGCCATGGTCAGACCCGTGAATTAGATTTGGTCAAAATCCGTCACGCTGTGGGCAAAGCTAAGGCCGGGGCCCGTGGATTGGTGTGTCAAGCCAAGCCGTTACGTGGGAGAAGTTTGAGTCTACTGCCAAAAAATGGGAGAAATCCGGTCAAACTGCCAGGTGTGGAGATATTGGTTTGGCAAACCATGACCAAACTTCCGTGAAGGGGAGATTCAGGCAAACACTGCCAAGCGCGGAAATATTAAGGTGGAAAACCATCATCAGACTTCCGCGCAGGCCGTGTAAATAGGATCAGATGGAGGAACGAGTCAAACGCCGAGTGGAGCGGCGAGTGCATGGAGATCAAAGCAGGCGTGTTGCAATAAAGAAGAAGCCTTCTTTTGAGCGCTTCCAACAGACACGGTTTTCCTCACGAGGCGTTCATACTGTTTCACCGAATGCAGTGAACAGATGCCTGACCTGATCAGTTCGCCCTTGCCAGCGTAGATCTCCCAGTTCTCGTTCAGTTCGCCTTTGCCAGCGTACACATTCTGAACATTCAGTGGTCGCGAGCAAAATCCCACGCATTTGGTGCACAGGCATGCTGCAATATAATAGAAGCCATTTTTTAGCGCTTCAAACAACTGCAGGAAACAAATATTCACTGCCGTGTACGATGGATTGGAGTCACGACCTTCAAGGCTTCATAAAATTTGTCTGAACCAGGAGATGAAGGTTTAAAACGGTGCAGAATGAAACGATTCATATTGCTCAGCATTCCTTCTCCTAGAAACGAATTGAATGTGAAGGTCAACTCTAAAATACCTGGTCGGCCGTTTTGCATGCTGCATCCTTGTTACTGTAAATGGTCTCTTTGAAAAACTCTGTGGGCAGAAGCAATATTTATACCCTTCCATTATGTACGTTCAATTAGACAATAAAAGTATTCTTTTACTAGGATCAGAAAAACTATTTTTTTTATAATGGACGGGACGATTATACTGTAGTTTCAAGCTAATTTTATCTAGCTTTATTTCTATTAGCTTTGATTCACGACTAAGGAAGAATTCATATGGTTGTTACCTGTACATTTTTCCAAGGTCCTCTTGGCTGCCCCAGTTGTTCAATGTATTTTTTGAAGGGCTTATTTTATGTGTTGCAAATTGTAACATAAAGGATCTTTTTAGTTTCTGAAAAATGGGTATATTGTGTAGCTCACAGCTACCTATGCCATACTAAGATCCCAATAGTGGCATAATTGTTGATTGGAGCCGAGATTGCCGAGTGCACTGCCAAAATACCGAAGGGCTCTTTGGCCAAAAAATCAGTCTCAAGGGTGTCTATCGACATGTTATGGGCATAAGCCTAGGTCATCATCATGGCAGCATTAGGTCTTTATTGTTAATGGCATTTTCTCATCGTTTGGAGGGTACAATTGTGCTTATTATGGCAAAGCTAAAACATTCTTACTACAAGTGTTATATGATAAGGAAGAACCGTGAGCATTGTGGTAAAACCATTCTTTTTAGAGATTTCGGGTTAAGCTCAGTATTCAAGTGAGTTTGAGCCCAGGAAAGGTAAGATCGTTTGCTGGATGAAGAGCTCAGTGACTTCGCAGGGAGCTCGTGGTGATGTTTCATGAAGTTTGAACGAGGAATGCATAAATGGCTTCGAGTTAACAGAGCAAAATGGTAAGAATCAAGTTTGATATGTGGAAGAATCATAAATGGCTTCGAGTTAACAGAGCAAAAAAATAAGAATCAAGTTTGATAGCCCACCATTCGGAGGACTCAATGCAAAAGAGCCCGATTGCCAAGACGAGGAAAGAGTTGGTGTGGGGTTCAAAATCAATTGCAACACCGAGTTTAGATTTGTGCAGACTCTATCCACATGGACCCCCCTCCTCTTCAAGTCAAATGGGTCAACGGGGGGTCCCAACATTATGTTAATTAAATTAATATTTTTATTTAAATATTTTAATAATAATATTTATTATTATTATTTAAATATTTTATTTAAATATTCTTTTAATTAATTGAGAAGACTTGGTCATCAGGCAATTAATGACCCATGATGGAACCTTCTCAGGTGGTTCAACTAACTGCAATAAATACATCATGGGCCTTCATTTTAGGAATGTAATTATGACCATTTCCTCTTCTTTCTCACATATTTTTCTATAAATGTAAGTTGGAAGCTCATTTCAAAGGGTTCCAACAGTTCAGACAAGTTGGACAGTTAGATATCTCAGGCGAGTGTATACTTTTCAAGGGTCCTCTCTCTTCTGCAAGTTGTTCTTGTGTGTTGAGAGAACTTTCAAGCCTCCTCTTCAAGACTGTAATGGCAACTATTGCCTCTTCTGAATGTATGATGCATTGTGCATGTTATTGAAGCAATAAAAGTGTGTGTTTTGTGACTAATCTCGGTCCTTTCATCCTTCTATGCTTCTTTGTGCCTTTCTCATACTTGCAGGTACACTGTGCAAGTTTAAGTTTCTATTGCAGGTTCTTGGAGTTCTGTGCTTATCGAGTGGTGAAGTATTGCATGCAGTTGAGTTGTGGTGTCTGTTCACCCTTCTTGAGTTCATCCTTCTTCACTGGGAAACTGGTATATTTCTCGGTCTGATAAAGTTTAACAAAAGGAACGCGTGTCTCTTAGCCTGTGGTATCCTGTACCCTCTCTAAGTTGCAGTAGGTGAAGTTGACCTGTGGTGCACACACCCTCTTCAAATTAACCCTTCCTAAATCTGAAGACACCCTTTATTCGGTGCATCACCATCCCTAGTATAGTTTCATTTCTGTAAAACTCTTTCCCTAAAACCCCATGAAAATGTTAGCATAGGACTAGATAATCATTTTTGTTACACTAGGAGTAGTACATCACTTAGTTTAGGAAGAGGAAGCCGGCCTTCTCCGGAGGTTCACCTCGAGCCCAAGTCCCACAGCTTGAGAGGTGATCCCATGTGTCCCAATCACACCGAACGTCCTATTCACATCCTGGCCATTCGGGGGGTGCAGTGATTTGGCGACAACAGTTTTTGGCACGCCCGGTGGGACAGAGTTGGTACTTCTCTTCTCACTTACACAAGTCAAAGTACCTGGCGACTCTATATCTCTGGATTCCAAATCTCAGTGCAGTAACTTATGCGAAGAATTCAGACAAGAGCTTCTTCAAAGAAAGGAAAGTATCAGCATATCGAACTTTCCTTGTCTCCTCCAAAGAGAAGCAGAAGAGGCATTTCCACATCCCCAGTTGCAGATTTACCTAGTAGGGGTCATTCAACTCCTCCTTACGGAAGATTTCCTCCACCCAGGAACAATCAACCTTTCGTTGCTATGGCGAGGAACCAAGTTTTTCCCCCTTTCAATGCAAGCAGTCCTCTCATGTTGGCTCAACGTGACCCGATACCTGTTGCGGCACTCAAAAGTTTACCCTTCTACATGGGGGAAACTCACATTACTCCAGTGGAGCATATCTTTGATGTAGCCAGCATATGTGCAATACATAATATCACCGAAGACAACGTTGCAGTTAGACTTCTTGCTACCTCTTTCAAGGGAAAAGCGCTTCAATGGTTTCGCGGGTTAGGTGTTGGCACTATAACCACTTGGGACGAGTTGGGAGAAAAGCTATGTAAACAATTTGAAGACAAAAGTGATCACCTATCACTTTTGGAACAACTTACTACCATAAAGAGAGCTTCCCAAGAATACATGAGTGATTTCAACTTCCGATTCCATAGGACTTGGAATAGGATTCCGGTGCTCGTAAAGCCTTCTGCACATAATGCATTCTTGTACTATTTGCGAGCCTTGAATAGCGATGTAGCAGTTATGATCCAGTCCATGGGAGGGACTACACTTCCTGATGCTTACGAAGTTGCCATAAGTGCAGATAATTCTTTGATTCAGGCTGGAAAGATAGCTCCACGACCACCAATGCCCTTTTCTCCAGATCTTGCGAATCATCAGCCTATCATTGCTCCTATTCCAGTAGACTCCAGGCAACCATCTCAATCTTCCCCTGCCTCTTCAAATGACCTATTTGAAGTCAAGTCACTACTGCAAAATTTTGGAAATGAGCTCGTTGCACTCAAAAGGCAACAATTTCAATACAATCGTCCGTATCAGCCACAAAATCAGCAGTATCAGGCTAACCGTCCTCCTTTTCAAGGAAACAATCAGCCTCAAAATCAAACTACAAGTCAAGTTGCAAATGTCAGGCCCTTGAACTTTCAGAACCCTCTTGCAGCTAGCTCATCTAGAGCTATAGTACCTGTTCAAAATAATCTAGTTCAAGACTACGAATGGTGTTATCCTTGCTCTCAACCTCACAATCAAAATCTTTGTCCCAATGGGGTTCTTAGCCAGGCCCTTATGGTTCAAAGTGTATCTGCCCCTTCAGAGTTAACAAACAATTCATCTACGCAAGAAGCAGCAGATCAACCGCAGGCACCTGAAGAATCCACTTTGCTAAACTGGCAAGAAGAAGATTTTTGTGGATTGAATATAGATTCTTCATCAGTGGCAGCAAACACTCGTTCCAAAAAGAGAGCAATGGAGCCTCAACCTCTCGAAGCTGATCTAGCATCCACTTCTCAACCTAGGTTTCAAATGGCAGTTGATAAAAATGCGGGAAAGAAATCACCAGAAACACCGGCTAGCCACACCGCAGGGAAAGATGGTTCTCCAGGCATCACGGTACCCAACAAACATTTTCCAAAGGAGGACCCCAATGCCCAAAAAAGTGTCATCAAAGTTGGAGCAATTCCCTTCAGCATAGTAGAACAAATGAAGAAAACCAATCTGAGCGTTACCATGTGGGACGCACTCTCGATCCCTTCCCAAAGAAACCTGTTGCGAGAAGCTCTGAACAGTTTTAGTACAACCAGCGGATCACCAAGCCATGGAGTGACAAATGCTACAAATTTGTGTCAACCGGAAGGGAAAATCATTCCTACGGCAAACAAACCACCACCATTCTACATTTCCCTGATCATTGGAGACCACCTGGTACATAATTGCATGATCGATTCTGGTGCCAGTAGCTCTGTCATGCCGAAACAAATTACAGATGTACTAGGCATACAATATGCGCCAGTTACAAGAGGGGTTGTTCAGCTGGATGGCACAGCTGTTAAGACTGTTGGGGTTATCAAAGGACTTCAACTTACCATTCATGCATGCCCAAGTTTGTCATTCACCCAAGACATATCGGTCATCGATCTCCCTCCCCTCTTTGCCATCTGCCTATCACGGGATTTCACTGCCAAGATGGGCGGTTACCTATCAGCCGATTGGTCACATATGATTCTCAGGACTCGATACGGAACCAAAGTAACTATAAGGGCAGAACCAATCTGCCATAATCATGTAGAACCCTACACTGCTAGTCCCATAAATGGAAATTACACCATCGGCGATCCCGAAGAGGAAGATGCCGATCATGAACCAACCACCCTTGTTGAAGAAGTCCCTGATACTTTGCTAGATGAAGTAAGTAGAGATCATCAGTACGATCCCTACGCTGATGTATTGGCAGAAGAAGAAGCTGGTTTGCTGGTCTTGGAAGAAACAGGATTAGGTACTTACTGTATCCATGAAGAAGATACGATCATACCACAACTTGTCAAAACACCAAGTGATTCTAAAGGACTGTGGCAATTGTTCTTCGATGGCTCAAGAAGTAAGAATGGATCCGGTGCTGGTGTTATGTTAATTTCTCCAGAGGGAGATAAGTACTTCTCATCTTTCCGGTTGCAGTTCAGTTGCACCAACAATGTTGCTGAATACGAGGCTCTTGTGCAAGGAATTCAGCTAGCCCAAAGGAAGGGAATCAAGGCCCTAACTGTTTTTGGAGACAGTGAGTTAGTTGTTCATCAAGTTTCAGCACGTAGTGCATCCAAAAATGATCTTTTAAGATCATACAAGAACCGAGTCTGGGACCTGATTGAAGATTTCGAAGCTTTTGGGATCCATGCAATTCCTAGAGGTCAAAATCAAGATGCAGATAGGCTTGCTACAATTGGTTCACAATACAACATACCAGTTGATATCATGAAAGAAGGGCAGCAATTTGTTAAAATGGTGGTTCGACCAGCAGTCCCTGATAATGTGAGTAGTTGGCAAGTGTTCGATAGTGACAACCAAATTGTCCTCTTCCTACAAGAAGAGGCGGAGTTTGCTGCAAAAAATCAAGATAAGTTGCAAGAGTCATATGGTGAACAAATTATCCAATTGAAAAGCAACAAGTTACCAAAAGGTTTAGTCACTTTGGAATCCATTTTCAATTCAGATGACCAAGCCAAAAGACAAAGCCCTAACATGGTGGTCAAAGAAGAATATTTTGAGGAAGTCGAAGTATCAAATGAAAAATTTCTCAAGATCGGAAAAGTGTGTACTTCTGAGGAGAAAGAAGCTTTCATCAAACTTTGTCAAGAGTATCATGACATCTTTGCATGGAGCTATAAAGATCTGCGTGGTTTTGATCCAGGTCTAGCACAACATACCATCGAACTGGATCCTAATGCTAAGCCAGTTCGTCAGAAACAGAGACCAATTAATCCCAAAATTGAGCCACTAATGAGAAAGGAGCTAACCAAGCTCATCGAGGCCTGTATAATTTTTCCCATCAAGCATTCCTCATGGGTAGCCAATTTGGTGCCCGTGAGGAAGAAGAACGGAGAGATCCGGTTATGCGTAGATTTCAGGGATTTGAATCGTGCATCATTAAAAGACCATTATCCTCTTCCATCGATGGAGCAGATCCTTCAAACGGTGGCAGGAGCTCAAAGATTTTCTTTGCTCGATGGATATTCAGGTTACAATCAAATCCTAGTCCAAGAATCCGACCAATTCAAAACGGCTTTCACTACCAAGTGGGGCACGTATGCCTACAATAAAATGCCATTCGGATTGTCCAATGCCGGGGCTACTTTCCAAAGAGCCATGGACATGGCATTTAAGGGACTAATCAATGATATTATTTTAGTTTACCTTGATGATATAACTGTATACTCTAAGCATGCAGAAGATCACATCACGCATCTAAGGAAAGTTTTCCAAAGGTGTAGGGAATTTGGGGTTTCACTTAACCCCAAGAAATGTATTTTCGCAGTGCACGAGGGAAAATTGTTGGGGCATGTGGTTTCAGCAGAAGGATTATCAATCGATCCAGCCAGGATTCATTCAATTATGTCCTTATCTCTCCCAAGTCACAAGAAGGGCCTCCAGAGTTTTCTGGGAACCATAAATTTCGTGCGGAGATTCATCCCTCAATTCGCGACATTGGCTAAACCACTGACAGCCATGCTAAAGAAAAACATGCCATTCTCATGGACAAAGGAAGGACGAGAAAGCTTTGAAGCCATCAAAACAGCCATTTCTCAAGCTCCCACGCTTGTGAACCCCAGGTTTGACAAAGATTTTATCCTTTATGCTTTTGCAGGTCAAGAGAGCATTTCAGGGATCCTCACCCAACAAAACAACAACCTGATGGAGCAACCAATCGCTTTCTTCAGTCAATCCCTCAAAGACTACGAGTTCAAATACTCATTCATTGAAAAGCAAGTCTTTGCGGTTATTCGAGCTTTGAAGAAATTCAAGCACATGTTGTCCAACAACAAGATTCATCTGATGGTGTCTCATCCAGGTGTCAAGGAGTTTTTGCTGAACAAAGAAATGAACGAAAAGCGTGCTGGATGGATCACAAAGGTAATGGAGTATGACGTGCACATCAAAGTCACTAAACTTGTCAGAGGTAAGGGTTTATGTCAGCAACTTGCAACAGACATGGAATCAAAAAGTAATGAGGACGTGACACTCCTAAATACTGATGAGGATGTTGATCAAGCTGACTGGTTATCCAAAATGAAGAATTTCATCTTCTCAGGAGCATACCCGACAAACATGGATAAAAACCAAAGACGAACTTTCCGTCTTCAATCTATCCCATATGTTTTGGTAGATAGCATTCTCTTTCGAAAAGATTTGAACGGCGTTCTCCTTCGGTGCATAGGACCAGAACAGGTAAGTAAGATACTAGAAGAATTTCATAATGGCCTATCTGGAGGACATTATTCCGCACGAACAACAGCTACCAAGATCATGCGAGCCGGCTACTATTGGCCAGATTTATTCAAGGATGCCCATCTTTGGGTAAGGAAATGCAAAGAATGTGCCTTTTTCACAGGTAAGCAGAAGCTGGCAGCTCTTCCATTGCATCCAATTCAAGTGGATCAACCCTTTGTTCAATGGGGGTTGGACTTCATCGGAATGATTAATCCTCCATCCAGTGACGGACATAAGTGGGTCCTTACCGCAACAGACTATTTTACTCGATGGACAAAGGCGGTAGAATTAAAAAAGAGCAATGAAAAGGTAGTTCTAGATTTTTTGGAAGGTATAATGACGAGATTCGGTGTTCCGTTTACAGTCATTTCAGACAATGCGCTGGCTTTTCTTGGTATGAAATTGAGTGAATGGGCTGTTAAAAATGGGGTATACCTCAAAACTTCATCCAATTACTATCCTCAAGGAAACGGATTGGCTGAGTCTAGCAACAAAAACCTCATAAGGATTATTAAGCGCACAATGGAGACTAACAAGAGGACTTGGCATACACAGCTTAAGACTGCCTTATGGGCAGATCGGATCACACCTAAAAGGGCCATCGGAAATTCTCCTTTCATTCTTGTATATGGAAGAGAGGAAAAACTCCCACTCTCATTGGAGTTACCTTCTTTGGAGTTAGCTCATCAACTTGAAGTTATAGAGAGTGATCCTCTGACAGTAAGGTTTGCTGAACTCATGGAGTTAGAGGAAGTACGAGACAAGGCTATGAAAACTTTGGAGCAGCATCAGGCTCAAGTTAAGAAATCTTTTGACAAGAAGGCGTCCGACAGACATTTTCAAGAGGGAGATTTAGTTCTCAAATGGGATGAAGACAGGGCCAAACCAGGAAAGCATGCCAAGTTTGACGCTCTTTGGAGTGGGCCATACATCATCACAAGTTGCAAAGAGGCAAATTCATTTCGTCTATCTAGGCTCAATGGAGAAGAACTGCCCATTCATGTGAATGGGATACATCTCAAAGCTTGTTTTTGAGAAGCGTTCCACCCCCTGTACAGTTAAATTAGGTGTTTTCCTCCAAGTGCTTATGCACATTGTTGTGTGTTGTTGTTTTGCTTTCCTTGTTGTTGTGTTTTGTGTTGTTCTGCACATTGTTTCATCATTGGAAGGTGTCAAGGAGAAGAAGGTTCAAGGTTTCCATAAGAGTTTCAAAATCTACTTCATTCAAAATTTTTGCAGTGTTCCATGGATGTCAAGCATTCAACAGATTCAATATACTTCATGCTTAGCATTCCAGGGAGGTCTAGGATATCGGCAATGCTCAAGGAGATTCCGGGATGTGTCAAAGAAAATCATACTACTTTCAGGATTCCAACATAGACTCCATGCCCAATGGATGACTTAAGGCTACTGGAATCATGCTTAGCAGGCAATCATCCCCGAGAGGTCGCCAAAAATGTTATCCAATTTTGCACACCTGGCAAGATTGGACAAGGGGGTCCTGTCACGTTCAAAATGAAATAATAGTCCCAGGAACCCACCTTCGGTTATTATCAAGATGCAATAATTAAAAATAATTCCTAAATTGCATATGAAGAGATCACCTAGCATCGAAAGGCACCCAGTTGATCTCAACTCAGTGGAGAGTTCAGGGTCGAGTTGATAAAGAACCTGGTGTCAAATTGAATCATCTCAAAAATCATCTCAGTGGGGACTCTTAGTTGTAAGAGCTCGACAAGGTCTTGTTAATGCAAAATATAGCTCGTTGAAAATTGACAAATGAAGGGAACTCTATAAGGATCTCGGTAGAGATCGATGCATGCGGAAGTGAAGGCCAAGTCAGGGAGAGTCAAAGTTTGAGCTATCAATAAAGTCTCAATGAATTGGAAAGGTTCAAGCCACAGGCGGAAGCGAAGGCAGAGATAAGGAGTTCGACTCATCTTCGTGACTCGTTCATTTTGGAGATCATGTGGTGAGCTTCTTTTAGGACACATTCTGCAGAGCTAGGGTGATTCAAATGCAAGCCAAGGCATCAAGAGTGCCATAAAATGAATGGAGATCGTTGCGTAAACAGAGATACGTGATGGAGCCCTATCAATGGGACTCATCGAGCATGATGGATAATTCAAGGCAACTCGTTTCGTGTGGATGCATTAAAGATGGTTTCTAGGATACAATTCCAGGGCTCATTGATTAATGCAAAACTGGGAGGCCTACTCGAGATAATTTTTCAATGATAAGCTCGCAGAGACAGCAAGAATGCCGGGCCAGGGTATTAGTGAATACAGTATATATATTTTCGCTGGCGTTGTTCAGACCTTCCTCGGCCGAGCATTTGGTGCACAGGCAGTTGACATGTTGCAGTATAGCAGAAGCCTTTTTGAGCACTTCCAACAAGAAGGTCATCCAACTATGTTTTTATCTGTTCAGCATCGAATGCATCCTCAAATTCGGGATTTTCCTTCAAGATATTTTTATAAAAATCGATTAAGTGACAGTAAGAGTGTTACCGGGAGACTTGATTAAATTTATTTTACAATGCAACTCATGGAAACGGATCTCATAGAGGTGGAACTGTTTCATATCAGAATATTCATGGAGCATAATTTGCTTTGCAATTATATGAGCATCTTCAACGAGTCACTAAGTCAAGCATATTTTTTGGGAGAAAGGATTAGCTGTTGAAATTATCACACCTTACAAGCTACAGCTGAGATGTGAAGTTCAGTTAAAATATTGATCCTAGTTGACCCAAAGGAATTGATGGTTGAACTGATATCTTGAGTGAAATCACTTACGGCATAGCGGTCCTTAGAGACATGAAATATGATAAGATGACATGAGAAAATAGGATATGGCTGAACTCAGCCCGACAGGGATAAAATGATAATTTTATAGCCATGAGTTCAGGGATCACTTAGCCATGGACTCTGTCCTGAAATATCCATGTTTGCAGAAGCTTGAAGCTCCGCCAATGGGTCATGAAAATCCCGCGAATGGGAAAAATTTCACTATCTTGCCAAGGTTGAATGGCAAAGCTAAGGCCGGGGCCCGTGAATTAATTTGGCCAAGCCGTTGGACGTGGAAAATAAGGCCGAGGCCAAGGGAAATGGTGATGGCCAAAGAAGAAATCCGGGCGTGGGAGAAGTTTGAGTCTACTGCCAAAAAATGGGAGAAATCTGGTCAAACTGCCAGGTGTGGAGATATTGGTTTGGCAAACCATGACCAAACTTCCGTGAAGGGGAGATTCGGGCAAACACTGCCAAGCGCGGAAATATTAAGATGGAAAACCATCATCAGACTTCCGCATGGGCCGTGTAAATAAAACCCCGCGCAGCTTGGAGTGGTCCGAGTCAAGAATGACGCCAGGTTGGAGGAATGAGTCAAACGCCGAGTGGAGCGGCGAGTGCATGGAGATCAAAGCAGGCGTGTTGCAATAAAGTAGAAGCCTTCTTTTGAGCGCTTCCAACAAACACGGTTTTCCTCACGAGGTGTTCATATTGTTTCACCGAATGCAGTGAACAGATGCCCGACCTGATCAGTTTCACCTTTGCCAGCGTAGCTAGAGATGCTCGAAGGAGGCTTCTCCTATGCCATTCGTACTTACCATTCTGAACATTCAGTGGTCGCGAGAAATCCCACGCACAGGCAGCAGGCACGTGCAGCACAGTAGAAGTCTTTTGAAGCGCTTCCAGCAAGCAACTGCAGGAAACAAATATTCACTGCCGTGTACGATGGATTGGAGTCACGCCATTCAAGGCTTCATAAAATTTGCCCGAACCAGGAGATGAAGGTTTAAAACGGTGCAGAATGAAATGATTCATATTGCTCAGCATTCCTTCTCCTAGAAACGAATTGAATGTGAAGGTCAACTCTGAAATACCTGGTCGGCCGTTTTGCATGCTGCATCCTTGTTACTCGTAAATGGTCTCTTTGAGAAACTCTGTGGGCAGTAAGTAATATTTATACCCTTCCATTATGTACGTCCAATCAGACAATAAAAGTATTCTTTTACCAGGTTCAGAGAAACTGTGTTTTTTATAATGGACGGACGATTATACTGTAGTTTCAAGCTAATTTTATCTAGCTTTATTTCTATTAGCTTTGATCCACGACTAAGGAAGAATTCATATGGTTGTTACCTGTACATTTTTCCAAGGTCCTCTTGGCTGCCCCAGTTGTTCAATGTATTTTTTGAAGGGCTTATTTTATGTGTTGCAAATTGTAACATGAAGGATCTTTTTAGTTTCTGGAAAAATGAGTATATTGTGTAGCTCACAGCTACCTATGCCATACTAAGATCCCAATAGTGGCATAATTGTTGATTGGAGCCGAGATTGCCGAGTGCACTGCCAAAATACCGAAGGGCTCTTTGGCCAAAAATCAGTCTCAAGGGTGTCTATCGACATGTTATGGGCATAAGCCTAGGTCATCATCATGGCAGCATTAGGTCTTTATTGATAATGGCATTTTCTCATCGTTTGGAAGGTACAAATTGTGCTTATTATGGCAAAGCTAAAACATTCTTACTACAAGTGTTATATGATAAGGAAGAACCGTGAGCATTGTGGTAAAACCATTCTTTTTAGAAATGTTGGGTTAAGCAGACATTCAAGTGAGTTTGAGCCAAGGGGTTCGGGTTGAATGCTCAGTTGAAGAGCTCGTGGTGTTGTTTCATGGAGTTTGAATGTGGAATGCATGTGAATATGTGGTCCAAAACAAGAAGAAATAACTCTATCTGTCAAGCTAGAGCTATCACAGAGAAATCAATTGATTGCTGTTGACAGGGCCACGTAACGTGATCCCTAACAATTTTCATAGCTCGAAAATCATTTCTAAATGGCGCAACATGCAGGAGTGAAATAATTTAAATTCATTGAATTGTTTAACCTCTATGGGTACAACCAATGTATTATGGATCAAATCCACTAAGTATGATTTAGAGTCAAACTTTTCATATTGTGGAAACATTGGTACCAAGTCGAGATAAAGAATAAGCTCGCGGGTGTCAAAGTTTAATGTATTTGTAGAGGCTTTCAATTTCGAGCTTAAAGCTTCATGTTCACAATGCATATAGGTGGCTTGGTAATTCAGAATGGCTCGATTTGGAGTAAGCAAGACCGTAGCAGTGGCATTCGTGAGGCGAGTTTAATTTGCGTCAGGCCAGGTTCACAGGATCTACATGCAAAAGATAAGAATCAAGTTTGATAGCTCACCATTCGAAGGACTCAATGCAAAAGAGCCCGATTGCCAAGACGAGGAAAGAGTTGGTGTGGGGTTCAAAATCAATTGCAACACCGAGTTAGAGGATTCGAAGCTCACCGAGTTGAGATTTGTGCAGACTCTATCCACATGGACCCCCCTCCTCTTCAAGTCAAACGGGTCAACGGGGGGGTCCCAACATTATGTTAATTAAATTAATATTTTTATTTAAATATTTTAATAATAATATTTATTATTATTATTTAAATATTTTATTTAAATATTCTTTTAATTAATTGAGAAGACTAGGTCATCAGGCAATTAATGACCCATGATGGAACCTTCTCAGGTGGTTCAACTAACTGCAATAAATACATCATGGGCCTTCATTTTAGGAATGTAATTATGACCATTTCCTCTTCTTTCTCACATATTTTTCTATAAATGTAAGTTGGAAGCTCATTTCAAAGGGTTCCAACAGTTCAGACAAGTTGGACAGTTAGATATCTCAGGCGAGTGTATACTTTTCAAGGGTCCTCTCTCTTCTGCAAGTTGTTCTTGTGTGTTGAGAGAACTTTCAAGCCTCCTCTTCAAGACTGTAATGGCAACTATTGCCTCTTCTGAATGTATGATGCATTGTGCATGTTATTGAAGCAATAAAAGTGTGTGTTTTGTGACTAATCTCGGTCCTTTCATCCTTTTATGCTTCTTTGTGCCTTTCTCGTACTTGCAGGTACACTGTGCAAGTTTAAGTTTCTATTGCAGGTTCTTGGAGTTCTGTGCTTATCGAGTGGTGGAGTATTGCATGCAGTTGAGTTGTGGTGTCTGTTCACCCTTCTTGAGTTCATCCTTCTTCACTGGGAAACTGGTATATTTCTCGGTCTGATAAAGTTTAACAAAAGGAACGCGTGTCTCTTAGCCTGTGGTATCCTGTACCCTCTCTAAGTTGCAGTAGGTGAAGTTGACCTGTGGTGCACACACCCTCTTCAAATTAACCCTTCCTGAATCTAAAGACACCCTTTATTCGGTGCATCACCATCCCTAGTATAGTTTCATTTCTGTAAATCTCTTTCCCTAAAACCCCATGAAAATGTTAGCCTAGGACTAGATAATCATTTTTGTTACACTAGGAGTAGTACAACACTTAGTTTAGGAAGAGGAAGCCGGCCTTCTCCGGAGGTTCACCTCGAGCCCAAGTCCCACAGCTTGAGAGGTGATCCCATGTGTCCCAATCACACCGAACGTCCTATTCACATCCTGGCCATTCGGCAGCCACCATCATATCAGACAATGCATTAGCATTTATAGGTTCCAAGATCACAAGATGGGTTGTCAAGAATGGGACTTATTTGAATACTTCATCAAACTATTACCCTCAAGGTAATGGCCAGGCTAAGTCCACAAACAAGAACCTGCTAAAGATCATCAAAAGAACTCTTGATAAGAATCAGAGGACCTAGTACACAAAGCTCAAAATGGCATTATGGGCTGATAGAATAACACCCAAGGGATCTACATGAAGCTCTCCATTCAAGCTCATCTATGGCAGAGAGGAAATGTTGCCTATATCACTTGAGTTACCAGCATTGGAGCTCGTGAAGCAACTAGAGATGTCTAAATTTGGACCAATGGAGGCCAGGTATGCGGAGCTGATGGAATTAGAAGAAATCAGAGAGAATACTCTCCAAGTAATAGAGAAGAATCAGGATTCAATCAAGAAATGTTTTTACAAGAAGACAAAGGTAAGAACCTTCCAGGAAGGAGACCTAGTTTTGAAATGGGATGCAGATCGAGCAAAACCAAGAAGGCATTCCAAATTTGACACCATTTGGAGTGGTTCCTATATGATCACAAGATGCAAAATTAGCAATGCTTTCCAATTTTCTACATTGGAGGGTGAAGAGTTACAGATTCCAGTAAATGGTATCTATCTTAAGCATTGCTACTAAAAGGGGAGTTCTCACCCTGTACATATTAGTTTATCTTTCTCTTTCCTCTAAGTGCTTATGTACATTGTCTTGTTGTAGTGTAGATTGCTTTTCTCCTAAGTGCTTTGCACGCTCTACATATTCCATTTGGAGCATGTATGATTTCAAATTTTTTATATAGTGTGGTTTTGTTTTGTTGCTCTCATATAGTTTTTGGACTTGGCATTTGATCAAGATCAGTTTCGGTTCTAATGGATTTCCAAGCAGCCCACGGGTTATTTTTCAAAGTTCAAATCAGTAGCAGGCTAATACTCCTGATTCCATGCCCAACGGATATGACAAGGAAATTGGTCTTTTCATCTAGCAGGTATATACCCATGTGATTCACCAAATTGTTATCCATATTTCACTTCGTGCCAAATATTGGATCAACCGCAATCTCACGTAAGAGGAAACACAATCAAAAGTGGACCGTCAGGGAAAAAGTTGGTTCTTTACCCCTGGTTATCTCAAAGGGGGTAAAAGTTACAAAATGGCCCGTAACTCCACCCAAGGAAAAAGTCAGCATATGGGCCCAAGTCAAAGCCAAGGCAGGAATCGGAAGAAAGGGGACCCATTTTCGATTTGTTTTCCTGCCCTCCTATACAGACCCGATACAAAATTCAAGGGGCATATCTTCTCACTCATGGCTCGAAAAATGGCAAATCTAATGTCGTTGGAAATATCTCGGCCTCACGCATGCCATGGGGTCTAAAACTTTAATTTTGAGGAGGTTAGGTGAAGAAAATGGAGGAAACATCTTCGGCCCTTCAATGCATCTGTCTCAACAACCAAATCAAATTTGATCTGTTTCCACTGTTTCCTCTTCCTTCAAGGCACCGAACCAAGGATGGATACAGTAAAGATGGATTTGGGGAGAGATTTCATCAGAGGCATTAACAGCGATGGTTGAGCTTCAACCTAATTTTCTCGCTTCTCTCTCTTTTCCTCTTTCAGGTTGATCTATAAATACAAGGGCCAGATTCATTGTAAAGGGTTGGACATTCTTTGTTTTGTAGGTTCCCTCTTCCTTCTAGAAAACGGATCTACGGGGTTCAGGTCTTCCACTAAAATTGTAATACGTTTCTACCTCTTAGCTACTTTGTAATGGATTGTATCAATCTACAGAGCAATAAAACACATCTCTGATCCATTTTAAATCCTCTCTTGTCTATTTTGCTTTCATTTGGTCTCCCATTACATATCTGGCTATCTATGCATGTTTATTGTATGCATTTCATTGGTTTGTGTCTATTAGCAAAACAAGTGTTCATCATTCCTTTGGTACATCACCTTGTAGTTTAGATTTGGTTTTAATTTATGTATTCCTTTTATCCCTGTCTCCTTGGTAAATTTTAGATTAGGATTAAGAACAGATCCTCTACAAGCTCCCACGCATGCACCTGAAAAGAGGAATAAGGAACCAGCATTTAATCTGGAGAGCTTTTCCATTTTACAAGCTCTCACACCTTGGGGAAAGTTCAATGTTATGCAATCACACCAAATGATTATGCCTTAGAAAAGTAGATCTTTAGAACTCATTTGGGGGTGCTGTGATTTTGCATTAACAACTCCAAGATGTCAAATTGGTTGATAATGCTGGAATTTGGTCCCGCAATGTAGTAGGAGTTGGAAATTTTTATTTCCATCATGAATTGAGCTCAAAATGAAATTAAATATGCTCTCGGGTTGCACAGTGATCAAAACCCTGACCTAGGGTTTCTAAGAGACTGTTTTAATAGATTCAAGCATGATAACCAACCAAAATTCATAAAATTTTGGGAAAATAATTTTGAGACCATTACAGTTATTTTGCAAAATATTTGGCATTGATTCATCAAGTATTTTTGGATAATTTGTTAGCAGGAGTTTTTATAAACAATATGCAGTCACAGTATGACAATGAAGAGACTATTCTTCATTAGTTTCAAATAAATATCATGCAATTGAACTTATGGTATGTGTGGTTCATGACTATTAGAGGTAAATATTCATGCTGGAGAATTTTCAAATGCTTCCATAGAATATTGAAGAAGAATTTGATGATTGAGTTGCTCAAAAATCATCTCAGTCAACAGTGCAGGTAATTGGAGTTTTCTATATGTAATTTTTTTGTTGATTAAACATTGAATCTTCATACAATGCATGTGAAAGCCGAGATATCTCCATGGATAATGTATTATAATCACCCATTTCAAAGACAAGCTCAAACCTTGATGGGTTGACAAGAAGGTATGTGATGTTTGAGCTTCCTCCGACATCTAAGAGACTTTGGATGACATCAAAGTTTGTATTATGCTAAAAGAATCCTAAGGGACTTTTTCATTACTTGAAACTTAAGATGAAAGGTTTCTTCTTGACTCAAGTTCAATTGAAACATAATGAACTTGAAATGAAACAATCAAAGACCTCTTGAATGAACATGAAGAGTCACTCTTCTGTCAAGAAAATTGTATGAGTCCAAATGGTAGGATTTTAAAAGTGAATGGAATTTAAATTTATAGTATTAAGTGTTGTAGCTCGAATCACAATTAATAAAAATACAAGAAGATGATGAAACTTGAAGTCTTGGGGAAATATTTGAAAATACCTTGGAATAAAGACAAAAGAATGAATCAGTTTCTTGGATAAGTGTTGTTGAAGAAAAGAAAAAAGACTATAAGATTTCTCATCCCTTCTGTACTTGATGGTTCAAGAGGAAAGATGATAAAAAAAATATGAGAATGTGAAAGGTAGGCTTTGAAAAAAATGAAGTGACATATGAAAAGTAAAAAAAAATAGATATAGTGTGTGTAAAAAGATGTGATTGATCTTGATTCAAAATGAGAGACATTAAAAGATAGAGGACTGCAAATTGAAGAAAGGATGATTGTGATATAAGATCAGAGAACAATAAATGAAAAGAAATAATGTGTAGGGGACAGTTAGAAGGAAAACAGAACCAAAAAATAGGATTGAGATCCATTTATGAGTACGTTCTTTTGATGCAAATATAAGGAGTAGAAAAACAAAAAACCAATATGAAAGAATTAATTGTAAAGAATGAATGAATGTCATTGTATGAAAAGAAAATAGAGGGTTGCAGGGAAATGATAAGGGTGTCATAAAGTGTCTCAAACATGAAGAAGGATGTGAAATGAAGGGTGTATAGTGTGTTGATATTAAGGTCTATTATCAGAGTAAGAAAAGTGATTTGAATGCAAGTAAGAAAGGAAAATTATATATTGTATAAAGAATTTTGATTTGTTGAATGAAGAGCTATTAAGGGATCAGGATTTGTTGATAGAGCAATAAGGAGCTAAATGATCAATTTGAACATTGTTATTGTATTGTGGGTGATTGGGTGACAGGAGTAGATGCTCATTGCAAGTTGTAGTTTGCTAAACTAGCCAAGTGGGTGTTTGGAAACCTTTCAGTAGGTGCTAGAAGGACTGTGAAGTAGGTGTTTCTTAGGTTGAGTGGGTGCTCAACCAAACTGGAAATAATTGTATGTTAAGAATGGGTGTTCTTAATAAAAATCCTTGATTTCAAGTGGGTTTTCTCCCTCTATGGGTTTCCCACTATAAATTTTGTGTCTTGTGTATTTGTCTTCTTGCATGCACTCTAATTTGTTCATGGTTTGATTTTTGTTTCTAGTCAAGAAGGTTTAAATGTTGAAAAATTGATCTTCACTGATTCACCACCCCTCTCAGTGCTTGTGACATCCAACATGCCCTTGGGCACCCTATTCTAAGATCTGGGCACCCTGGTTTGCAAAAATGGCCTAAAAACCTCCTCTGAGGTGTCGTTAGATATTCACTTGTATTTACTTCCTATCACACTAATGTCATTGTATGACCTCTAATGTCATTGTAATGTATGCAATAAGAAACCACTTGTAAAACCCCAAAAAAAACATAAAAACTCTAAAACTAAAGATGCATATGAAGAGGTCGGACTATCCTCAGTGGCCATAATGGTGGACTTATTAACTGGGTATTGCACTACATCTCATACCCAATGTAGTTTTAGTTGTGTGTGTGTGTGTGTGAATCATGCCCTAGGTTTCTCTTATGTCAATCACACTTTGTGAAGTAGAGATAAAATAACTATATGTATAATGTAGTAAATGTTTGCATGGAAACAATAAACTCCCCTCCTATGAAGTGTGATGCAGATGAACCAATCTTGTGTGCCTTGTGATGGAGCTAGATGGATGCAAATGTAGCTTTAGGTACCTTTGATGGATGCAACTCTAGATGGTGATAGTAGATGCTTAGTGCTTGGTCCCTCATTATGGTCACATAACTTTATATTTATATGGTTCTCTTGTTCTAATTTCATCATTAACCCCAAAAAGACTGACCACCAAAAATAAGGAAAGCTCAAATGGCTAGAAAGTGCCCAAAATATGAGAGTAAAATGAAAAGAGGATTAGAGTGCCCCAGAGGGGACCATGGCGCTTGGGCCACCCCATTCCTAGTTGGGCGCCCTAGTCAAAAATAGGAAAAACACATAATGACAATACAGACTGGGCAAGTACAACAACAAGCAATGTAAAAATAGCCAAGGACATGGGTTAATTATTACTCTTTTCACTTAAGAACCATATGAATAGTAGTATGATACCGAGACTAAATAATGACTCAAAGTGTATGATTTTGTGTCTACACTATGTCGATGATCTTTTCAGTAAACCTAAACACCGATGTGATCATCTTTATGTCCTCAAAATCCTCTTTAAGTGTCTTATCCGCTTCTTTCTTCATCTCAATCCAGCCAAGTGTGTGTTTGGAGTGTTGACTGACAAACTCCTTGCCTTCATTATATCCATCAGGGGTATTGAATTTGATCCCGTCGAAATCAAGGCTATCTTTGACATGTCTCCTCCCAATATTAAGAAACTTCGCAATCTCCAAGGCTGAATCCAATTAGTTCATCTCTTCATCTTGCGACTTTCAAATTGTTGCCAATCCTTCCATCATCTTCTCCGCAAAGACAAAGACTTCAATTGGGATGATAACTTCCAAAAATCTTTTGAAGATCTTAAGTAGTATCTTTTATCCCCTCCAGTGTTTACAACTCCACGTGAGTTGGATCCCTTCTATCTATATGTATTTACTATTGATCACGCCCTAAGGGCTCTGTTGGTTCATCATGATGACCAAGGCCATGAGTAGGCTATTTATTACATCACTCACACCCTTCACGAGTATGAGACTCACTACACTAAAATTGAAAATTTGTGTTGCGCTCTTTTCTTTTCCACTTCTAAGCTTTGACATTATCTTCTTAATCACAAGACTTATGTCATCAATAGCTTTCATCTTCTCAAAATGATGCATTCTGAGCATTATCACAATGATCGCAACACTTGGTGGCTCATGATCATGACTGAGTTTGACCTAGAGTTCATCTCTCAAAATTATTTCAAGGCCAAGCTATTATAGACTAAGTAGCTGAAGGCCCTCTTCTTCATAAGCATCTTCCTCATGAACAATTTTCAAACAAACCCATCAACAATTTACACCATGAGTATTCTCCTCTTAGGATGAATCTATTTTTTTACGGCTCTAAGTGTCAACAAGGTGGATGCACTAGCGTCATTTTCATTCCTCTTTTAGGATACTCATATCCCCATTTCTCAAAAGCTTGACTTTGAGTGAACAAACAATATGGTAGAGTATGAAGCCCTTATCTTATGTCTTGAAACCATTTTCTTTTTAGGGGGTTAAAATACTTGACATATATGGGGATTTTGAACTCATCATTAAGTAAGTTATAGGCGATTATCAATGTAAAAATGAAATTCTTCATAAATATAAGGATATAGTCATCTATATCCTTTAGGCTTTCAATTCTTACGTTATCCGAGTCATCCCTCGATCATCTAATCATTTTTATGACACGATGGATTATCTTACATATCTCATCTCATGGAAAATAAATGAATCCAAAAATTTTGTTGTTATTCACCATCGTGATTAATCATCTCATGAGTTACCTCACGTCAATCATTTTGAACCCTGTGCATCGGATCTTTGGTATTCTTAAATATTCGATTATCTATCCAAATCCATCATTCCCTTTGACCTATCTAAGAATGGTAAGAGGTCATTTCTTCAACGTGCTAATCACTATGTCATCCTTGGTGGTATTCTCTATAAACGTGGGTTTGAGTGGTATTCTTCTTTAATGCCTTAAATCCCATGAGTCTACTCGTGTTATCTAAGAGGTCCATGAAGATATTTGTGGTGGAAAATTTAGTGGCTTAACTATCCCTAAACGCGTTCTTCACCTCAGCTATTATTGGCATTCTCTCAATCATGATTGTTGTAAATACGTTCAGAAATGTGTTAATCATCAACAACATTCTAATCTTGTTTGCATTCCTAGTCTAGGCCTTACAGCCAGTTCAAGACCGTTGTCCCTTATCATAATGAGGCCTTGATCTCATCTCTACCATCAATCCTCACTCTTCATAGCATCATCATTCTATCATCACCATGACTGAATATTTCACCAAGTGGCTGGAATAAATTCCACTCACCTCAACTAAATATAATCAAATCGTTAACTTCATCTATCACCACATAATTTTCCACTTCGACATCCCTCATAAAATTATAATGGAAAATGGAAAGTACTTCAAAAATAAATATTTCAAGAAGCTTTATGACTCATTTAATATCAAGATTAGCTTCTCCTCTCCTTACTATTCCTCAAGCTAATGGCCAATCCAAAGAAAATAACAAAAAGCTTTGTAACATTCTTACCAATACTGTCGATAGATCATGTCGTAATTGTCATCTTCACATCCCTATCACTCTTTGGGATTATTGGGCTAACATCTACTCCTCTATGGGTGTTACTGCCTTCTCTCTTTTATATGGATCTAAATATGTTCTTCCCTTCAAAGTTCAAATTCCATCATTGTGTGTGTCTCTTCATGACTTCATTTTTATGAAGATTATCGCTAGGAGCATGTAGCATAGCTCAAATTGTTAGACAAATGTCCACCTTCTTGCTCTTAAGCATCATCATGTTTATCAAGAGTGCATAAAGTATGCTTACAACAAACACCTCAAATAATGTGACTTTAATGTTGATTACCTTGTCCTTAAATAAAATCAGAACATCTAGAAAGGAGCTAACGTGGAAAGTTTTCCCTCAACTGGATTAGACCTTACATTATCACGCATAAGTATGGGTCAGGAACCTATCATTTGGCCTCCCTTAATGGTAAACTAGAATCAGAACCCCTTAACGCATTGCACTTGCAAACATTCTATTGTTAGTATACCTACCTATGATCACTTAGTTATATCCTTACATCATTTCCCCATAATTATCCTTCTCCATCTCCCATTGTAATGATTTGGAATTATGTGGTCTACCGTCACCTTCCTAACCATGACCTTAAATATGGGTACTAAGACTTTGTCGATAGAATTTTCCTTATTGATAGATTCTCCCATTCTTGGTGAGAGCTCCATGTAATCATTGCATCCATCACCCTCTTATCTACCTTATTGGTGCCACGCAAAGGGTCTATAGATATCCCTTGTACATCTTCTCATCCCATCCCTATGTGGTCTACTTAGCTATACCCAGCTCCTCCCCGTGTCAAAATATTAGATGCTTATATTTCATGTTATACTATCCAAAAAACACAGATTGATCTATTGAAGGAAAATTGTTCATATAATGCAAAAAAACCTAAAAATATACTGATCCCTCAAAGGAAAACTATCATGCATATCTTATCCTTCCATCATATATAAAAATTAGTAGACCCCTCCATCGAAGGATGACTAATCTCTTATATCATGGCAGTGAATGATTCCCACATTGATCATCCTTCTACATATCCAAAATCAAAATCATATAACAAATATAAAAGAAAACATCCTAAGAAAGCTTCATGTATTGATTAGATTTCTCATATATTGCAAACTTCATGCATTGATCAGGTTTCACTTTTCCCTCCTCCCAAAGCTGGTGTATAGTTCTAGGAGCATCCACCTATAGAGAACCCTCTTCCCACGTACAAGTTGCATCTAAAACCCCTTTGTCATGTCGACATTAGGTTTATGAGCTCATTTCATCCATACTTCCCTCATGATATTTTATATAACTAACTATTATTGGTTATGTGTTAACACCATGTTTTGGTCACATGTGGATTGTGTTACCAAGACCCCTTTCTTGTTTACCTATAATATAGTGGGAAGCAACATTCCTCGTGTGTTCCTTGATATGACGTAGTGTCGTTTGTACCCATAGGCTTCCAATCAGTTCATCAATGTGGAATTATATCATCTATCTTCTCTTTGCTTTATCATCATAGCATTTATCTCATCTAGAATATTTGTACACTATCTATCAAAAATTTCAACATTTATCTCATATATTTTTTATCTATAAAAAATCTCACATGTTCTTATCTATCATCATCCATGACTATTATCCATCACATTTTATTATCATCACATATCATCTATTAAACATATAATCATATATATACATTCACCATCATCATCAAATATAAAACCAACATATAATCGTCATCATCCATAATCATCAACATATATCAAATAATCAAAATCATACAAATGACACATGTTAGAACATGAAAAAATCACACACACACACACACACACACACACACACACACACACACACACACACACACACACACACACACACACACATATATATCATATATTGTCAAAAAAATAGTGTCTCAATACATCATTGGCATCTATGGTCCCTCTCTCAGAGATGATATATCATCAAAATCAGTAAAGTTGACATCAAATAATCTCAAATATTACCCCCCTAGGGTAGGTTCCTCTATTTATTGTTTGGGTTCTAATCTGGTCCTCATCTCGGGGTGGGTCATGTCATGCTTGTTACACTCCCATATGGCTCTACATCTTGCTGCTTATCATCATCGCTCACATATACTCCTAATATCTTAAATGCCCATGGTAACTTGTGTACCACTATCTTCTCATAGTATCTAGCCTCTACAACTAGTGTTATATATTGATCCATAGATATGGTGCCAGAAGGTGCCATCTATCCTGCTCCCATGTGATGCCACTGGTGCACCATTCACTGACTTTGAGACTAGTATAGATGCAAGATCTCCAAATCAGGATCTATATGCCTCCCTCTACCTCTTTTACTGATCCCTATCCTAGATGGTTGTGTATCTCTCACTGAGTCATTGCATCCCTCTCTTGGTGTACTGTCTCAAGCTCCTGCCTCGTAGCAGTTCTCTCTCTAAGCAAGCCAAAAATATCTCTCTCCATATGTATAGCTACGCACTATCTCTGCAAAATCTCCTTGATCACCACCACCTCCTCTAGGAGCCATCTCCTCCTCGGCCTCTATCTCCTCATCATCATCATCCCCTCTCTCCAATCCCTCTCCAGTCATCCAAGCTACCCATGTAGTGGACATCCAATCTATAAACCTGAACTCCAACTCCCACATCATCCTCATCATCCCATGGCTATGGTGCCTCCTCCAATGGATTGGCCATGTCTGGACTAGGAAATTCTCTTTTTATCTCATCGTGCCTATAGACAATGGGCTCCCTAGGTACTATCTGGATGACAGCAAACTGTCATCATAATATATCAAACTACATAGCCTTGATCATCTCTGGTCTATGGCCCTATACCCACCTAGTCCTCCTCATACCAACCAACTCTACATCTACTCCAGGCCATGCAAGGAAATCTCAATATGGCTACCATCTGATATACTCTACATCGAGCTCTACAAACCTATCACTATACCAATCTACATCTCTAACTCCTTTATCCCCATCAGCCTGATCGGCTCGCCATCTCAGAAATCCAACTGGAGCTCTATGTGATCCCTTGTGACCCATGACAGCCCTAGTGGCCTAATAACTGTTATGTGCTCATAAGCTCAGCAGTGAAGGAGGAATCCTACATCTAGTCCTATCCTCCTCCCCGATCTATGCATCATCAGCTCATGATACACATGTGCTAGCAACAGTTTGTCCCAAATGAAAATATGATTTGGTGATCCACAATATCTGCTAGAACCCCTACTAGTGTCCATGGAAATCTGGCTCCCCCTGAGTCATGTAGTGCATAACATGATATCACCATCATCACTAGGCATATCAATTAGCTTTGCAGTACCCTGCGCTCATATCTCATCTCATACGAAAAAGCACCTGAAGAAAATGTAATGCATGGGGCATCAACTCCAAACATTGTGTCAAGACCTCCAATCTGCTATCAACTATAATGGGAACTATTTGTTCCCCCTGTATCAAAAATATGAGAATGTAATATACATCCTCTAGGGTGATTTTCATCTCACCCATCCTGAACCAAAATGTGCATGTGCGCACATCCTATCTCTCTACCAGTATGATCATCAAAGCCACATCGTGTGGGATCATTTGATAATATCTAAATCCACCCAATCTCACCAGTGCTTAAGTGATCCCACTCAACATCTGTTATATCCCCCTTGATATGATCATATAGGGTTGGGAATCTATCTCTCAGGTACAAGGTAACTCAGGTGCAATCATCAATAAACCAAGTATATATCAGATTCCTCATCAAAAACAAAAAACAAAAAAATATCAAACCTATCCATCCCATCCTCGGTTAACGCTGACGTAGGTCGGGTCGATGCACCTAGGTTAGAGTCAACACTTTTTTAGGCTAGGTCGATGACGATCATATCCTGTCGCCGCCAACCACTCCTAGCTAATAATCCAAAAATTTAAAAAATGTAAAAAATAAAATAATAAAAACATAAAATCAATTAAAAACACAAGGATTCATTACTCACCATCCTACGTGCCCTCTGGCGCTTCCTCACAGCTCCTCCGATCTCCATTTTTCTCCAAATATCAATCTCCTTTTATAGCTCAGAGCTCTCAGTCATCACTTTGAGGTGTGCAAATGAGCTTATTCAGCTGACTTGTGGGCTTATATAGCCACCGACCACAGTTGCTGCCAACCACCTTGGGTCACACCATTCACCTAGGTCGTCATCGACCCATGCTACCATTCTTCATCATGCTTTTTTTTTCTTCTCCACATCATTATACCATCTTTACTTCAATTTTTTTATTTTTGGTGTGTCACCCATTACACACTTTTCCCTATTATTTCCATCTTTTTACTCATCGTTTTTTATTTTTTCCATTTGGCCATTATTGTGTCCTTTTCTGGGGCACCATATTATCATCTATCTTATCTCAAGTCCACTTTTTGTAGCCATATTTGTGTTCCCTCTCGGGGCACCATATCACATATTTTTTATATTTTCATCATTCAGCCATTTTTGTGCCCTTTCCTGGGGCACCTTTATTTCCATCCTCATCCTCATCCTTTACAGGCGCATACCTTTTCCCGGTTCCTCATTTACAAAGGATTTTTCATTATTCTCACATTTGGTTGCGTATAATTTTGATGTGTGCCTATGACCCATTGGTCCCCATGACTTGCATCCATTTGAGTGGTTTCCCATTGGACTCCCTCCATTTTGCAGTGATTTTCGTTGACTCATAAGCTCGTAGGACATTATCGTCATCTCCCTGAAGACTGTGCCCTTTGTTTCCTACCGAAGTGACTCCTAAAATCACCACCATGTTTTAATATTTTTACTTGAATCCTTCTTTCTTGGGGCATCTTGCCTCATCTTTTCGTTTCCCATCCTTCTTTTCCCACCTACCCTTCTTCATCTATCTCTTTCAAACTCGTGATTGATTTTCCTTTGTGTCATCGATCCCTAGTTTGAGGGGGAACACATCATCAATCCTCCATCATCCATCATCACATCTCCCATATCTCATCATTTTTGTTATCACGTGGCTTACTTGCACAAGAACTTGACAAAAAGGGGAAAATGTAGACACCAAAATTTGGTATCGCTACCCTTGTCACCCCGCGTTCACTTCTTTTCACCATGGTCACTTATCTAGACCCTTCATTTTAATTCATATTTTATTAATATTCCCATCTTTCCCATCTATTATCCCATTCATCTTAAATTATTTCTAATCCTCATTAATTATTCCCTAATCCTCATCTCATTATTTAATTGATCCTAATCACCCCAATCAACCTCTAATTTTTATCTCTAGGTTGTTTATCATCCCTAAACTACCTAGTTATTCATCTCTAGTCTCCCCTTAGCCTTTATTTACTCCATTTCATCCCTCACCTACCCATTTCATCTCCCTATGCAACCCTAACCCACCTAATCCTCCTAAAACCCTAATCCCACTCCTAATGGGCTTGATGCCTCGAGCTAGGCATCCTCCCACCGCCCAAATGGATGGTTCCCCGCTGGTTGGTGGTGACCCACCTAGGTTGCTATTGACCCTATAAATCCACCCATACCCCTCCTTCCAAAGGGATGCAAAATCATAAATTTTTCATGCAATTGCAATTCTTATCTTTGTGCTTGAGCTTCTCTATAGTTGTTTCAGTCTTCTTGGAGTCCCTTTGAGCTTGCTTGCATCATTTGTGGAGACTTTAGGGAGATCATATTTTCCTTGTGTTGGTTTATTCCATTGTTGCATTATCATTATTGTTATTATCAGCTACTAACATTTTGCAGGTCCAACTGCCATTAGAGATCCAGATCTCATCCTCCCCTTTTATCCATGTCTTGTGTGCAGTTTGTCAATCCAACCCATCCATTTTTTCAGTCACACCTAGGTCATCCCAGGTTGTCGTGGACCCTTTCAGGTCACTGTCGACCCTACTCCTATTGCATCACCTATTCTTCCATCCAGATCCATAACAGTCTGTTATTTTGTTTCTGTGTCCACACAGTCCTCAGATATGTCATTCAGTCACTCTGACATCCTAGGTCCACTCTGCCAGTCCCTGGTCATCACCAATTCAACCTAGTCATCATCGTCGACCTGATCCATATTTCCATCCTATCTTGTTAGATCCTCATTTTCTTTCATCCTTTTTGTTTTTCTTGTTTTATATCTTATGTGTAGGTTACCATCAGTTGTTACATGACTTTATCATCTTTAGATATGTATACATAGCCTATAAGATCTGCATTTTTGGTTACTATTTTAATTCATCTACCTCGATCGCCATCGACTGGACCTTTGCAGCTTGGGTTGCCGTCTACCCAACTAGGTATATTTCATTTTTTGTCAATTCAGATCATATTTGTACTTTCCTTTCATTTCTAGTAATTTCAGTTTCTATTTAGTTCAGATTCTGCATGTTATTTATTCCTTTACCATTTATCTTATCTTCTTTTATCAATACGAGGGTTGACATTTGCATAAGGAATTTCACACTTCTTAGAACCAAATTCGTCGAGAAATCCCTTTATCTACCATCTAATCTATTTTATTTCTAGTTATCTTTGTTGTGTATATCCATCAAGTTTGCAGCAAAGAGTCTACTTTAGCGCATGTCCTTCATCACCATCTTATCCCAAGGTACCTTAAACCCTAACTTGCCTTCATTTCTTCCTTCATTATGCTTCAGTCAAATTTTTGCAACTTTCAGGCACTCAAAAATTTCTAGAGATGGCTTCATCAGATAGATAATTTTCCCACCTTTCCAGAAAGGTAAATAAGTCCTCCTAACTCCTTGTATTTTTTGAGTTATGGCTCGGGAGAGGTAACAGTGAAAATTTTCCCTGGGTGGGCCCGCGGAGGTAAGGAGGAAAATTTGCCAAGGAATCTCAGGCCGGTGGAGCGGAGTTGGAAAAATTTTCCAAGGAAATTAGCGGGTCAGTGGAGACATGGAGAAAATTTGGGCACTTAGCCCTTGTTGCAGAAAAGGGGCGCAAAGGAAATATTTGGCCCGCATGCCCGAAGAAGTAATGAAGCATGCCCGCGGGGCCAGGGAGAAAATTTTGGCACTTAGCTTTTGGGGCGAAAAGGTTAAAGTCAAGAATTGGCCCGCGGCTCCGGCAAAGGAAAATGGTTAAGGCTCCACTTTAATAAGAAGCTGACACATGTCATGCGAGAGCACAGGGACACGGAGTTGTTTGGGAATTTTTGCAAATTTTTAAAAAGGGGAAAGGTGAAGTTTGAGGCCATGGGCCCGTGAAGGAAGAAAATGAAGCACACCTTCATGCCAATCAGAGGTCACCACGTGTCATTTTTATGACACGTCATCAATGCATCGGTGGGATACCGATTTTTTTTGGAAAATTTTCCCAATTTGAAATCAAAGGGAAAATTTTAAGGTTTGACCCCATCGACCCCAATTTTGACCCGTTTTTCACCATTTTTGCCCTAATTTGGCCACAGAATTTCAAAAGGTCATATCTTTCGATCCAATCATCAAAATTCATCAAATTTGGTACCATTGGAAAGCTATCAACGCCCTCTACACCATGGAAGCTTCAATTTTGAGTTTTGGGCAAAGTTCGAGGGAGAAAATTGAAGAAAAGTCCTGGGCACAAGAAAAAAATGCATAACAAATATCCAACTACCAAAAATTAATGCAGTATGGCAGCCATTTTTCTCCAGCATGGTTGAATACATTGGAAAATGGATTTGTGAGGGTTCCCTTTCTGTTTTAATGAATCTTGTCGGTGGTTGGAGATCTCAAATTAATTTTCCCGCTTTTTTTCAATTTTCTTTGTTCTACTTCATCATTAAAAGCCAGTTTTGGCTCATTTTGTAATGGTTGGAAATTATTTCTCTTGCAAGCTCTTCTTTTTTCCTTAGCAGGGATTTGAAGGAGTTTTAGACCTCCCACGAAAACTGCAGCATGTGTTTGTCCTCTTGCTACTGTAATGCATTGTATCAAACTTGGGAATGATAATGCATGTTCTGTGAATGATTTTCCAATTCTATCATGCGTTTATTATTATCTTCTGGTCTTTCATTATATTTTAGAAAAAAATTGCATGTTTTGATGCTACATCTCCATGATCTATGTCTATTTTGCAAAACAAGAAGTTTAGCACTCCTTTGGTGTATCATAGTTCTGTTTTTTGCTTAGTTTTGTTTCAATTTCCATGTTTTCTCTCAACCCTGTCTCCTTGGTAGTTTTAGAGTAGGAATTTTGAATCATAACCTTTGCAAAAATTGCATGCATATACCTCAATAGAGGAGTAGGAACCAGCCTCAATTTGGAGAGTTTTCCCAATTTGGAAGGTCCCACACCTAGGGAAAACTCCATGTTGTGCGTTCACACCAAATTGACCATTTGTCTGTAGTAGATCTGAAGGTCGATTTAGGGGTGCTGTGAATTTGCACTAATAGTATATAGCTCACTAATCTGAATAGGAAAGAGAAAATTTCGTTCAACACACCAGCTCCAATTTTGAAGTAATTTGGATTACTACAACTCTGTAGATTTGAGGAGACATTTTCTATGGTTGAAACCTTTAGGATGATATAAAAACAAATGAGAGAATTAATGAGGGCATGTAAAAACTCTTCTTAAATTCATTCTCATAGGGAATACATAGTCCAAGTTTCAAGGCCATCGGAGGTGGGGTTTGCAAGTAATGAGCAAAATTGTGTTTTGGTCATGATGGATATCTGGTTTTTCTTAAATAGTGTGATAATCATAACAAAAATAGAGGGTGGTTAAAAAAATTAAAAAATTACTAAGTGTTTATCAATGTTGGTTTTTAAACTCACCTTTTCATTCAAATATACTTTCCCCCTATTTTTCTTGTTTTCAAATTCAAATTTTGACCATAGTTGACTAACCATGGTTGGGATGGGGTTACAACTTTCCAAATGGGTCTCAGACCCCCTCATGTCCCTTACTATATTAAGAGACAAAGGGACATCATATCTTCAAAAATGTGCCATGGGTAGCCTCATTATGAGAAGGGGGCATAAGGATTTAAGTTGTGAGGTTGAAAACATCTACCTAGTGCACAAGTCATGAGTTTTAAGTGACGGAGGAGGAGCTATTCCTTGGTGGAGAATTATTTTGTCCCCCATGTCCATTTATCAAAGTGAAAAAAGGACATCACCTCTTTCCAAGTGTGCATAGGATCAGCTCATCATCATAAACGGGTCAAAACTTAAAGTGAATTGAAAACACTTACCAAACACCTTAAGTTGCAACTTAAGTGACTCATATTCTAATTATCCATATCCCTCCTTAGTGGTGAACATGAGTTTCCCCTATATCCCCTTTTAATTTTATCAAACAAATAAAGTGATATTAGGGGTATCCAAGTGTGCATTTTCCATTTTTGGAAGTTGGGTGTCACCATTGCACTGCTAAAAATAGGCTATCAGAGTGCCTTTTTTCCCCGAGAGCTTCCTTTGGTGTTTCCTAGGCCAAAATCATATAATTTTTAGTATAAAACACCCAAGGAATCCAATGTCACAATATTTAAGACTTGGTTCTTCCTTATATTTGAAATTTATGCCCTTTTAAAATTCTGGTCATGAGTGGTTCCCAGAAGGTCAAACTGTCACTAAAGAAAAACTAAAATTTTTTCAATGCAACCTATGGAACATGTAGAGGGTTTAATTTTATCCAATGTGGCCTTTTAATCATATTCTCAATCTCTTTGTAACTCCCATAATCCTCAATTTAATCTTCACCTAGATCGAAAGTCTTTGCCCGCACTATCGGGCCATTATCTACAAATATTCTCCTCATATTCCATTTATTTTTTTTGTAAAATTAAGTAGACATCCTTATATTTATATTAAGTATATTATGGTTTTCTAACTCTTCCCGGGGATCCTAAACCATTTGAAACAAGAAAAGTTATTTTTTAGGAAGAAGTAATTCCCATCACTGGTTAAAAATAACCCAGTTTTGGAGAAGATTTTCCCATGATTCCAAATCTTTCCTAAACTTTCCTAGATAAATTTAGTGCATATAATAACTCCTCTACAAAAATCATAGGAGAATTGTGCCTCAACAATCAGCTTCCGAGGGGTGTCCACTAGTGTGAAAAATTTTGAAAATGAGCCTTTTTGGGCCTCAAAGAACAATTCCTTCTGAATGGTTCTGAATGAATCCATGAATCTATGAATCACCTTTATGCACATGAAACACAATTGAAAATTAAATTATCACATTCATCCTAGCCATTATGAGGGCAACACAGTAATTGAGTTGGCCAAAGGACAGGTTTACATTGACTGAGAAAAGGGAATTTCAAATGTGGGCTAGGTTGTCATGACGACAATTTTGAATTTTTCATGCTAAACATTTTGCATGACAACATACCACTAAGGGAAAGTGTATTGGGAGAGAGGTCTATTTTTCCCTCCAACCATTGACACTTTCCTACAGATAAGTGTCATTACAGATGATCACAAGCCCAATTTGTAACTTGCCTCGGGTGACACAAAGGCTCTAGGCAAATCGTTGTCCTAAATATTCCCTAGGTGTCATTCCCTTATTTAGTTCCTACTTTGGTTCCTGCTTTGGTTCATGAATTAGTAGTTAGTTCTTGTTAGTGGCTGATTATAATCTGAAACAAGTTGTGTAACTTGTAAAATTGGAGAAAATTGTGGTTGTGCAACTGTTAAAACTCTTATGTGACTATTTTTCCCCAATATAGGACTGCCCACGTGGCACACTAGCTCCCAGGTGTTCTTGTCTATTTTAGGTGCTTTTGTCCATGTTGATATTTGTGGCCAAATCTATTTTGGCCCTGTTTTGTAAATGATCTATGTTTTGATCATCCTATTTGTTTTTTTATAACTACTTTATGTGACTGTTGGGAGGGTGAAAAGGTTCAGCCGATGTTTTCCCCCACTCATTTGGGGTGCGTAAGATGAACAAATGTGAATGGATCCCAAATGCAAAAAATTGAAACTGATGTGCACATCTTGTATAAGAATCCTATAGAGGGAATATGGATTACATGTGATAGTTACCATGAAGTAAGAAAAACAATCGAAAAATTCTAGCATACAAGTGTTAGTGACAAACAAGCAATGCACACTGAAATAACTAGTAAAGGCATATAGGAAAATAGCAAACAAGGACTCGGCTAGTATTTGGTTGCATACATGCGACACCACTTAGGATGTCACAAGACAATTAGAGTCATCAAAGCTTGTACAAACAAGGTAACAAGCAAACATAGGGCTAACCCACAAATAGTGACAACCAAAGTATAAACAAATTGAACAACCATCATTGTAAGGAATATTTCAAGGAAAATACTACACATGAAGCACCCATTAGCATTTTATGGAAGATAAATAGTATGTGACAATGTAATATTTGAATATAGGAATGAAAATGTGAAATATGGAAACGATAGAATCCGATAATAAGTGAGGAAAGGTAGATGCCCCCAGGAGCCTCAGTGGGACCGGTAGTGGACAGGGCCAAGCATCCTACATCATGTAACAATATGTAAGTGACATGCATTCACCTCGGGATACCATGTGAACATGCATGTGTGTGCGAAAAATGATAAAGCATACTATGAACTGTAGTAACATGATAAACAAAGGTGCAACATAGAGTAGTATAAGCAATTAAGAATGTATCCAATTGAGATTTAAGCTAATGTTTTTTGGGTTTTTAATTGTAAATATGTGAGGGAAAACAACTATAAGGGAGGAATAAGGATGCCCCCTAGTGGGTGGGTGCAAAGTGAGGTTCATATAAAGAAACCCTTAACATTCAAGTATGAACCATGAACAAGAGTGTGTCATCGAGTGGTGTGGGAGAATTAGGATGCCCCAAACATGAATGCCAATATGATTTATGCAATGATAGTACTAGGCAAGGACCCAAAATCAGATGATGTAAAGGAACTACATATGTCAACATGATCCATGGTCTGATGGTCATGGGAGAGTGCATGAGTCCAAGTATGTGAGATAGGTATAGATCGAGAAGTTGGATAAATAGAGTGCAAAATATGTCTAGATGGTACATGTGAAGCATGTGACCAATGTGAATAGATGCCCCCATGAGGTGGGTTATGGGATCTATAGATGCGACAAGGTGTATGACTAGTAGTCATGTGTGAGAGAAACTAAGATGGATGTGCAAAATGTGCTACAAGAGGAGAAAGGGCTCAAAATACCATAGGAGGTGTCAATGCTAAGGATACATCATAATAGGAGAAGATGCACTAGGAGTAGGAGCAACTGAATATGGTATGGTCAGAGGAGCCAAGGGAAAAGGTGCCCATTATCTACAACTGTAAAAAGATGAACACATACAAACATGAGGCAAGGACCTAGTGTCACGTGAAAGTGCACGTACCTTAGTATGTGCATTCATATATGCAAAGAAAATAAAATAGGTATGAATTAGGAAACATAAGAGCTACCAGATAATGATGAAAACATGGTGAGGGGAAAACCCTATAGATTCCAAGATCCCAACGACATGAGTAGGAAGTGTATAAGCAATAAGATTTTATCCATTAAGAGAAAATATAATAGATGTAACTTTGGGCTCATTGGAAATAGTTGAAGCAGTACATGCAAACATAAGGATCAAGATGTGAGTCAAAAGATGTGTAACATATGTAATGTTAGGGGGCTCATCAATAGTAATGGAAAGCAATAGGTGTAATGTGGGAAGATTAGAAGCAATAAAGCAATATGAACTAGCACCTATGATCATAGACAAAAATGTAGAAAGAGGGGAATGGTTGGTCCCCGTGAATGTAACAAGATAAGGTGTAGCCATAGTAAATGAATCATGCATAGGATCTTGGAAAGTGAGAGCATTAGGAATCATTGTAAAATTAGTGTACGGTGTTCTAAATTGTGATGAGAAAGGTTTGGAGAGAGATGTAACTGGTAGAGACAAAATTGCATCCATCAATAGAAGTGCAGGATGAGTTGAGACATAATGGAGGCAGTATCATGGGACTGCCAATCCAAATTGTGGGACCTTGTAAATCATTGAGCACAGAGGTTTCATCCAAGGAAGGATCAACTTCCTCTGCTTATTTCTACTGCTACAACTACTCCTAGGAAAGGAAATGAATCTATTTGACTCTACTCTATCATTTCAAGGGACCAGGGTGAGAAGGAGATGTATAAAATGAAATCCCAAGCTAAAGGGAGATGATATCACCAGAAATAAGGGGATGAACACTCTCAGATGAATGAAAATGAGGGGAAATGGAGAAAGGAAGGGTAGATACGCATGCCACATTCTGGAACAACATTCACACAATCATTCTCATGGGAGACAACAGAGAAGAAACCTATAAGGGACATGAAGAATGCACATCATACCATTATTGCAAAGGAAAAGTAAGTAAATGTAATAAAATGTAAGCTAGGGAAAAGGATAGCCACAAAACAAGACTTTTATTGCTTCCAAAATATAAATAATCGATTACAATGGTGGAAAGAGGAAAGAATCCACATGTAGAAAACCATATCGGAGGCCTGCAACTCAAAATGCAAAATAACACTACTCTAAATAATGCTCTTGCAATCCAAGAGGGTCCAAATTTTACAAATGAGCATTACCCAGTAATATATAGAAGAAAGGGGAGAGAAGAGGAGGGAAAAGAGAGGGAAACTCATATTTTCAATCTCAACCACCAACAACATGCATTAAATTCTTGAAAATCCACCTGTAACAATGTCACATTTGTCTCTTTATGTCAACTAACTTGTAGGAGAAGAAAGGAGGCCAAATCTCATGAAATATGGGTGGTTGAGTTGACTAGAAGTGTGCATTAATGACCTGAGTCACATTTTCCCATTTCCACCTACCACAACCTGCCAAAATCTGATTTTGAATAGTCCAACGTGTAGCCCATGTTAGCAGCTTTCTAACCAAACCTCGCACGTATGATTTTGAGCTCTATGCAAGAAGTTATGGCAATTTTAAGTTTTACAATACAAGAGAAACACGCAAGACATGTGGCATGATCTGATTGGTCTTGAGATTTGGCTGATTGTTTGTTTGTTTCATCTCTGCCACATGTCACATGCTCATTCGCCATAAGAATTGGTGTGTAGTTGTCATTCTTCAATTTTTCCACACAAGCGACACTTTATCTAACAAGTTTTCAAAATGGACACATGACACATAATGATTGGTGTGGAGGGTTGTAGCCTTTGGTGCATGCGCGGGAGTAAAGGGCACAAGGAGAGAGAATATAGAAGTCTGCAAACATGTACAACATAGTGCACGAGAATAGGATGAAAGGGATGGATGTTTGCTAAGGCATGCAAATGTGCAAGGAAGGTGCATGTCTTTGACAAGGGAGTGCATAAGCATTGGAAGAGGATGATGTGCAGGAGCTTGCCAAGCGGGAAAAGGGAAAGCACAGAAAATAGAAGTGCCCGAGATGAAATGTGAACACATATGCATGAGGGAAGAGCATTAGGAGGAAAAGAGTGTGCATGTACAATGCACGAAACTCAGGACGAAAAAGCACATGCAAGAAAATCATGTCGAGGACTTGTTAAAAATGGAAGGCAAGTCAATGGCACATGTGAGGAAGTGTGTAATGAGCAAGAAATGGAAGCGGGTGCACAAGGAGTGCATGTAGGGGAAAATGGAAGAGATAGAATAATAAAAGAAAGGAATGTGGGAGCATGCATAAGATGCGCAGAAGGAAGCAAAGGGAAGGAGAATGACAAGGAAGAAGCAAGGAGATTGAGTGAGGGTGTGCACAAATAACTGCATCCAAGCAAATGTGTTAAAGAAGGAACTTAGAGGTGCACGCATCCTGAAAACTTGATGTCATAGTAAAAATGGAACTGTAAGTGTCAAAATAACCCGGGGCAATTATTTAAGACAATTGTAACATTGGAAGCACTAAGCATATGATCAATAGAAGTGCATCGAGAGTGAGATATAATGGGAGGAGTATCATGGGTGCCTATAAAATATTGATCGTGTAAATCGGCAGCAATATGGTGCATCCCAAGAGGAAAAGGATGTGAAATTTTTGTAATTTCATGAGCATCATGTGTGAGAGGAATATCACAAAGAGTAACAATGTAACATGAGGTGTGGAATCTACTATAGCAGTATCCATGGAAGAATGTGTAACAAGGGCATTGTTTTCTATGTCACGGGTTTAAAGAAGTATATGCATAGTATGTAACCAAGGATGGCCTAGAAGGATAGTATAAGGAACATCATGGGGAATAACGTGACATAGAACATCAAGAGTGTAAGATCCCATAGTAGGGGGAAGACAGATTATACCCAATATTTTCTTAGGTGTATTATTAAAGCCACATATACAAAGAGTAGATGGATTGAGATGAATAACAGAAAGTCCTATTTGATGGAGAAAGGGAAGATTGCATACATTAAGACTACATCCAGGATCAACTAGGACATGCTTAACAAGGAGATTACATGATTGAACCTAGGCATAGAATCCATGGGGAAGATCATTGGGTAAGTAGCAAGGCCATGGATCCACTAAAGACTCCGAAATTTAATGTAAGGGAACTACTGATTTCGCCAAAATGATTTACACAAAATTTAAATCTAAATAAGAGTGAACTACTATTGATCTAAGATAGACTAACTAACAAGGTCTTGACAATGGGTTGATTGAGTAGGCTAAAGTAATATTCTATGCAAGCTTTATGTAAGAGTGATGAGATAAGAACACACAGAATTGACAATGACTGCGCACTTGTATTTATAGGTTTGAATTGATTCATGGGCTAATTCTTCCTGGCTGTAAAGGCATATTATTTGTTTGGTTGCATTATTCCTACAATTTTTTTAATGATTACATGCAGAAATCCTGCTATCTGATAATACAGGGACAATTAGATGAATAAAAATGGGAGTCATATTGCCACCCAGGTGCTACCATATTGTTCACCGAGAATTACATTAGTGTCTGTCCATGAAGTTCTTATGTGTGTGGTGTCTTGTGTGTATGTGTGTTAATGTCTCTCTGTGTATTGTGTTGTGTGTCACATCAGCATTCAATTATGTCACACACCTGTACCTGCAAAATAAACCTTAGATACCTTCACAATACTTAAGCACACATTAGATGAGTAAAAATAATGCATATGCTTGAGTCATATTTACCTCATGGTCACACGAATGTGATTACATTACGATTTGCACTACATTTCAGTTCTTGTGTAATTCTAGTGTGTGTGATTGGAATAGTGTCCCTTGAGCTAGGTTTCCCTAGTGCCATTCATACAAAGAATACCAGGTTACAACTACATTTTTCCCAAAATACAAATGTGTGGTATGGAATTCAGAATAAACCCTCCTATGCAGTGAAGTATGCAGTGCCTAAAATGTATTCCTTGGTGTAGTAGATAGAAAATATTAGCTCCTTATAGTAGTATGCGTCTCTTGAATGCTTTCCCCTTTAATAAGGATAAATAAGACATGTATATATGTGATTCCCTTGTTTAAGTTTCGTCATTAACAAGTGAAAGGCTAACCAAGAGTGATAAAATAAAATAAGAAAAAAGTAACATTTGAAAGGTCATAAAAAGGCGTAAAGAGGACACATGCACCCAAAGGGGACAATAACACTCGGGTGCTCATATCCCTTATGGACAATCTTGTACAAGATGCTCAAAAGGTCAGACAGTGAAATCAGAGCAGAGTAGAATGTCGGTCTGAATGCAAAACTATAAGTTGTCAATCAAGAGCAGCAAGCAATAAAGATGAAAAGGATAAAAGCAATGTCAAAGCAAAGTAAAGAGGGTTGTTAATGACTATTTCTCTTGCTTAGGAATCATGCATATAAATGAAGTATTTAGAGGCTAGATGTATATAGTGTGTGATTTAGTGACTACAACAACATGTCATCTTAGTGATCTTCAACAAATTTGAGCCTTACTTATTCTAACAATAAGGTTGATACAATCTCATCATCTTGAGCTTGGTTGCAGTACTAGTGATTTACGCCACTAGATTATCCCTAGAGTTTGGAAAAGAACATAGAAGTGTAATAAATATATCCTCATAATGCATCTTGATATCAACAGATTATAACGGACTTAGTAAAATATTGAAGGCATTCAGGTGCTATGTACAACTGAGTCACCATCCTTCATTCTCAAGGAATAAATCTTGCTTCACAGAAATAGTTTATCGACTAGATATTTGGTCTATTATAACTTTCCCTACTTATCCCACATATCCTTTGTTGTCTTTTCATCAAATACATTCAACAAAATTTAATATGATAGACACAGTTAGATAGAATGCATTTCTTTCCTATCAACCTTGTCTTATTCCTCTTGCTTCAACCCTGCATGTCATATTTATGATACAACCACTTCATACCTATCAATCAAGAGATATTCCATTTTGAGTTTTCATAACTCAAAATTCTTCCCATTGAACTTTTCAATCTCTATTCTAGTGGTTCCAAATATGTTTTATCCCTGCACAAGACTCACACACCTTAGTCAAAACTAATTTTCAAGAACTACTCCCAAATTTTATTCAAATTTGAAAACCCAGATGCTTTGATACCAAATGTTGGGTTATATTCTATGCAAACTACGTAAAACCAGCCAAAAACTTAAGTAGATCTAATTCAGAAAAGATGAAATACAAGCATGAATTTTAAAATAGCACAAAGCATAAATAAAGCACAAGAAATAGACACATGGTTTATCTTGGGAAACCCCTTTCGAGTAAAAAATACTCAGCAACAGATATTTTTCTTATTGTACTTATTCTAACCCAGCAGTATAAAAAGATCTGAACAATACTTTATTTGTAGTACTTTAGTAGTCCATGCATGGCCTTTATGAAACTACAATACTATATAGTAATCAACACATAATGTGCTCAGTACACTAACTTGCATACCCAGATGATGTCTCACATGTTACATTCCTTCATCCTAGACCTTGTTGTTATTTATAACAAAACAAAAACCCCAAAATTGTTGTCACAACCGTTTTCAATGATTAGCTCCTAGGAATTGATATGCTCCAAAAATCATATGTATGCTTTAGCATATCCAATGATTATTCTAATAGAGAATCCCAAGATTCCCTTTAACCACCACATAATCATCATTAACACATCATTCAACATCTTCAGTTCTCTAAAAAATGTTTCATAATGCATAATAGTTGTTATCCATATACGTCGTTATCCGCATCTGTTGTTATCCAATGTTGCACAACTTTTGTGCACACCATAAAGCAACTCATGTTGGCACTAGTCCCATGCACAAAGCATATTCCATAATGCTCAAGTACGCACATGCTTGCGCACATGATTATAATTGAATTATGTGAATCTACAAAACTCTTGCATTAAGCATCGAAGTTACGTAATCCAACTATTACATAATAGTCAATGCATAGTCGAACCACTACACAATATACCTTGTGTAATACCATGCAAAGTTGAAACATTCCCAAAACTTCCCACCCCTAATTGGTTAAATCATCAAAGTATAGCCTCAAAATCTTTAATTTTTTAATTAATGTCATCACTCTTTGTATCGCATCTTCTTGCATTGCTCGGCATTGACTTCGTTACTGATGCATTGTCTTAATTCAACAAGGGCCAAATTCTTCGTTGCAAATATTGTGGTAACATATTCTTTTCTGGGTGATTTCTGTCATCTTTTCTTACAAATAATCTTCGGTGGCTAGCTCGTCCTCTAATTCTTCCATGACTTTGTTAAAGGTAAGAACAATTCTACCCATCAGACATGTCCTATCCACATCCAATGCGTTAAATATGTGTGGATTCTTTTCCAAAATATTTTTGCAACACTCCAATATGTCATTCATGTTTTTCAAGCTCTCATGGGTTTTTGCGTGCCTTTTTCTTGCCAGAAAATAGTCATCAACCTCAACCTCTCAGTGCTCATATCTTACGACCTAGTCAGTCACAGTCCCCACCATCATCAACTGAAGTTTCTTGGGATAGAAAATATACCAAGAATCCTAGTCCTCCAATAATTAGGGTCTCACCATAGAGAGGTGTAACACCTATGCCTGTACGTTTGAATGTAGGATCTAATTGATTATATTGCTTTCTCAACAAGTCCTGCCATTTTTTCACAAGTTCCTTCATCTTCGTTACTCGCTTTAGTTGTGCCTCTTCTCTTTGATAAGGCCCTTGTTTTAGCTCTTTGCTTATGATTACCCTTCCAAAATATTTTTGCAACACTCCCACTATGTCATTCATGCTTTGGCAGTGTTTCTGCATTGGTCTCTTCGAGTGTGCGTGCCTTTGTCTATTGCCAGAAAATTTTGCAACTCAACCTCCAACTCTCTCAGTGCTCAATAACTTGACGGATCATTAGTATGATTCACAGTCACAATCACGTATCCAGTCCCCACCATCATCAACTGAAGTGTGTCCCCTGGGACTAGAAAATATACCAAGAATTTGCATTAGTCCTCCAACGGATTGAGGGTCTCACCATTGGTTTCTAGTGGTGTAACACCGTATGTCACTGTGGAAACGTTTGAAATGATGTGGAAAAGTCTATATAAATCAATTATCGAAAATGCATATAACTTTTATGTATCTCAACAAGTCCTGCCATTGAATTAGACAAAATTATGTTCATCTTCGTTACTCTTTGCTTTAAAGTGAAATGTGCACTAGAATGACCACATCTTGAGAAGGCTATGTTGAACCTTAGCCTCGAGTTCGCTTGGATGATTACCCTTCCAAGTCCACCGAGTAGGAGAGGGATGAAGACTCTGTCGTGCAGTGTTTACCCCCATGCAAATTGGTCTCTTCGAGTCATCTTGCCTTTTCGATAGCATGAGATATCTTGTTGCAACTCCCCTCCAATCATCCTACCTCAATGACTTGAAAGCATCATTAGTAATCTTTCTTTAGCAATAATTTGCATGTGCACAAACCCTTTAGGAATATAATCTTGCCTTTTCCTATAGTTCAATCTAGTCTTCACAGAAATCACGGTCAAAACGATCTGTGTCCCCTCGACTAGGTGTGGCCTCACTTTGCATTAGTTCCAACGAATTGATGGTCAAGACTACTTACAGACCTTCGGTTTCTATGTTTCTCGTATGTCACTTGGAAACATGCAATGATGTGGAAAAGTTGTATAAATCAATTCTCGAAAATGATGTATATAAATTTTTAAATTGAATTAGAAAAATTATGTATTTAATATCTTTGCAACAAAGTGAAATGTGCACTAGAATGACCACATTATATTGGCTATGTTGAACCTTGCCTCGAGTTTGTTGGATATGAAAGGTGTCGTGGGGCTTACCCCCATGCAAATTGGGTGTTATCATCTTGCCTTGCCGATAGCATGAGATATCTTGTTGAATCTTGTGAATCATCTTGCCTTGATTAAAGCATAATATAACTTTTCTTTAGCAATAATCCCTTTAGGAATATAATCTTGCCTTTTCCTATAGTTCAATCTAGTCTTACCGATAGCATTACATGTCATAGAAAACTAACTTTGTCGGTAAAGTTGTATAAGACTACTTACAGAAGTAGGTAAAGTTGTATAAGACTACTAAAACTCTATCAAAAATGAACTAAGTCTTATCTAAACTATGAGAAAGTTGATAAGTTTGATTTGAATTGTGTGGAATGCTATCAATCTCCCTAAATTTGTGTACTCTTAGTTTAAATTTGTGTGGACTCTTGAACAAGCCCGCAATATGCACCCCTTTTTAGATGAGAGATGTTTATGTGTAACACTCAATTCAAAAGAGAAAAGTTGTCAATTGTATCATGAGCAAAACACATATAGAATTAAACCATATAAAGTACTTGTACTCACATGGTTGCATAAATCAACTTGCATAAGATATGATCATTATAGAATAAGCATAATATGTGTCCTCTCAAGAGTAAGCATATTGTGAACATTGTCAAAAATTCTTACAAATCAGTAGCTAAAGTGTAACAATGAAAATCAGAAAAGTATTGTAGCATACACACGACTCAATACCAAAGAATCCTTTGCAACTCACAACATGACATAAAAAGACATGGCATGGATGACCCACCACAAGATATTTGACAAAACAACTAACATGACATTGTGATGATATGACAACTCAACCATAATCATGAAGCATATAATAATGAAACATGTAGTAACAATTGTCACATGCATAGAAGCATAGAAGTGTCACACATTATAGATCAAACATGTGTCAAATAATATAAAGCAAGCACACAATAAGGAAACCACACCATACAGTAAGTGTAAAACAATCACATAAGTAAATAATCACATAATAGTTACATTAGACAATGAGTTTGTCATAGAGTAAGCATGAAGCATATACATGAGCCCAAGGTTTGCAAGAATAAGACAAGTATATGCAAGAAAATCAATGTGTTGTGTAGGAATAGGCATGGTGACATGTAGAGCTTGTGATGACCCCATATAATGAATGTTAGGTGTACACAACACTTGTGTGGACACATAGGCATGAGCCCCTAATGTGGAAACTTGTATTAGTCAGAGGTTCAATATGATCTTTCCCAATTTCGGCTTGGTCAATAAGTTCCTTTTTATTTTTTAGTAGCATAAAGTAACTCAGGGACTTGGTCAAGGTTTGCTAAGATATTTTTTTAGAGCTCATTTAACATATACATACCAACATCAGAAGTATGATTATCAACAATTTCAACATTTTTAGCAACATTGGCATCCACAAAAGAAGAAACATTAATATCAATCATTAAAGTAATGCAAATTATACACAACTGAAGGAGGGTTTTGATAAAAACCCTAAAATGACATAAAATTAATTGAAAGTTTATGAGTGAAGAATGAAACCCTAGGGTTGCATAATTTGATAGCTAAGTGAGTTCACCAAAAGGTAATATGAAATTAAGGGTTTGAGAGAAACAAACCTGACAGTCTTAAATCATATTACTCTTATTTTTGGCAATAGTTGTGCCAACTATGAATTGATAAAGTACAATTAGATTTTAGGGTTAGAGAGAGGACCCAGATTATGCATGCAAATAGTGTGACAAGGTACTCAGAATGTGTACAGAAGTAGATTAGGGTGTCATCAATTTGCTCATAAAATATCTTAATATGGAACTCAATGTACGACAAATTCATGAAGAGAAACACATTTGGCACAGAAACCATTTCAAGGGATACATACATGTCTTTTAGGGATGCACATCAATTATGTTTGTTGTAATTGTGTATTCTTGTGCCTAGAGATCTTATTTCTAGGTATGGAACAGTGTGATGATTGTGATGTGATGAGATATGGCTTTTCTTTGTCTTTAAACGTTATCCCTTGTGCTTGAGACCTAAAAAGAGGTTAACAATAATTAGGTTTGATTGTCTCACTACAACCTAGCTAATGTGATGTGCATTGTGCTACATATCACTATTTTTAATAGGCATCAATTTATATGTAGTTCTTCCAAAGCTATAATGTGGTGCATGTGATATAGAATAAACAATAAAGAACCCTTGATTCAATCCTCACACTTGGAAACATGCACTTATACTTCAGATTTTGCTTGTGATTCATTTAGGGCAGCAATATACAGAAGTTCACTTTTCAATGGCTTGATGTTGGTGATGGGTACTCTAAGGAAATCATTGTTTGTTCTTAATCTTCCTAAAGTGAGAGAGAGGATCCTTAGATATCCCTGATAAGTTAGTGTGGGTATACATTTATATGTGAGCATTTGTAGGATTTCCCATTCAACTGACTCAAAAGTACCATCTAGGATGACTAACCGTGGTTACTTTTTTTGATTGACCATTAGAAGTGCAAGGAACAAGTTTATGGAGGTTGAACAAGGTTATGGCTGAATTCGTCCTAGACCTACGAATGTGTTGTGAGTATAAAAGAAATGTAGTTTGAGATAAAGAGGTCTATATAGAGGTTCAATAGCATGTGTATGTCCCCTAGTGGAGCTAGGATGTGAGATAGAGAACAAGGGTGCCTTAGGTTTGGTCATTATATGTATAAATGGGATAAATGTCAGAATAAGTGCAAAATGCCATATTGCTAAGTTTTCATACCAAATTCTAGGTGCTACAGATGTGGATAACAACATTTATGCGCAGTCACGAAACAAAACATGGAAAGTAGATGAAATTAAAGAACATGATAGAGGACATGAGGCCATTAAAGCATACCTTGCACAACATGAATAGGCTAATGAGTGTCAAGGTGAATCGAAAGATGATTAATATGCCATTGGTTTTGGAAATGACAAATCTATTAAACATCATATGTGATATCATCTTGGCCAGGGATGTGGTTTTTTGAAACTTCTATTACAAATAACACTCCATTGAGACCTTAATCTATATTATTGTTTGATATGAATGGAAGATTGTTAATTACTTTGTCAAATTAGTTGTCAAACTTCTCAAACTACAAGACCTTAATATTATACCATTGTTTAATACAAGCAAAGGATTAACATTAATTTCAACAAATATGAATGAATTAAAGGATAATGTTTAATTTTGTAATCAATAATACCCTTCAAACTACAATTAACATCATTTTATATAAATTTAAATAGGAATGAAAAAGTGAAAAAACAATAATTAGATAATTGGAATATGATGGTAGCAATAGTACAATCTGATAAGGTCAATATTGGAATATGATAATAGCCATATTGGAATATGATATCGACAAAAAAATAGCAATATTAAAAGTAGTGATTTATTTGAATATGTTCAAATTTAGTGAAATGGTCTTTATAATTATCCTAATCCTTGCGATCTTGGATGGGTGAAATAAGGAAAAGTGATAAATGTAACCAAACAATGTAAAATCAAGTTTGGTATAAATGCACATTTCATTGATGAAGAGATAGATGTTGTGTTTCTTAATTTGTGGTGTAGCTTTTGACAACCCCTATATGTAGTTTAGAGATGTTATCTTCATGAGAAGGAAAAATAAGATAAATTTACTTTAATGAAGGTATACCTAGAGCTCCTTGGTAAGTGTCACTCAAACCAAGTGTTTGATTAATGTCAGTTGGAAGTTTGCTTGGCTTCTTTTGAGAGATGAAAAAAAAATGAAGTAGTGGAATATAAAGTTTCTCGTAGCATGTCTACTAACAAAGAGCAGAGACGGATGGGAAATTAATTGCAATGGTTCAAGGAAGTTTTCCAAGAGCCCAAGAGTGTTCCACCAGATTAGATTGTCCTCTTCCCAATATCGGTCTATATCGAAAATCTCTAATGGAGGCAAATGAGGTAAGAAATCAGTTATATAAACTTTGTTAGAGTAAGGCATCATACATCCTAGTACTTTTCTATGTGGCTCCCCAAGTTTCATGGATAACATGTGTTGATATAGAGCTTTGAATAAAATAACCATCATGAAAAGGTTCCCTCTTGCTCATATTGATTATATCTTGGATTAACTTCAACATGATAAGTATTTCACGAAGTAATATTTGAAATCCATGTATCAACAAATAAAAATAAAGGAAGATGACATGGAAAACAACATTCAAGATGATGCAAGGTTTGTGTGAATGGTTGGTACTTCCTTTCCTTGTGTAATGCCTCTACTTCTTTCATGAGATTAATAAATGAAGCATTGATGTTTCAACAACATTCGACCCCTACTAAAAGGTACAATGACAAAATGCTAATCTATAATCAACGTGGACATTCCATTGCATGATTCATGAATATGGATTTATCCTCTTGGTGTGTTGATCCAAAGTTCTATGGTATATAAACAACACCTAAAATGTTGTAAGTTCATGCTTCATGGTGCTTATGACTCTCATTTATAACATACATCGTCATTATGAAAACATTCATATGCTTCACATGCATACCATATATGAATTAGAATATACAAAGAAAGAATCAAACACAACTATAAAAGAGACACACACAAGGAATCATCCTAGACAAACACTAAATAGGAAAAGTTCATAAGAGTGAAGCTTCACTTCCTCTCATCCACTGCCTTCATGCAATTTTACAAATTCGTTGCATTCTTGAAGCCTACAAGGATTCCAAAATCGTTCAAAAACACCTCAAACTTGCAAATGTCTCCTACAACGTCTCGTGGATCACCTACTACTCTAGCAAACAAAACTACTACTCACATACAAGTTTGTTGTGGAGTCTTATGTAAACTTGCAATCACACTAAACAACCAACTATTCTCCGTGAACTAGATGACTAGAATGGAAAGGAATCCCCTTCATTCCCTTTTCAAATCTCTTCTAGTTTATTTACTTAGTAACACATCTAATAGGCTTGAATAAGAAGCCCAAAAGTAGAGAAATTGGAAGAAAACCGACTCTACATCCTGTACTCTTCATGTGCATTGCACGGTGGCAAAACCACCACTTGAAACATAACAGCAGCATAAGGTTGCAAAGCCACGCCATTGGTTATGAAAAAGTCACTCAAGGTAAACTGACGATTTCATTACCATACAAAGTCCTACAAATTCTAGAGGCCATAACTTTTGCATACAAAATCGAAATCATGTACCATTTTTTAATGTGTACCTTTTTGTAAATCTGAAATCACTTTGGACGTTTTCCCCATATTGCTTTTGCATTTGCAAAATACCTATCATTTTTAGGTCGTAAACTATTGCAACCACTTATTGAATCCTACTTGCAAAATACCTATCATTTTTAGGTCGTAAACTGTTGCAACCACTCCTTGAATCCTATTAACAGTTGATCAATTCAACCAACCTAACTTGATGATGTACATGATCCAATTGCATATCAGATTTCCTAAGAAGATAAAAGCTAAATGGGTCCTCCTAAGGGGCACCACAGGTATAGACGGATTGACAAAGGCTTGATTTATTACAATCATGATCAAAAAGTTGAAACCTTAAGAGGTAATCATTTGAAAAATAGATCCAGTAAATGGAAAAACAATCCTCTTGTGGGCTACTACGAGGGAGATCTCATAGCCAAATTGGTGGCTCGCTTCTTAGTTACCTAAAGAAAACTACCATTACATTTAATCTAAATTATATTTTTATGGGGCTTCAAATGGCAAATCTAATAATGTTGGATAGGGAAGAGTTCTTTATAAAAACCTTTGAGAGTTTTGTGCTTTAATGCACCTAATATTTCTAAAATATACAACTAACACAGCAGAGAAATAGAAGTGTGGCTATTTACAGCGGTGTCAAGATTGTAACCATGTAGGGGCTACTGATGATTATAATCTCATCTATAGATGATAGCGTAAAAGGTGTTACCTAGTTATCCACCAAGATACAAATTCTAAGAGATACAAAATAATAAGGGATGAGACTGGAGTCATGCCCTAGGAAAATTTGGCAAAATAAAATCCTCTCAATCCTTGAGAGCTAAGCCTAAGAATTCTAAAAATGCCTATCTCATAGTGGCAACTCAAGGAAATTATCGCAGAGGCAAAAAATAGTCTTAATAAACATGTTATTACAACTTTTCTAGCCAAGAAAGAGGTTTGCATAATCGTTATATTTTTAATTCCCTTACTGCAATCAGTGCCGTGCCTGGATGCTCCTCTATCCTGGAGCTATCTAAAACGTTGGGGTTGAAAAGGGATAAGCTAACAGGGACATCTGTTGTCTTCTATGCTTCCGAATGATTGAAAAAAATGTAGCAATTATAACACTCATCTCATATTACACATTACTCCTACTTATATGCCACAGGTAAGAAATTCGGCTCTGCCAGAAGGCCAACAATTTACAGAACTTCAGATTAAGAGCAGAGAATTAGCAACAAAATCTTTAATAAGTGTTTCAAGATTTATACAGGAGCACATAGCTCAGAATTTAGCATTAAACTAGGAAGAACTATGAACTCATTATGGGCTGTACAATTCTAAGGGCAAAAAGAAGACCCAAAGACCCTTTGTACACAGAGATTTACAATATTTATAAAGAGCAAAGGCAGTGAAAAGAATGTGCCCCACACAAATCTGGACCACACAAATAGATGAAACCCTAACTGGACACAAGCTAAAATCACAGAGCAATCCCGACCAGGTTATACCCAATCCCCAATCAACGATCCAAATCCAACCTTCAAAATATCTTCAGTAGAAAAAGAAAGGCACACGAGCCCCAAGAATCATAAAGCTAAAAAACTTTACAATGAACTTTAGAATTGAGGGCTATGCTTTTATTTCATTCCATATAAGAAATATTCGTTTACTTTTATAACTTTTATCAAGGCATTGCCTTCGATTCATTTCACATCATCTCCTCTCCTTGTTAAGAGATGATAACTCCCAACTCTGTTTAAGGGGGCATAAAAATGCATTAAGGGGTGGGACCCCACAATTTGGATCAAATAATATTCTAAAGTGTGGCCTTTTACATTGAAAGACTTGGTAATATGCCTAGCAAATATATTGCACGCACTTTTCTGAAGCTCATCCTATGACGTTCTCAAAAAATTTCAGTAGGCATCTGGTTCTACAACATTGTCATCAACCCCTGTTGTTTCTACATACAATCTAACAGTAGGGTAGTATAGAATAAATAGGTGCCATGAAACTCTGGACTGTAAGAAAAAATGCCTTAAATCCTTTTTGATGTGCTGTATCTATATTCTGTTTCCTAACGATTAAGGACCCCATGATAGAATCACCTTAAATTATCAGAGCGAAAAAGACTTTCATCACTGGTCAAACTTGGGTTCTTCTGGAAACAAAATCAAAACTCAGAGTAACCATCTGCCTAGTTCTATCTATGCAACAGCACATAGGCTTTAAGAAAGCAACTGACCTTCCCAATGCATGATATTTATGCACAAAACAAAAACCAAGTGGAACATTTTCAAATGGCAAGAACATCATCCAAAAAATCGATCATATACTTCAATGAAATTTGCAAGAAAGACTAACTTATCAGATCAAAATTCACTTGCCTACAACAAAATTTAAGACACAATATCCGGAGACAGGCTAGTCCAAATAGGAAAAATATTATATGTTTGCATGTAGCACAAATTGCTCACTGATACTCAATAATTAACTTCACAAAAGGCGCAAAGCCAAAAAGCAATACAGCAAATCAAGCTTGAATATGTTCATGGAGACCGCCGCATGTCCAAATGTCTGGATGTAGGCAAAGTAAAATTGTTTCCAAATCAATCTTTTCGGCATTGATTTCAGACATTAACAAACTCTTTAATTTTTGTAACATTTAACTATTAAAACTTAGTATGGTGTTACAAATCTAAAACTCGCTCCTTGATTGATTGACATCTATTTATAAAGCTATTAATTACCATAACACCAGACACAAAAGTTTCCAAGGTAGAGTGGTCCAAATTCATTTCTTCTAACACAAGAAGAAAAGGTAAGATGGTTTTCTTGATTTATAACTGACGAGCTAAATTGATTCAGATTTGACAAACTCTCAGCTGCTAAAGACAATAAGAATTCTTCAAAATGAATATGTTAAACTAAAATCCCAAGGCCTTGGCTTTGTAAGCAGCACAAAAAAGCATCTGTCAAACAATTGAAATATTTACTTATCCAACACTTAATTGCCGGTTGTTCCAGATTGAGCATTAGCTTAAACAGGTAAAATGGCTGCAGCTCAGAATAAAAAGTATCAATATAAAAGAAATTCTACACAACCTCCATATAATAGGGGTAGACAACTTCAATGTCCCTCTCGTAGATGATGTTGCCCATACCATATACAAAAACTTTCAGTGAGTCTTACATTGGTGCTTCAAAATAACACAAAAATGGATTCCACAATCCACCTATACACCCACACACTACTGTAGCAGTAGTTGAAACAAAGAGAAATCTTAGCAGTAAGGTTCTGGTTAGATTATGTACACAGCATAAATGATAATATCAGTATGAACAAACTAAACTTGAGTAGAATCATGAATACATGTTCTTATCACTCATCAGATTGCATGCTAATAGTAATGTTCTGATTAGACTATATACACAGCCACATTTGAGCATTCTCCCAAGACGAGACAATGTTGTAGCACAAGCATCCGCGCTACCATTGACTCCCTTACAAAAAGTATTTTTTTTCGTCGTTATCTCAGAGATCGTCGAAATCCATTTATGTTGATCCCCTTCTGATGATTGGTACTTTTCGACGACCAGTAATTGCTTCCTTCAAGCGAGCAACTTGTTGCACCATCTGACTTACTTTCTGCCAGGTAGCCACAAAAGGGATCAAGGTTATTGTGCCAAAACTTAAATGCATAAAAAGGAGATGTAAACTAGAAGAACATATCAGGCTTTTTACTCATATACCACCTCACACAAACACAAGAATAGTTTCCCTCCAACACCAAGAAGGGCCAATTCTCACACAATTTTCTGGTAACCCACCCATTATAAACATGACATTTATATGAATAAGCTTGTCCTATGTTTTATATGTTTAGGATATTCCCAAAACAAATATCCCTCTAGGCCCATTATTGTCCTACCTTTTGATTCTTACTGACCTAATTTAAGCATGAATCTGGTAAATGAGTTCAGCAAAATTCTTTTGGCCATAAATAAGTTAATCCCTTATGAGAACCTTTCCTCCTGTAAAACCTATTAACTTCTCGAACAAGTTAACTATAGCAGTAAGTGAAAAAGGCAGCAGAAAAAGGTAAGTGGTATGAAATAATTCATTATACGGTTCATATAACTTCAAAATATGAAGAACATATAAGGAGATATGCAACATCATGCAACTCCACAAGCCGATCCGACAGATCCTTCTCAAAGCCAAAGATGTTAGAGGATAGAGCAAAAGCAATATAAAATTCTTATTTTGTACGCATCTGATTAAGCAGTATTCTTTTTATGTAAAGAATGTCTTCTGTCTTTATGGTATTTTACATAAGAACTCTCAAACTACAGGCACATATGAATTTATGGAGGTATTGAAGTCAGTCCTGAGTCCCTGACAGACACATTTGGTAATTAAAATCAAGCAATTCAAGAAATAAGAAGTCTCAATAAAAACATATGCAAACGGATGTTGCTACAACATCACACCGACGTATGCACAACTCAGCATCATTTATATAAATTGTTTGGAAAAACAATAGCTCGCCATTAGAGGAAGATAACATTTGTTTGGAATGGCTTAAACTCTGCAATTTTCTGTTTGTTTCTTCTATATCTCCTACTAACATGACAACTATTTGTACAATATATATTAATTACAGCCTTTTCCCAATGCTTTTAAGGGGAGTGGTTGAGGACATCTCCCATCCCACAGAGTGAAACTTGGTACATCCAGGAATAGCAAGGCGACCATCCTGTTCCCATTTCAACATACTCATTAGAGGGGCATACTATCTCCATTTAGGCTGCATACTCATACCACTATGATAAATTTCCATTGTTCATGAGGGCATGCACATCAATAAGTGTTTCACACAAAGGTCAAGTCTACTAAAAACCAAAAAATAGCATCACTGTTAGAGATACATGTCTATATAGGATCAATTAGGAAGTTCTTCCCACAACATAGAAAGCTTATGAAAAAGGAAACATATGCAAACCTGAAACCTATGAGCATGAATGAATGCCTGAGGCCGATATGATGATCTTGGAGATGTTTGAATTAACACTTTGCTACACAAATTTAAAACCTATTTCACTACAAACCCAGTAGAAGACAATAATGAAAATATCCTCTTTGAATTAATCCACATAAAAGGTAAGGATCATGATTCATGCAATATAGATAAACACACAAGAAGAACTTAGCAATGATTCTGTCAAATGGAAAGAGTTGAGAGACAAAAAATTTAATATTGACTGTAAAGAAGCTCAACAGAGAGTATTGGCAGCTATAAAAATGCATCTCTAGAGCTGCGACTTCAACTTGTAAGTTGTAAAGTGCCAAGTTTACTTGGGTATTTTTAATCCAGGCATATTTATAGCTAGCTTAAAACTGAAATAAAGTAAATATGAATCCCCATGAAAACCAGGATTTCACATCATGTATTCTCAATTAATCTATAAACTGTAATTACACCAATAGGAGTCCTACAATGGCAGCCGGGGGGTTATGGGTAGGGGGCTGTGATGTCTGTGGATAAACATTTAATGATGACCTTAGATTTTAACGTTCATTTGACCATCACTGGGTAATTTCAAACTTAAATTTGACATCCATTTGACCGTCACTACGAAGTTTTTTTCTTTTAGACTTTTTGCTTTTGAGAAGTCAATCAAAAAAATGTAAAATCTTGGCCATACAATGGAGTTTGGAGCCCATTTTAATATACCCTGGAAAAAAATTCAAGCACAACACATTGGTGCAGCCAGATTGATGCCATTTCTCACCAGTTGGTAGGAATTTTCAAAAAAGGTATGGAGTTGTTAATCAACATGGTACACAAAAAATCCAAGATAAGAGCCTTGAAATTGATATCTATTGGCATTTTTCAGACAAATGTATTTAAGATATTTGTATTGGTTAATTATTATAGGTTCTTTAATATCCATGAATCATGTCTTCATAATAATAAATTATAAAGGAGGGTTAGCTTCTGATTGGAAAGTGTGCTCTGGAGTGGAAAGTAGACACCCAGTGGTGGAGATCAAGACGGGAGGTTGAAACACTAGTATAGGTGTACACTCACCATGGTACCATGATACCACGATACTCTGTTATAATTAAAGACCCTTGTGTACTTATCTATTTTATACTAATAGTATTGTACTGCAGAGCACAACTATCTTGTAGACTTCAGTTCTGTTTATTAGTGTATATGTATGCTGAATACGTGAGTAGATAAACAAGAGTTAATCTAAAGAAAACAGGCTTCCACAGTCCATTCTAGACAATAGTAAAGTTTCTAGATGATACATGTGTATAGCAAATTAACATTCACTAGTAATTTGCCATAGACGAGTCTCATTCAGAACCTTTAATAGTATTAAGAGTTAATCTATTTATACAATACTCCTGGTTAAGATGATCCTGGACAAAGTATCCTTAAATGTGGTATCAGAGTCATCGTAATTACATGAATAAAATGCAAAATAAAGGACCTGAAAATAAAAATATGGAAAAGGAAATTTTCATATGTATTGATAGGTAAAATTAAAAAAAAGACAAAATGATAGATTCTTCATGAAGGTGTCTTACGAATAGGTACCTTAGAAAATTCAAATTTCAGAAGTCTAAAGGGTGGTAGCAAGAAGTGACGCACCCAATGGGATTTTACATTACTCCCTTTAAAAATATATATGGGGGTTATCTATTGGTTTTGACATTATAAATGAGAATGATAATACTAAAAATGAAGATATTTCAATAACAAATGCAAAAAATAAAATAGGGAACTTTTCCCAAACTATAAAACAAGAAGCATATCAAAAGGTCCTTTATAACTTAGTTTCCAACAAGACAAGTTCCTACAAAAGTAAGCAAATAGTGTTACCAGAAGAGAAGGATAAATCCTAATGATGAGGAGTTCAACAACAAATAGTATTACTCTTTGTTTTAGAATGTCAGTGCTCTCATATGCGTTTCCAGGTTATCCCTTTGAAATGCACCTGTTGAATTTTTTGCTAGACCCTCAACTCTTTACAGTTCAGATACTTGGGGTCCCAATTTAGGTTATGTGGATTGGGCACATACCGGTTTGACTATCATATTTCAGCTTATGAATCATTGCAAACTGACAGTCCAATAGAGCCTTGTTCAGATTGAACTTGCTGCCTCTCCCCTTTATCTAGAGAATGTCTTCGGGCTCATTTTCTTTCCTCGTGGACACAGATCTCTGGGTGACTCAACCTCAAGTCGTGAGAGTTACCCCATATTTGGCACTCTGCTCATCAAATAGGGTTGTCATATTGGGTCTCACAAGACATTAATGCTATTGGTCCTGTGAGGTTGGTTTGCCTCTTCAGCCTATCAACATCTTTATTCATTGGCTCTCTCCATTTAGATCCTTGGTGGATGTAAAGGGTGTCAAATGGAAGTAGAAGGTGATGCAATTGCAAGCATACAACCATATTTCAAGTTGCAAAGGTTAATAATTATATGAAAGAAATTCATGAGACAATAATGTGAGATAATCACAACCATACCTACATCAAACTTTTTTGTTGGTATACACATAACCCATATTAAATTAACTATGTACATGAACAGGCCATCATTGGCAAGCCCAGGTTGATCAATTATATTAATCTTAATCATGTTCCCTTGGATTTTGACATCCTCACCTGATCTCTGCATGATGTGAGGTCTTTTTCTATAGCTATTGCAATTGGTGAGCTCTCCTTCAATTTTCAGACATGTTCTTTATCTCTCTTTTCCCTGTTGTCTGTCGCTGGTGATCTTAACACCACATTCCAGCATCAGGGGATCTAAGCATTCTTCAAGTACAGTCAAGAAATTGCAGGGTATGGTTTCGGGGAAGTGAAAGTGCCACTTCCCAGCATGATCTATTAGACAGTAGGTTAATGGCATGACAAAAGAGAGTAAACACTGAGAAAAGAGTGCAATGGACAAATTACTTGTTGGGTAACTATCACATGGACATAATTTGAGCAGGATTCAAAAATATCCACAGAAGGAGTATATAGACAATTGCATCCTATTTAACCTTTGTTGTGCAAGATAGTAGGCCAGATTCAGCATGCCATTTGAATCGAATATTATGAATCTGCAAAATGATTTTAAGCTAGATTGCAACAACCTCAACAAGATACACAGACACTTGGCTGTCTCGGACCTCAGCCCTGGTTTCACACCAGTTACACATTCAGAACAGAAATCCACCAAGCTTCAGGCTATCAAGTCACCCAAGAGCTCAATAGCCTTAAGTGTCAAACTCTGCTTCTAGAATTAAGTATGTAATAGAGGTTCATTCTTGATGCAGAGAGAGAGAAAAACACAAGTTGATAGGTCACTTGGTTCTGAGTTCGTCTTAAACCTGTCTGTCAAGCTAGTAGCCCTCCTAAGACACAAGTCTTGTTGTTGGGAGCAAACTACAAGGAACCTTGAGAAACCAAACCCTGTTCCAGATACCCTTTTGGGCCCTTACACTTCACACAAGTTTTTAGATTTCAAGTAAAAATCCTTAATTCGCTAAGTGATTTTTGTCAATTAGGTCACCAATTAGGTCTCTAGGTCCTAGAAACAAGACTGTCAGTAACTGCTCTCTCCAAGAGGAATGAAAGCTATTAAAACCTCAATAATTTGTTTAATGGGGTTGCTCACATGGTTTCTTCCAAATTTGAGACCAAGATTCAATAGATAGGACCATAGTAAGCAAACTTGGCAAGTACTCGCCAAAATAAACAGAAGACGAATATTCGTGAGTTTAACTCACAGGTAGGACTCGGCAAATATTGGCAAATATTCGCCGAGAATATTCGGCAAATATTTGCCAATATTCAGCGAGTTTTATCCTAAAACTCGCCATACACGGAACATGGAAAAAAAAGCGGAAAAACGCTGCAAATACACGGTTTTTTTCTTTTTAAGGGAACAAAGCACTTCATTTTCAATCACATAGCATAAGTTGAATGGACTTTATAGTGAATTCGAAGAGCAAATTTGAAGAATTGTATTTGGAGGTAAGTTTTTTTTTAATTCTATTAAGTTTTTGCAAATTCAGTCTAATATTATTTAAGTTTTATATATTCATATTGTAATTTTAAATGCATTTAATTTAATTGTGAATGATTTTAAATTTTTAATAGTCATTTGGCACCAGAGGTAAGTTTTTTTTATTCTTTTCACAAATTTGTTCTATATTATTTATATTTTATATATTCGTATTGTATCCGAATATGTTTTGTAATTTTAAATGCATTCAATTTAATTGCGAATGATTTTAAATTTGTAATAGTCATTTGGAACCGGAGGTATGTTTTTTTAAGTTCTTTTCACAAATTCGTTTAATAGTTATTAAGTTATTCATGTTTGTTATCATGGATTCATGAGATCGTCATTAATGAATGAATTTGTTGGAATGTATTGTTATAATTTTGTAAATGTTATTTTAATTTCTTTTTTAGAATGTATTCTTATTTGTAGGATTTACAATTTTAAGTTTTAAATTACGGTTAAATAGGGTTATAAAGACACTTTTTTTTATTTTTTAAATTTAAATTAAGTTTATGTTTTTTTAATTTTTTAAATGTACATTGTGTTGCATATTACCAATGGCATCAGGCTCGACATCTGGGTCAACATTACTAGCAAGAACTGTTCCCACTAACGTCCGTACCATTGCTTGAAAGTATGGTGTATGTGGAGTAGTGTAAGGAACTGTGGTTTGCAATTTTTGCAGCAAAACATTTTCTGGAGGCATCAATCGCCTGAAGTATCATCTTGCATGTATTGTTTGTCGGGACGTTGTGCTATGCCCCAATGTTACAGAAGAGGCAAAACGAGAGATGAAAGCAGAGTTGGACTAGAAGAGACTAGAAAGGGAAAGGATGCATGCAACCATAGCAGAAGTTGTTGGACCTGGGGCTGGAATGATAGAGGATTCAAAGGACGATGCGGCAACACTTGTACCAAGGAATATACTTGGAGCACAACCTTCGCTGCAAGGTACATGCTGGAACAAGGATGCGCATGAAAAGGCAACTAAAGCAGGTGCAAATTTTTGGTACTACAAAAACCTTACCTTCAATGTGGCAAAGAGCCCGTACTGGGAGTACTTGGTGACAACATTGACAGTTGCAAGGAAAGGGTACAATGCACCCTCTCCAAAAGACTTGAGAGGGAAATTGCTCAAGGGTGCAGTTGTAGATGCAACAACAATCCTAGAAGATCAGAAGAAACAATGGTAGAAATATGGATGCACCATTCTTTCAGATGGGTGGACGGATGGAGGGAACCGCACCCTTATTAATTTTTTAGCGGCTTCAAATGGTGTGATGGTGTTTTTGAAGTCAATTGATGCCTCTAACATAGTTAAAAATGCAAAGAATTTGAGTCTTATGTTGGAGAAGGTCGTATTAGAGGTGGCTATCCAGAATGTTGTGCAAGTTGTCATAAATAATGCGCAGCATATGTGGCAGCTGGGAGACTACTACAGGAGAGGCATCCATCACTCTTTTCGACTCCTTGTTCGGCTCATTTCCTTGACCTTCTTTTGGAGTATATAGGAAAAATTGATTGGGTGAGGCCGGTTATAGAAAATGCAAGAAACATAACCAAGTACATATATAACCACCTTTGGGTTCTCAACTTGATGAGAGAACACACAAAGGAGAAAGAGTTTGTGCGAGCCGGTGTCACAAAAGCAAAGTATTTCTAATTTGTTCTCATCATTGATGCAAATGTTTGTGAGTCAAGCATGGCTAGACTCACAATATTCAAAGAAAGTTGATGGAGAGAGGACTGCAAAGGCAATTTTTGATGATATCTTTGCAAAGAGAGTTATAGAGATCATCAAGATAATTTCAAACTTCGATTTGTATTTGAAGTCGATTCCTTTATTATAATTTGTTGATTTATAAATATATTGTTATTTACTTATTTATTGTATGTTTGTAACCTTAAATTTTAATTTGTGTGTAGGTGTTAGAGTCCTTAGTAAGGGTTTTGTGCTTGGTTGATGGGGAGCGAAACCCTATGGGGTACATTTATGAAGCCATAGATAGAGCCAAAGAGGCATTTGAAAACTATTACAGGGGGATATCGCCAGATTTGGTCCCTTTTGGGAGATAATTGATCGGAGGTGGACCAATCAACTTCAACAACCTATTCATGCAGCGGGGTACTACCTCAACCCCAAGTTTTTCTTGTTTGATGGCTTCATAGATGTGAATGAGGAGGTTATGGAGGGCCTTTCAACATGCATTGAGAGGATGATACCAGAGGTTGAGACAAGGGACCTCATTATTTTAGAGTTGCGGAATTACAAGCATGTTAGGGGAGGCTCTTTTCTTCGGCGTTAACTATCCGAAAGAAAAACACACAGTCACCAAGTGTTAAAAATTAGAATGTTTACTAAGTTACATATATGTTACAAGTTACAAATTTAATTTTATTGATTACTTTTGATTATGTTTGGGGAGGAAATACCCCGCATCTTCAAAAACTAGCCCTCGGAATTTTATCTCAACCTTGTAACACTTCTGGACGTGAACGCAACTGGATTTTGTTTGAGGCCATTCACACAAAGAAGCACAACAAGTTGACTCAAAAACGCCTCAACGACTTGGTTTTTGTGCAATACAATCTCCGGCTTCGCACAAGAAAAGTGGAGGCCACATCGCAGGAGCTCATTGATTTGGATGAGATAGATCCATACAGTGAGTGGTCAGGGCAAGAAGAGGAAATCCCTGCATTCACAGAGGATGAGATTGCTTTTTTCGAGAGGGAAGCTATGGAGGGAGAAGCACTAGCAAGATTGGATGACATATTTGAAGGTGATGTCGAACATGCAGCAGTGGAGCCACCGCCATCTACTACCATGTTGGAGCCGCAGTTGCAACCTTCTAGGAGGAGCGAGGAAACGCAACCAAGTGTGGGGACTAATAGAGGCAATAAACCCTCTCCCCAATATTTCTCTAGAACATAGAAGAGGAAATGTTAAGTATTGTATTTTGTAACTTGCATAGATATGAAATTTATAATGATAATTTTCAATGACAATCATCATAAATTCATAGCACTTATCAGTTGATTGTTGTATTCGCATGATGATGCAATTTTGTATTGTATTTGTATTGAAATCTAATAGAAAACACTTCTCCGACATTTTATAGACCCATTTGATACATTTTATAGCTATATTTTGCATAAAATTTATGTTTTTTAAAGAAATTTGAGTATTTCTTGAGTTGCCGAATATTTGTCGAGTCTTGCCGAGTCAATTTTTTTTGGGTTTGCCGAATATTTGCCAAATACGAGTATGCGAACTATGGTTTTAAGTTTTTAACAGACCCAAGGAGGAGGAAAAATCACTTTTACACACTTTTACTCATCTTCAAAACCTGAAATTCCTTCAAAAGACCTATTTCAACATTCTACTACTCCCTGAACAATTAGAACAATAGAAAATGAAGAATTTATTTCAAATACTAAGAAAACTCTTACCAAAACAAGGCAGATTTTATCATACATAGCACAGTCATGAAGGGTGGATGGTCTTATTTGCCCTTCTTGCTTTCTAACTCCACAATGGAACAGAAAACATCAATAATGCCTCTCCATGAAGATGTTTGCATAGAGAAAATTTAGTCTCTACTCAAAAAAGTGGTATTTTTATTCAAATGGTCATACAAAAACTTGTTTTCTTTGACAGACTTCTCTCACCAAAACAGAGTTTTTTTCCTTCTTCTCTTCTAGCCACTGTTTCTCTCTTGGTTTCGAGTTGATATGCTTGGAAAACTACTTCTAACAAACTCTCTTTGATCCAATACATAAGTTTTTGTATATCTTACCTAGAGAGCACTTCTAGGCTCAAGAAGACTCCAAATACACCAAGAAGGAAAACATGATTTTTGATGAATAGTACCATTTTCATTCAAGTTCACCTGATTAGACATACTAATATGACCAAGACACCTTAAACAAACATCCCATATCATCCTAACACACCAAAACTATACAAAATGCCCAATTTCTTATTTAAAAAATTCAAATGTATTTTGGGCGGGAAAACCTATTTCAAGCCAAAATTTGAAATTGTGTGGACTTAAGTCTTAGACACCTACAAACACCTCAATCAACCTACCTAGACTCTCCTAAAATGCTACACACCAAAATTTGATGACTTTTACTTCTCCAATTTGATGCTCCTGCATCAATACTCAGGAACAAAAGTGAGCCAGAAAATATGTTTTCCCATCCATAAAATCTCTACTTCTAGTTGAAATTCAAAAAATTATAAAAACTGTATAAATACTAAATAATTTCATCAAAAGTTTATAGTATAAAGTGTGGATCATCAAGATTCAAAAATATAAAGATCATTATAAATATTGAAAGACCATACAGAATTATATAAAGCAACTTTGCATCAAGATTCAAAAACAATGTGGATCCCAAATCAATAATTAGGTGGAAATATTAATCTTAACAAATTTCAAGAAAGAAAAAAAAATCAAAGCCCTCAAATAATAATAATCAGGTACAAATAATATTCTTAACAAATTTCTAGAAAGGAAAAAAAATTAAAATCTAAGCCCTCAATATTGACCTTTCATTAGGAGGTCACTTATACTTCGGGCTTACTGCCAATCTCTGTAATTTTGGATCAGATTTCACACTAAATAACACTTTGTTTCAATTAATTAACAATAGAACATATTACATATATATCGGCTTTACAATCTCCTTCAATCAAGGAATCAAGCCCAAGCAACAATCACTCACACTAACTAGCACACATCAACCAAACCAATCAACAAGTAGTGGGATGACCCTCTTACGTCACTTGTCAAGAAAATTTCCTGCTATATTACCTGTGGTAAGGATCTCCACATTATAATCACAACACGGGGAAACATAGAAACTTCAAACACATATTACACAAAATAAATTGATAATGAATTTTGAGGACTGGATCCTCATTGACACGTTTATAACACTGCACACAATAGTTGTCACTCAATCATGTACAAATTAGATGATCCCCCTGGCACTGGTCACCATCATTCACATTATCCGTTTTGGTCCAAGTTCTAGTGTCACTATTGCAATGCACAGCCCCATCTTTAGAGCCTAACAAGAGGTCGTTGATCAACCTCCTACCTCTGTTGCCTTTGTCCTCAAATTTGTTGCTACTTACTCGGCTGAATGGGACATTAAAGCTCAAAAGCTTGTCGTTTTTGTAGAAGAAAGCTCCCCCCTGACAAAATGGACATTGGGTTCGACCAACAATGCACCCATACAAGGAAAAATTTGAATCTTTAATGCTATCGACGTTAATTTATTTGTTTTGACAACTACATAGACTCTGACAGTACAATTGATGACACACAATTATTCTAGTCAGACCTAGACTAATAACACGCTTGGATGAAATGACTTAATTTATAGATTGACACAATTGTTGTAATCTTACAACACTATAAATTCTACAGCTCAAACAAGTAACAAGCTAACAAACATAGACCAAATATTGACTTAAGATGACACACCTATACCAATAAGTCAAATAATATTTTTATACTTTGACATTATATCCCCATTAAATACAAGGGAAACACAAAGATACACATAACTATAAAAAACAAAGACAAAACTAGCACATTTGGTAAATATTATACTTCGTCTACTTGAAGAAGCACATATTTTAGTTCATAGACCTGACAGAGAAAGATCTCACTGCCAAGATGTTTGATATCACGGGGAATCTAGTGGCAATGTGTGCAATGACACCATATATAAAAGCTCGTACATTATCCAGAACACAATTGCATTCCATGCCTACACGTTGGATGCCAACAATAATGTCGATGTGCTCATTGGAGACGTTGGCAGCGAGGAATACCATACCATGAGCCGGGGTGAATGTGAGCACAGAAATCCTGCTGTCACTACAACGTCACCCTAGAGGTGGTGGAAATTGAAATGCACAAGGAGGTCTTGGATGCATGAGTCTAACTGATCACAAATGGAGATAATGTTTAAATGACGTTGACTGAAGAAATAAGGTTCTGCGGAGGCGAAGGGATGCTCGAGAGAAAATGGTACAAATACATAACAATAAGAAGACACGAGCTGCCCATATGGTAGTTCATCTAAGTTCCAAGGTGATATTATAAAAGAAACAATATGTCTATCTATCTAGAAGACCAGGGAAGAATTCTACCAGAGTTCTTTTGCGAAGGACCAGACGTTTTATGATGGAGCCCATTTTTCTTCCTTTATCTCCACCACAAAATAACACTGCACGCTCGAGATTGAGACTGAAAAACAAATGGATTTAATAGCAGACCAGGGTGAAAATGCAGAATTGATAGAGTCGGTTCACGAGAATCTTCAAAAAGTGGTGATAGCATACTGCAGAAAATTGCAGACAAACTGAGTATGGGACATCAGATGAATAAATCTGCTGACGACCTTTGCGCGAACTGCACACACCTTTAAACCATACAAATCTACCTTAATTTTATAAAAGTACCATAATCTAAACAAGATTAAATCAAACTACACCTATAAACTCCACAAAATGATTTCTTTTTTTTATCCTCACAGGCGACACACAGAACAACTACACCCTTTTTCTTCTAATTCTCCATACTAAACTTGCTCTGAAACCAAATGTAATTTTGGATCAAATTTCACACTCAATAGCACGTTGATTCAATTCATTAACAATACAACATATTACATATGTATAAATTTTACAATCTCCTTCAATCAAGAAGTCAAGCCTAATCAACAATCCCTACAATCATTCAACCAACCTATTCTTTCTCCCACACAATCCCTCTCAATCTTTCTACCTACATGAGTTGTTTAACACTTCATTTCAATTCATTAACAATACAACATATTACATATATATAGGCTTTACAATCTCCTTCAATCAAGAAGTCGAGCCTAATCAACAATCCCTACAATCACTGAACCAACCTATTCTTTCTCCCACAAAATCCCTCTCAATCTTTCTACCTCCATGAGTTGTTTAACAACTCACTCACATACTCACTAATTATTTGTTCTCGCATATTAATATATCCCACAAATATATTTACTCGCACACATGTGAGTACTAACTTTAAATATCCAACAATCTCAATGCCTCACAAGGCATTACACATATCATGTCTTAACAAGGAGCTGGATGACATGACTATCGTTATGCTATGCAAAAGAAAAAAGTGATATTAACCCCTTTAAAATGTTTGACACGTGTACAAGAATACTTCAAAACTAATAGATTCCAGGATGCTTGACAGAATGAGGTTGGGAATTGTGTGGCTTGCAAAGAACTTACAGAATGAGGTTGGGACATAAAAAAGAAGCCAAACATCGCATTTAGAGTGTGCATACTCGTGTTTATTGCCTGACGATCCTAGCTATTAGATCTAGGAAAATATACTCGAACAAGATACCTAAGAATGAAGATATGCCTCAGATATATTTGTGTTTGGCATGGCCTTGAACATAGAATATCATATAAGTAAACCCTGCCAACTTCATTCAACGCAAATAATGTCAATATCCCACCGTGTTTAAGATGAATCACACAAATACTGAGGCGAAAAGGGAACAATTTGAACATGAGTAAGAAATCTAAGATAGAGAGTCAAAAATCTGTTTCAAACTCTACCAAATGAATTTGTCTCTGTATCATTAACAAATTGTAGAGACTAGTACAGATTTCTTAAAGACATCTATCTGAAAAAAGCTAATAAATATCAATCTCAAGGCTCTTATCTTGGGCTTTTCATATACCATGTTGATTAACCACTCCATTCCCTTTTCCAAAAAAATTCCTACCGAATGGTGACAAATGGTATCAATCTAGCTGCACCAGTGTGTTGGGCTAGAAAAAATAATTCCAGAAAAAAAGGGCTCCAAGCTCCACTGTCTGGCCAAAATTTTACAATTTTTTGATTGAATTCTCAAAGCAAAAAGAAAAAACTTGTGACAGTCAAATGGCCATCAAATTTAGGGTTGAAATTACGATGTGATAGTCAAACGGACGTCAAATTTAAGTTTGAAATCATCATGTGATAAACAAACAGAGGTCAAATTTAAGGTTGAAATTACCATGTAACAGTCAAATAGATGTCAAATATAAGGTCACCATTCAATGTTTATCCACAGACATTACAGAACCCTGCCCCCACCTCCCAGCAGCCATTGAAGGACGCCAATAAATGAACCAGATGGCATTTTCCACTCACCTTTTGAAGCTTCAATCAGTGACTTGACAAAGAATGTAGGAATCGTGTACCCAAAAGCAAAACGCCATTAAAGGTAAAGGTAAAATTCATTTTTGAGGTCAAGGCCTAGCCAACACACAAACTTGTTGCATATGACCTACCTTAGAGCATGTTTAAATATTATGCTCCTTAGGTTTTGACCTCGTAATCAAGCTCAGGGGTAAACCAAACCTTGCCAATTCAATTACTTTAGACATAAAAAAAAATTAATATATGCACATAATGTGAGACCACGTACAAACAGAAAATGCACCTTCCTTTCTCTAAAACTAACATTCTGCACACATTTTTCAAGGCAGATTGTAATAAGATAACTATTTCACCTACAAGCCTGAAAAATGAAACCAGTCAGTCTCACTCGTTTAGAAAAGAATAAACAACCAAATAAAGTCAATATCAATGCAATCGGACTAAAACAAGATTAGCACAGCCAGGATATTCTAATATTCTGCAGTAATTTGCAAATTAACTGCTCTGTTAATTATACTTTCTTTCTAGCTCCATACATAAAGAAAAGTATCTTTTACTTTATAATTGATCTTGAAAATTCTAAAAAACAATTCTCTCTGATAATTGGTAAAGGAACTCACTCGAAATTTCAGAACTAAAACTTATCTTGCAGTAGAATCCATAAAACCGAGAGCAAATGATATTTAGTTCAAGACTGAAACTCCATTAGAATCCTACCTCTTCCTTTTCACCAAGCTCTAACCTCAGCTGTTGATTCTGCCACCTCTCATGCTGCCACCGATGTCCCAAAATGACAATCCCCGTCAAAGCAACCGCAATAGCAATTGGCCACAGTGCATTTGACTGTCTGACCTGATCTCGCAAAGATGCAGCCTGACATCTCAACCAAGCTTCGTAAGAATGATCCTTGCCACATTTTTTCTTATCTTCAGCATCTTTAGGAGAAATCAATGAAGTTTCATTAGCCTGTTGCACATTGTCTGAGAACGGCTTGGCAAGACTGAAATTCTGTTCTTGGACTTCTTTCTGCAGATTGGCAAGAACTTTACTCTCATCAAAAGTGCTTGGGCAACTCACCCCTCCAATCTTATTGTGGAAAAAATTCAATTTTTCTGTACAGACACCAATATCATCATCATCCACAGCAGGACATTGACGAGGCTCAATCCAGTCCAATCCTTTCAAAGCTTCAACATCCTTGCCATGAATGTGAGAAATCTGTGTTTCATTTTCTCCAAACAATTCAGCAGCCCGTAGGCTTTCTATGCTCTGATGGAAAGTTTCAAATGAGCTCCCTGGCTTAATATTGTAAGAGATATCAAAATCTTCCCCATTTCCAGAAATTCCTTCCCGATGCTTTGAATCCTTTCCTTGACTGTCAGCTTTGCTTGAAAACTCAACTGCCTTTACATTTTCCAAACCCTGAAGATTTTCTAAAGAACTATCGACCTTCGCATCTTTTATTTCAGTAACTTCACCAATATCTTTTTCAATTGGAAGGCCTTCATGATGACTGGGTGGAAAAATGAAGTGTTGGGACTGAACCAGAGAAGCAGGGCTTTCATTTTCATTCAATTTCACATCACTTTCATTTTTGTCTTTGTCTCTGCTTCCAGATTCATCGGGCTTCTTCGGCCCAGGACATGCAGCATAAGTCGATGCAGTAAGTGACACGACTTCCCAATCCTGACCACGAGTCTTTCTTTCATGAGAACTTTTGCCTTCATCAGCCATGCTTTCAGATTTTTGAACAAATATCTCCACAAATTTGATCTCAATAGACCAAACTGTTCCTCAGAATATCACACGCAACAAACAGTCCCAAAAGCTGAGAAGAAAATTAGACAGATTAATCAGACAGCAACTAAAATTTGTGAAATTCACAAAAACAGGCCAAACTCACAAAAACCTTTGCCAAATCAACCAAAGTACATTCAAATGAACCTCAGACAAATCTTTTGAGGAAAGACGAGCAGAAGATGATGCAGTTTTGGAAGAGTGCACTCAACAAAAAAAGAGAACTTTGAAAAACGTGCATATAAAGAGAAATGATTTGTTAAAGCGGCTAAATTTTCAAGGAAAACAGTAAAGAAATGCTTGCATGCAAAAGAAAAGAAAGCTTACATGCATGGCAAAAAGCTAGGAGTATATCAAAGGGAGCTACTTAAATGACATGTAAGCAAAGAGCAAAGGAAAACTTGCATGCATGCTTTTAGTTTCAGATTGCTTTTAAATGTTTTTTGGTTAGGAGATTCTCGAGCTTAGCAAGCACTGTACAGAAGCCACATGCCCCTTGATGTAATTGCGGAACTTGTTCCCTTTTCTGATGATATATAATTTACCTTTGTCAAAAAACACTCAGACAAAATGAAATCTTTCAAAGTTCAAACTACAAAATCTGCAACATGATAACCAATCCACACCAAATTCACTGTATATGAGATCAAATTGAACGAAAATCTTAGCAAAATTACTCAACATGTGCTACCAAATAAAATAAAAGGCCACAAAAGCCCGTAAAACAACAATCTCTCCCTAGAAAGCAGAAGCCAAAAATTTACACAACATTCAGAATCCATGCCACATTCCCATATATGAAGTCAAATTGAACCAAAATCTTAGCAAAATTCTATCAATATACACAGCAAATTAAAAAATAGCCATAAAACCATAAAAATCAACTAATTCTCAGAAACTTGAAACTTCCCTAATAAAGGGTTTGGTTGAAAAAAGAAAGAGCACCCAACTCTTTGGACTAGACTAAAGGAAGGAGATCAGCCAACTCTTTGGACTAGACTAGAGGAAGGCTGGCTAAAATTGAATTTCTAGGTGCCTCAAAAGGTAATCCGGGAGGTGTGATAAGGGAAAAATCAGGGTAGGGAGATCATCACCTTCTCTGAAAAACTTGGGACAAACAACTAACTTGGCAGGAGAAAAGGTTCAAAAGGCACTACAGGGGGGATTGAAAATGGCCATCGACAGAAATTGGAGCAGACTGGAAATAGAAGGAGATTTAATGATCATAATCAATGGCAAATGCAATAACCAAGTTTTCTATAGAAAATTGGTGCGTTGAGAGGATCATTTAGAATATAATGGTGATGCTAAACTGCTTAGAGGCTTATAACACTAAGCATTACGGTGGCAAATTATCTTGCCAACCAAGATATTAACTTCAGGCAAAAAGGAATGAATTTACTAATCAGCCATCCCCCTTTCCAATCACTCAACCTTAATATACTCATTAAGAAAAACAAGGACAGCTGATTATTTACGAGTAATCAGACTTTCATTGGGGAGTCAGGTTGAGTGACATCTGTAACACCAGCATATGCTTTGAATAACTATAGTAAAGGCATATATTGCCTTGAGCATGCAAATTTATTCATTTTCTTTGTGGTTAACATGCAAAAGTCTGCTCTGATATAAAATTGGCTTGAAAGGAAGCAACGATTCTCTGCATTCTGCTGTTACTGAGAAAGTGTCTTTTTTCTGCCATAGTCTACAACACGTGAAATGGATTCTATCCAATCTTTGGTCATAGAAAGAGGTAGTTTTTTCAATTATAAATCAGACTGACAGTGGATTCTACTCTCTGGCTTTGGTATTTGATCCTACAATGTAGGCTACCCAGTTTTTAAAGGAGTACTGGTTCTGTAATTCCCCTGTTTTTCTGGCGATGAACTCATTTTTAGCCCTGTCAACTGCTAATGATAACACTCATATGATATACAGGTGCACTCGGTTGGAAGGATGTATATGTAGTATACAATGGCAATTCTAAGTTTGGCATAGTTATTGTACATGTGGATCACAAACAAAATGATAAATTGGCATTATTATCGAGATATTGTATATGTACACCACAAAATCAAAACGATAGATTGGCATGATTATCAAGATATTGGGTATATGGATCAAAGTCAAAATGATATATTGGCATAGTAATCAAAATATTGTATATGTGGATCACAGTCAAAATGATGTATCCTGGATGTTATTATTGCAATAGGCAAAACCTACAATGGCGGCCAAGGGAGGTGGGATGAGTGAGCAATAATGTGAGATATCAATAAAAATGGCCAGCCTTGAATTCGACGTCCATTTGACCGCCATAGGGCAGTTTTCCACCTTTCTTGGAGAAAAAATCCAAAAATAGTAATATTTTGGGCATAAAGTGGAGTTGGGAGCCTGTTTTTTTAACCGGAAAGATTTTTTCAAGCCCAATGCAATGGTGCAGCTAGATTGAAGCCATCCATTATCAGTCAATGGGAAACTTGCAGATAAGGTGATAGAGTTGTTAATCAATGTGGAACCTTTCAATGTGAAAAACTGTGTGACAAATCAAATATAAAGACCTCCAAATTGATACATATAAGCACTTTTAGATAGATATGTTTAAGATATCTGTACTAGCAGTTAATAAAAAGGATGGTTTCTTGTAATCCATGTTTTTGATGCATGCTGATAAAAACCTTGTTCGTCATGCCACGCCTCTCAGATTCTATGATTCAAGCAATTTTTTTGTATCTTTAAGCTCATGTGGACCCTTTTTAAACATATTAAAAAAACAAATCTCACAAACCACAAATTCAAAAATATAGTTTACAATCCACACAAAAAATTGTGCATATAAGATCAAATTGAACAAAATCTCTACAAAATTAACTCAAAATGCAAGCCCAATGAAATAAACGGCTGTAAAATCCATTTTAAACAATTATCTCTTCTTGTGAACCACAAGATATAATGAAAAATCTACAATACATGCCAAACTCTCCATATATGAGGTCAAATTGAACCAATATCTTCACAATATTTACCCCAACATGCAACCCAAATAAACAAAGGCCGCAAAAGTTAAAACCATTAAAAACGAATAACTCTCCCTAGAAACCACAAATACAGCCATTAAAATGTACAATCCAAGCATAATTCCCCAGATATCAGGTTAAATTGAGCCAAAATCTTTCTAAAATAATTCAATATGCCCGCAAAAATTTTAAAATGACAAGATTACCTATCCACGTGAAATTGACTGCATATGAATTCAAACAGTACCAAAATCTTCCGAAACATTACTCACTACGCATTGATTGTAAACAAATCCATATAAACCATGAAAATTAGCTAGCCCTAACAAGAAACCACAAATTCAATGTGTTCATTTACAATCTGTGACGAATTCCTCGTATATGGGATCGAATTGAGCCAAGATCTTTGCAGAAACTGCTCAATATGCACACAAAATTAAAACCATATACATCAACTATGTCCCTGGAAACAACAAATTCAATAATACAGTTTACAATTTACGGAAAATTTGCCATATTTGAGGTCAAATTGCTTCTCAAAAATTATTCAACATACACACAAATCGGGAAATGCAGAAAACCCATAAAATGCAATGTCTATCCCTAGAAACCATAGTTACCTAAGACTCCGGGATGGCGGGACGGAGTTTCCAGGATGGCAGGACAGAGTTTCCAGGACGGCAAAAAATTGCAAATTTTGGGGACAGCAGGGACGGCTATTAAAATAATATATTCCATTATAAATATTTAAAATATACAGATACATTTTAAAAAATTTATGAATAGCAGTCTGTGACAGTCCACCATATGCATTTGTGCTCAAAATTTTCTGTACTCAAATATCACTCTTAACTCTTATTCTGTATTCAGATAACAACAGGAAGTTGATCTCTAATCAGATAAGTTATTCATAAAACAGATGTCAATACAGCCCTTACAGTCCTGACTCCTGAGAGTCTGTTATCAAGCAAAGTATGGTTCAGGAGTAAAGAACTGAAGCCCGTGGTTTGCAGTGAAGTTACAAGTGAACAAATCTCATACAGCTAACCATACCTCTCATATAGAGAGAGGATTCCATAGGTTACACCCTCGTGGAGGTTATAGTCAAGTTCTCCAACAAAGTTTAAGAGTATTCCCAAGTGTTAACATAATAGTGACAAGAACATATTGAAGTTATTGAGCCTACACAGCAGGGCAGAGTTGCCTAAGTCCATTCATAACCTAATGATTGAGTCATCCTTCTGTCCAGATTTCAATTGTCATTTAATGCAGAACAAAAATTGGGGTCTAGGATAAATCTTACCTTTCACCAGGCCATGGTTCTCAAGGAGGGGTTGGTTAAGAGACGCAATCACTTATTTAACCCCATTGTTAAGACTAATTAATCCAAGGCAGCCAACTTATACCAAATGTCCAATTATCAAAACATATTCTTAGTTGCTTTATGACTGAAATTAATAGTTTATGTGCAGATTTTAAGAACTTTGCTTGTGTATTTAACTCGCGAATTGTTTCGACGCAGAATTTTCGGTAAAATCTAAAGATAAATCATAAAACAGCAAAAACAAAAAAAAACAAGGGGACGTCCTCTGATATTCAGGGATGTCCTGGAGACGTCCCCCTTAAAAATCTATGCACAGGAAACGTGGGGTGACGTTTCCCCCATCCCACTGTCCTCAAAATGTCCCCGACAACCAGGATGTCTGTTTTTTGGGGATACACATCCCCACGTAACACTGCTCGAAGCCACAAATTCAGTAACAAAATTACCAAATTGACTGTATATGAGGCCAGATTACACTGAATTCTTCCCAAAAATATGAAGCCCCACAAAAAAACACAAAAATCGATTAACCCTCCCTAGAAGCCACAAATTCAAAAATGCAATTTACAATGACTGACAATTCCTGGCACAACTAGGATGGGTCCTAGGGATTGAAATTTCTTTTTAGGAATTTATGCAGAGACTGCCATAAGCCTGTAGCAGAATGGGATACTATTGTGCCCAAGTCTATAATCTTTTCCTTGTTGATTAATATAAGAATCCTTTATTGTTTCTTATGAGATGCGTAAGGATCTTGCTTGTGTGAGATCTTTTAAGAATTGCAAGCGACATGGTCAAAGGCATCTCTTAATTGAGACCCCTAGAAACCACAAGTTCAACAATATCATTTACAATTACTGACAAAATCCTGGTAGTTGAAATCAAATTGAGCCAAAAACTTTGCAAAAACTACTCAATATGCAGGAAAACTTTAAAAAGCCTTAAATACCAAATACATCAACTAGAAAACACAAATTGAACAATATAGTTCACAAAATACAGTGACTACCATTTATGAGGTTCAATTGCTTCACAAAAATCATTTATTACACGCGGCAAATAAAAAGGCTGTATAAACGAGAAAAAAGAATTGTCCCTAAAAACCCACAAATTCAATGATAAAATTACCAATCCACTCCTAATTGACTGTATATGGAGCCAAATTAAACCATGTACTTTTAGCTATCAATATGCACACTAAATTTTAGAAGACAGCGAAAGCCACCAAAAGAAACTGATTCTCCGTAGAGATCAAAAATTGAAAAGCCAAAATTACCCATCCGCAGCAAATTAGCTGTACAGATAAGGTCAATTTGAACCAAAATCTTCACGAGAATTGCTTAATATGCATGCGAAATAAAACAATATCGAGAAAACCATTACAAGCAACTAACTCTCCTCAAAAACGAAAAATTTAACGATATAGTTTACAATCCGTGTCCGAATTCAAATAAATGAGGTCAAAGTGACCCAAAAGTTTTGCTAAATTTACTTCAATACACACGTCAAATACGAAAGAACCGCAAAATCTAGGGAAACTGCAAATGCAAAAAAAAATTACCAATCCGCAGAAAGCTAACTGTATGTGAGGTCAAATTCAGCCAAAATCTTCCCAATAATCACTCAATGCACACTTCAAACAAATTAAGATGCATACTCAACTAAAATTTCCTCGAACCCACAAATTCAAAAGGAAATTATCAATCCGCAGCAAATCAGCTGTAAATGATGTCATTTTCAACCAAAAGTTTCCCAAAAGCTACTCAATACAAACGTTAAATAGAATCAGGCCACAAATCAGCTAGAAACCGCAAATTTATATACAGATTACCAATCTGCAGCAGATTAACCATACATAGAAATTAACTTCAACCAAAATCTTGCGAATAATTACTCACTACACGCGTCAATTTTTAAAATACCGCATAAACATTGAAATCAACTATATATCCCCACATACCACAAATTGAACAATGAAACGTGCGGTCCATGCCAGATTCCTCGTGTAGTAGGTCAAATTTTACCAAAATTCTTGGCTAGAATTAATCGACAGACAAATCAAATTCAAAATGTCGCAAAAATACATAAAATCAACTAAATTCCCCAATAAACCATGGATTTGTAAGCGGGAAATAAATCTCACAAGTTAAAATATTCCGAAGAAACTGAAAAAACGCAACGAATCCTCTTATCTGGTCGTTCAAGAGCCTCCCAAGGCAAATTCGGTTCAAAAAATGGGAGGGTTTTCTACTCTATGTTCGAAAATCAGTATTGAAGTGCCGAACACGACGAATAAATCATATCTAGCACCGGCTGAGCCGGTAGTCGTTTTGCGTGCAGAAGGAAGTAATACCGGCTATCGCCAGTGGCTTGCTGCTTACAGAGTCAGTGATTAAATTAAGTCTTAATAAATATTCGTTGAGATCCTTGATTTTAAAGCCAATTTATATTTTTTAAATAAAGTAAGTTTATATTATTATTTTTGAATTTTTAGCGATATATACATGCCCGCCTTGGCAAATTATATCGTCCACTTTAGGCCGGAGAAAGTTCGACAGGTGGAAGAATAAATCAACAACAAATATCATTTTTATTTATTTGAAGGTATTTCTAATTATTTTTTAATTATAATTATGGCGTCTAGGTGGCAAGTCTTTATCTTGGGGGATAAGTCAGGTGGTTTCCTTCTTTTCTCTCAAAGCAAAGGGAGATGCAGTTTTTTTTGCATGGCGTTGTGTGTCGTACACGAAAGGGATATATGGCTTTGTACCTTTTTGGGGGCATGGATTAAATAATGCATACGTAATGCCAATTTCATTATTTTACTTTTGTTCATAAAATGATTATCTAAGTAAATAATGATGATAAATACAAAATATTTGAATCCTTAATTACGCCGAAGGCTTGCACAAGTTGGGTTCAGCCCTCCCCGCTTTCACATCCGCAAAAGACATGGAAGGCGTAGATTGGCAGTTTCGCTTTCGTGCATGGTCAACATATTCATATTTCATTCCTCTGTTTTTTCATATTCATATTTTATTCGTCTACCGCGGGAATAGTGTTGCAAAGGTTACAATGCACATAGCACAGGTGTTCAGAAGCAGAGGAAGCAAAATCAATACAGATAGATAGTACAACCGAATGAAATGCCTCCTAATCCTCAATGTTCTTCTTCTTCTTCTTCTTCTTCTTCTTCTTCTTCTTCTTCATACAACAAACAAAACAGCGGCAGGTAGTTGAACCCGCTTCAGATACAGATATAGATCCAGATCGATCAATTTGTATGTAGTAAAATGAGGAGATATTCGGGTTACAAAATTATCTTTGTGTGCAGGTCTCATTTAACCATAATGGTGCTGACTATAGGAAAGTTATTAACGAGAGCTCCGTTTAGCACAGTTCCCCGTAACGTTCTGTTTATTTGTTTAATTAAATTCTCGTCGTAACTATCCAATTACTGCTAAATTTACAATGTTGCTTTGGGTTTCAACATAGTTAACACCTCTTGATCTCAAATAAAGTTCTTGTATTATTATGCAAGGAAAATGACAGGTCTGAAAGGTCATTTAGGATGTGTCGCTCTCCATGTTCAACTTTGGATTTTGAAGAGCGCTTAACCTAGTTGGTGGGTTTGTTTGACATGGGTCTATTTTTCCCATTCAACTTTTATTTTGTTGTTAAATACATGGAGAAACAAACAGCGAATACGGTACTTTTGAAGCTATATGCTTCATATAATATCTTTTCAAGTGGAATCTTTTCACTTTTAGGAACATCTATATCGAATGCCCTTAAAGACAAATCCAAAATGTGTCTTAACTCTGCAAATCCTAAATTTCCTACATTAAACTTGTCTTATCGAGAAAATATTGATAATGATGCACACCATGAGCATAAATGTAAAATATCTATAACCTGCAAACCCTAAAATTTCATTGTTATCCTTGTCATATCAAGGAAATATTGATAAAAAAGCATACAAGGTGGCAATTTTTTCTAATTTTTATTTTAGCCCTTTGTAATTTGTTTTTATTAGTTTTTATCCTCTCGGTCGACCGGGGGTTCCAATCTGCAAATAAACACGCACCCCGTTGCCTATGTGTTTCACTTCAAATGCATGTCACACCTTGTTGTAATGGCCCTCCCCTCTTTCCGGAACAAAAAATTGGTAGGAAACTGCTATGTTGGTCGTCAATATCTCCATTCTAACCTGTGTGTTTACAGTCTCTTTTGTCCAATCAAAGATACCAAGTGAATGTTAGCATATTTCTTCTAATCTATTAAACATGCATCTTCGTCATTTGCTTCAAATGTAAGCTTTTTTGGCATTTTTCCATCCCATATTAAGGTCTTTCATATATGTCAATGTTGTTTTATTGAATTTGAATCTGTATATCCTAAATTAATAGTGTTTAATTTTTCAGTCAATAGACATAAATCCATTCCTGTCATGGTCATTTCGAATGTCGGTCACATGTGATCGCTATTTCGAATTCCCACCCGTTGTTTACATATTTTTGTTTTCTGGTGCCGACGATGAAATTATTATTATTTGATCATAAATGTAAAGGTTAAAAATATATATATTTACGACGAAGGCATGTCAGAGGTGGGTCGGAGCGGGGGATGGTTTGACATGTGACTCAACGACCCATAGTTCAAAGTACGTCAACATCCTCCACTAAACCACCTAAGACAGTCAATCTGCATGTGTTATATCTTCGGTTTCTTGAAATTGGCAATGTCAATTCAATCCTTTCATAAGTGTAGAAGAGTACGACTGATTGGATTTAATGAATTTCATTTACTCTATTTTTAAATGTTGATGTCCTTTGTGGGCCCATGCTAAGGTCAAGAAATTAAACTTTCATGTGGCAAGAGCGAACATGTTGTTGATAGAAGTTACTCCCGGTAATCTCGAATGTTACAAGGTCATCAATTTTATAGCTATATCCAAATTTCCAAATCCCACTCCACTTCCACATGATGTATCTTTTTTTCCTTTGACTAAAAATTGGGGGGCGTTTAAGTGCATAGACAAAAAGAAGATAGAGTTTTTTATGGTGGGATGAAACAAAAGAGCTTACGTAAGAAAAAAAATTGAGTAGTTGTTGGCGTCTTATTACGCCAAAGACATGTTCACTAAGTGAAAGACTTGGTTAGCGGCTAACAGGTGTCAAACATTCAAGGGCGGAGATAGCTTATGTTGTTGATTTCCGTAAATAAATGTTGAATAAAATAATCTCAGCCTTTCATTTCACTACCCCCCTACTCCGTTGACGTGACCTTCGTGAAACACATTTCATGCATTCACCATGTATGAACCCCACAAGTGTCCAAGTAGTTCTCTTCTGCGTCATCACTATTTTTTTACTGGCAGTGTTCGCAATTGTCATTTCTTTCAGAAAGGATGAACACGAATAGGAGGAGCGGACGCTAGTGAAAGGTTTTCCGTCGACTAACAAGGATGCGTACAACAATGCTTCGCTTTTGTTGTCTGCATATTCCTTGGATGATATGCCTGATTACCTTGTAGGTGGTCGTCGGTTTGAGTGCCCATAGAAGTAGGTACTGAGCATTCTGAATCGGGGATTATCATTTTGTTTAAAGAACATAGTTGGGAAAATACATGATTTTAAAAACATTAAAATAAGCAGACAAGATTCTCCTCGTCACTACTAAAATGGCTATCTTTTTCCATTGTGTTTAGTGTCTCACTACAGTGCCGAACACTTTCACATAAACACGTCGGGTTGAAATGGCCATTCGAAACCCTTGCAAGGATAGAAATTCCACAAAGATGAAATGAGATTGCATCACCATCATCATTGAAGTTTAGTATATGTACCTGAAAATGTCCATAGAGGTTTTAAAAATTCCATTCGAACAAAACACGAATCAAGGAGCTCAGGGAAAGTTACTTAAATTTCATTAAAATATAAAATATGTTATATCCTGGTTATGGTTTGCTTAATTATAGTGAAAATTGGTTTCTATTTTGATGTCTCGTGTTACTCATTACTTCTTTCATCATGTCATGCACCCGTTCCGCGACTCAATACGAAAGTTTATGAGTGGGAACCTTGATCACATTCTTGAAATCTGAAGAGAAACCATTATAGTACATGAACACAAAAATGACAACATAATGAACCCTTAATGTAAAATTGTAGTTTCTTTAACAATTGGTGTCTTCCACATTGAACCAAAAATGTAAGTTTTCCTTTAAAATATTCATTGACAATACCTTGATTTCTAAGAAATCTCCATAATGTGTTTCTATGACGCCCTACACGTCATATCGCACTTCCATGTCAAACAATTGACAAAACATACACATGATACATATCTTTCTCCTCAAAAAATAGCTTCCACAAAATGCCCCCCCCAATATTATCCTCTCCCAATTCCTTCTCCTCCTAACCCCCTCTTCTACAACTGTCTTCCTCCTTTTATGTTTCGGTCCCTCGAAATCAACCTCATCATACACTTCCCCTTCAACATTCACATCACACATTTTGCGTGTGATTACTAGTAGAAATGGGAGTTATTCTTCAGATGAAGTAAGACAATTTAAAGATAAGATATTTAGGTTCAGACGTCAAAATTTAGTATTTTCTCATTTTGTAATGATAATATTGAATTTATTCTTAAATCATGAATGTGCATGCACCTTGAGTTTAATTGTCTATCATTAGTCTCATGTATTACTTGCTCTCCTCAATAGTACTGGTTAGTCATTCACAATATTGCTTGCATCAATCTACAACAATTTATCACCTCTATGTGTTGTACCTAGAAGTTTCTGACACCTCACTTCTTGTTCATATAGGACCACCAAGCAAGGACCAAACTACCAAACGGTTTGGTCTAAAACTAGTGGTTTCATCCCTAACCACCCAACAATCACTTTCTCGATGTGATATATTTCTTTGGGTTGATACTTTTCTCATGGGTTGGCTTTAATATGAAATTATACTTACGCACACGTATATAAACAAGTGTAATACACTCATTTACTCACTTGGCACTTTCAAGAGCACCTATTACAAATATCATTCCTAAAGCATTTCACGCTCTCCTAGATTCTTAAAAAGTAACAATGCACTCTAAGAGTAGCCCCTACATATGTTGGAAGTGTACCCGACCACGTTAAAGAGTCATGTTTCCCAAGTTAGAGACCACCTAAGCCAAGTCAAGCTAACCACGCCAAGTCATTATTGCATTATCAAGTGATTAAATTGTCAAAGTTAATTACATCCATCACATGTTAGGGGGAGAGCTACCTACAGTTTAAAGCCTCTTCAAAGTATTGCCAACGTAAATAGTGTTTATGGTGAATTTTGTGTTAATGTTATAAAATGTTGAAATACCAAAAACTCATATAAGCAGGGTTTACAGATACATGCACCGGTAATCGCAATGTCGTGATGATCAATTACACAAACAATGTGAAAAGTTCCTCCTTCTGCCAAGTGAGAAGACCTACATACAAAGACAGCTAGATAAGACGAATATTAGAGAAAGATGATAATGATTTGTTCGGAGAATGTTGATCCCAAGAATCCGAAGGACTTCCTTGAAGGGTGTCAACTTGTTTAATATAATCAAGTGAAGTAATAATAAGATAAATCACCATGATATTAGAATCAAGGGGAATAACAAGGTCATGTTCTATGTTGTAGGCATCCCAACCAAGGGTTGTGGCGAGCTCAAAGCCCTGGAAGTAGTCAAACCATAACTGCTCTGCGGAGTCTTGTATTTCATGTATGATCTCAAGTTGATCCTTGATGTATTCAACTTCTTGTGTGAGGTCAATGGCACACAGACTGAGTTTGTGTGCGATGTCAAATTGTTCCCACACGAAGGGTTGCTGGATGATTGGGATGTCGTATATGCTGGGGATTGGATGTGAAGAACCTGGAACAGTCATCTACAGAACATACATCTTGCAAACAACTTGTTGGATTAGAATAAGATTGATATAAATGTGATAAAGCTAAAAGTGGATAAAGAAGACAGGGATTGATGGCGATCAAGGTCAATATGCTTATTTTGATGAAAGACTGATAAAGCAGACAACAATTGATGTCAAATAGAATGTGACAATGGTGAGGTAAACTAGAGGGACTCTAGAAAGTCTGTAGGATCTAGAAAACATAGTTTCAGATGTATTTAAGAGGCTAAAGAGGGAAAAAGAGATCAAGGGACTGATCCACGACAATCAGGGATCGACGACAATCACTGTGGAAAACTGTAAATTTTCTAAAGGATGGCTAAGTGACTAAATGAGAGACAAAACTTGAAGGGGCTATGAAAGACAATCTAGACAACTAGTTGTAGGTTATAGTTGATGTAAAAAAAATTAACAAAGATGAAAAATAGAGGTACTAATCTTGATAGTTGTCCTAGAGATGATGGAGCTCCAAAAAGAGTTGGTTAGTGATCTGGTGAGATTCTTTCAAGATTTTGGCAGCAGTGTGTTAACGATCCCAAGTGTAATGACATTATTCACAGGTGCAACATTCCATTCACGAATGTAGATTCTCACTAACTTTCCTATGTAACTGAGAAAATAGGCAGGAGGGTGATTTAAGTAAAATCGACGGTGTCTGCAACGATTGCCATTGATTTTTCTATAGAGGTTGCAAACCAACAAAGGAAAGATGACAAATGGTTGAAACCACTTGCCATCTGAGGTTTTAGGTTGTTTTCTAAATGGTGGGAGCTTAGGGATTCAGGTAGGAAGAGGTTAGAGGGTTGGGATGGGTAGGATAAATTAGGATAGGTTGGTTTTAAGTAGTTAGGGGAGGGTAAATTAGATTTACGCGGGTAAATTAGGTTTTACGATAGTAATTTACAATATACTTAGGATAGGATAATTATGGTAATATGATCAAAATGTGTCAAGTCACCTAGGGATGAAAAAGTGGTGTCTACATTTTTCCCTTTTTGTTGAGTTATCTGTACGCACAGGCTGCAAGAATAAAAACTAGCGTGAAGATGCCCTATATTTGTGATAAGGATATTGTTCCTCCTCAAGCCAATGAACAACTTCATTGGTCATTGGATTGAAGAGAGTTTTATTGATTGGATGTGTTTGCTTTAAGATGTTCCAGGCTCTTGATTGTAGGATGAAATGACCATGATTGTAGGATGAAATGACCATGTTGGAGGAGTTTATATAGATGGTAGTAATATGGGAAACACTTGGTAGGGGACATTATACGAGCTCTGGAGGGTGAAACTAATGTGGAAATCCTATAGATGCATGTTTTGGGAAGACCACTACATGGAGAGGATCCAATGGGAATGCTCTCATGAGGATGTGTGAAGCCGTGGGACTAAAGGGTCGAAGGAAACATTCGTAATGTGTGCAAAACTTGATGTGTGGTCAAACACACATTTTTGACAAAGTGTTAGGCATCAAAGTAAAATTATATAATCTCTTGATGGTGTCATGATGCGATAAGAGAGGTCTAGGTGACCAAAATTTGTAAGGTGTGTAAAAGGGGTAAAATCAATGGTGACTCTCGATCGCCAACATTTTGGGATAGGAGATCAATGACAATTTAAGATCATCGGTGATTCCAAAAATGGAAAATATATATGCCAAGTTAAGTGCATAATGGTTCATTTACAATGTGTCGTTATGTGATTTGATCGGTCCAGTTTGTTGTGGACACAACGATGGGTCGCTCGAGGAGATAGGGTGGAAAAGAGGCAGAGGGGTGTGGAGGCGGAGGAGGAGGGTGATGGGGGTGAGGAGCTGGCCCAATTGTAGGCATCTTTTGATGACTTATGATTGGAGAGGGATATGTTTGTGGTAGATTGTGACACCATTTGTCAGGATTGGATATGTTGCAACAAGAGAGAGATTAGGAACGCTTAGAGTGTGACACATATGAGCAACAACAAGATAGATATCGCTGACAGTGGGAGGTGTTATGGGAAAATTATGGAGAGTTGGGGGTAGCTTTGGAGGCTACAAAAAGTGTACCATAGGGTGCAAGATTGATTGCAGGGAAGACAATAGTACTCGTATGTGGAGTGCCAGCAGCAGGAGGGCAAATAGGGTTGTTTGGTTTTGTGACTGTTGAGCAATATCAGGCACTGGTAGAATAGATGAGGTACTATGAGTGTTTAGTGACAGAGTTCCTATCAAGTGTTCCTCGTTATGCTGAGCATAGAGCGAGCGAGCGTAGACTGAGCCAACATGCCACCTTAGTGACTACTAGGAGTGTTGCGTAGCCTAGGATAGATCTGGGGCCAGATGGAGGAGCGGTGGGAGGCCAAGGTGTAGAGTGAGTGTCGGATTTTGATTTTACCACATAGTATGTGGGTTTTTTATATGACTCAGATCTAGATGATTTTGTATATGAGCCCTTCTAAGGAATCTTGTATACACATTATTGATGAGATGTATATATAGATGATTATGATTTTGGATTTATGTGCTATCGATTTACTTTGATATGATTTTGTATTTGAAATATTGAATTGATATGATGCTATATGTGTAGATGTTGGTATGATGTTTTAGATGTATAAATGTTGACATGTTATTTTATGTGATGTTTGATGTTGATATGGTGTGACTCAAAGTGTAATGATATCGATGTATGTTTCAAAATGTGCTTTAATTGTGGCTAAGAATAAATGTGAAATGTTTACGTCTAAACTGAATTTGATACATATGTGATTTGATGGTAAATTAAATATGTATGACAATGCACTCGAGGCCTTGTAACAAATGTTAACACATAACTAATAGTAATTAGTCACATGTAGGATCATAGATGTATGTGAAAATGTGTTTATGTACCTTCTTACAACATGGGAAGGGTTGATATGTATTTTGTATGGGGTAATTAGGTTCTCCTTTAATGTCTTGTAGACTTATGCTCTAGCTATATTTATTTGTGTAAACTGATCAATATCGGAAGTTTGCTTATTCATGGGAAAGTTGATTGATGCGAGAAGCTTTCCTAGGATGTTTTTGATATTTGACTTTGATATGAAGGTTGATCGATGCAGGAAGCCTTTTTGTAATGATACGGGTATCCATTCTTTGTGGTATTGCGGCCTACCCCCTCACTTCACGATCCCACAATGATAAGGGTGTCAAGTGCTTAGTTGATATACCGCCCACCAGATTGTTTATAATTGACTAAAACACTAAGTTAGATTATCCTCTTGGTGATGAAATCCAAGTAGGTCCACCTGGGAAGGAGTGTTTTAAGTGTAAGTTAAATTTGATGTGGTTTGGTTGTGTGTGAAGGGAGTTTTCATGAATGCAATTCGTTTGACTTCCTAATTACACTAGTTGAACATGTAGAATGAAAGTTCATTTTGAGATCCAAAAAGAAATGTTTAGTTTGATGAGAACAAGACACACAAATTGTAATGTTGAAAGAAATGAAAGAAGAAAAAGAGCGTACATGTGATTGCTTTTTCCTTTTTATTTTTTTGGTTTTAATGTCTAAGAATGTTTTTGAAATAGCAACAGTAAGGAGCTCCAAGCTGAAAAATTTAGATGATATGACAAGAAAGGAAACAAAAAATATGAAATCTAAATGGAAAAGGGACTAAGAAGGTCCCACCGGGCGTGTCAAGATTTTTATGGTGAATCTCAAGTTAATGTTATAAAATGTTGAAATACCAAAAACTCAAATAAACATAGTTTATTAATACCTGCGCCAAAAAATCACAATGTTGGGATGATCAAGTACATGAATGTGAAAAGTTCCTCTTTTTGCCAAGAGAGAAGACACGCATACAAAGACGGCTAGACTGGATGAATATTAGATAAAAATGATAACGAGTTCATTGGTGAATGTCGATCCCACGAATTCAAAGGACTTCTTCGAAGGGTGTCAACTCGTTTGATACAATCAAGTGATGTAATAATAAGATAAATGACAATGATATTAGGATAAAGGGGAATAACAAGTTCATGTTGTGCATTGTAGGCAGCCCAGGTAAGGGTTGTAGCAAGCTTAAAGTCCAAAAATTAGTCGAACAAGAACCTCTTTGAAGCGTCTTGTATTTCACATATGATCTTAAGTTGATACTCGACGTTTTCAACTTTTGGTGTGAGGGAAATGACACACAAACTCAGTTCGTGTGTGATGTCAAATTGTTCCCACTCAAAGGGTTATTAGATTATCGAGATGTCGTATATGCTAGTGATTGGATTTTAAGGACGTGGAACAGTGATCTACTAAACATACATTTTGCAAACAACTTGTTAGACTATAATCAAATTGATATAAATGTGATAAAACTATAAATGGATAAAGAAGACAGGGATCGACGACGATCGGGTCAATATGTTTATTTTGATAAAAGACTGATAAAACAGATAATGATTGATGTCAGACAAAATGTGACAGTGGTAAGGTAAACTAGAGGGACTCTAGAAGCCCGTAGAATCCAGAAAACATAGTTTCATATGTATTTAAGAGGGTAAAGAGGGAAAAAGAGATCAAGGTACTGATCGATGGTGATCAGGGATCGACGATGATTAATGTGAAAACTATAAATTTTCTAAAGGTTGGCTAAGTGACTAAATGAGAGACATAACTTGAAGGGGCTATGAAATACGGTGTAGATGACTAGTTGTAGGTTATAATTGATGTAAAACATATTAACATGAAAAACAAAGGTACGAACATTAATAGTTATCACAAAGGTGATGGAGCTTTAAAAAGAGTTGGCTGATGATTTGATGATATTTTTTCAAGATTTTTATTGTAGTGTGTTTATGATCCCGAGTGTAATGACATTATTCATAAGTGCAACATTTTTTTTCATGAATGCATACTCTCACTAACTTGCTTGTGTAACTGAGAAAATGGGTAGGAGGGTGATTTAAGTAAAATTGACGACATCCGCAATGATCATCAGCAATCATAGATCATCATTGATTTGTCTAGAAAGGTTACAAACCAACAAAGGAAAAATGTCAAATGGTTGAAACCACTTGCCATCTGAGCTTTTCGGTTGTTTTCTAAACAGTGGGAGGTTAGGGATTCAGGTAGGAACATGTTAGGGAGTTGGGATGGGTAGGATAAATAAGGCTAGGTTGATTTTAAGTGGTTAGGGGAGGGTAAACAAGATTTATGTAGGTAAATTAGGTTTTACGACGGTAATTTACAATATACTTAAGATGGGATAATAATGATACTTATGATAATATGATCAATGTGTGTCCAGTCACCTATGGGTGAAAAAACATTGTCTACAAGTAGTGTATGGATTGCACTTTAACCCAACCACTATCCTTTTTGTAGGATCTCCTACTCGTGGTTAGGGTTTGAAGTTATTTCTCATCATATAGATGGTTTTGCACATGTGCGACACCTAGGGTTTCATAACGAAGGATATTTATAAAGATTGCATAAGCAAAGGAAGTTACAGAGCTCCAACACATACCCATACAAAAATGTCAAACATGTATGAAATTTCCAAATGGTTTAATACGCATTCAACGTTTTAATACATGTTTAGGTTTGCACTCCAGATTCAAATACAAAACACTTGCATATCATTTCCAACTTGCATAGTCATAAAACATTGTCATATTGACTTCGCGAGTCTATAATCAACTAAGTATATTATATTCCTTGTGTTTTCACTTTTTAGCAATCATTTCTAATGTTCTATCTTGTTAATTGATAATAATGGTATATTCTAATTTATGAATTAATGTTTATTAATTAATTTAAGTATTTTACCCGCTAATAACCCTTAATCCTATAAGTAAATAAGGAACACATTTTAAGCAGATTATAAACTTCTTGTTCCTTAATTATTTGGAAATTTTCATACATGACTACAACCATGTCTTCTTTGCTTTTATACATATTTTATCATAATTTATTAAGGAAAAATGTTGGTTTTAGAGCCAAGTTATCAATGAATATTTTTCTTTGAAGACTATTACATTACCTTCTACCCTTTACTGTGATTTACAAATCTCTTGAAGGTAAAATGTGCATACAATATCTCTTTATTCTAATCAGCTTTTTTTTAGTTGTGCGCTATCCAGAATAGAATTAGCACTTTATTTTTAAAGTTGACTTTTTACTCCATATCTATTTTAGTAGATTTACTTTTATTACTTTAAAATGTATATAAATCTTACTTTTATTATGTCGATAGGTGTGATTTAGTATGAGTATTCCCCTCGCACATCACTATCAATGGATAACATCACATGAGGACAATGCAAGACCATTATTTCAATCTCAGTTGTTAATCCATAAAGTAATTTGAACAATACAAGTGTTATGTGTTGTGAAATATAAATTGTCTATCAAATTTGGCTAGTGATTTAAAGGTAGTACTAGCAATTTTTTATGGCACCATTGTCCTCGCGACACATGGAACTCGAAGGAGCTTACCTCAACTGATGCCTTCATCATAATGTGCATACCTGGTTATAGATAATAGGCACTACCACTGGATTTGGGCTTGCCAAATTACCTATAATATCATTGAGCTTGGAGAAGTTTTAGAATATGACGTGCAAGAAATCGCCACGTCCTCACTATTCCACCTAGCATTCTCTTGAAGCTAACTAATTCGGTTTTGGTTATTGCATGTTAATGGGAGAGTGAAGTTTATATCGAGATTTTGTTTCCATCTTTAGCCATGCATACCTTCAAAAACGTGTATGATGAAAACATATTACACCTATAGGTATAATTAGATATTGCACATGAGTTGAAACATCTTTGAATTAATGTAAGATATTCCACGATATAAATTTATCTATGTCTATAAATTTGTGATGTTATTATCTATAAATTTAATAATATATGTATTATTATATATTTAAGAATTTCTAAAATATGACCGTATCAAATTATTCGCTATTAAAATTCTACATTACTTTACACCAAGTGTTTTTAGAAAAGTTATATGCATAACTCGTAATAAATGTAACTTAAGTTATAGAAATTTTATAACTTTAATGGAGTTTATTATATGATATGTTTAAGGGAATATATTTACATTAATAAATTTAATATGTTATTAATTTTACTATTAGAACTACCCATTAAATTAATCAAAATATATGAGAGTTACAAGAGTAAGGAAGACCGGAAAACTCACGGTCCCATAAAAAAGCCACGTAGGCACCACAAAATGCCCAAAGGGCAAACAGAGAACACCTCAAGGGAAAACAAGAGAATTACATAAAACCAAAGAGCACTAAGCACATGCCACCACTCTGGGAGGAGGATGAGGATCATCTCGAGGGAGGATGAAAGCTCCACTCAACGTCTCAACCAAAGGAGGATCTACCTGCCATCCATCTTGATTTGGCATCTGCATCTGGAAAGGCACCATAATTCCCTAACCAGAGGGCATAGAGCCAATAAATGTCTAAACTCCAAGCAAAGGAGAGGTCGAATGTGGATATCTTGCCACAACCTTCCCCCACAGAGGAGGACTCCAACCCACACCAGAAGAGGACAAAGTTGAAGGGTGACCCCGGGGAGAGGTTGAGCGGTGAATGTGAGAGAAGCTTCTACAACACAGTCCTTGCAGAGGTGGCCAACGAGGCAGAGATGGCCAAGGTGGCGGAAACAAAGGGTCGGGAGGGACCTGAATCATCATGCAAGGATCACTCCCCCAATGTGTAAGAAATTCCTGCAAATGAGTAAGGGCAACCTTTTCAACTTGATATTGAATTTGTATGCGCTCAATAGACAAAATAGCCACTTTATCATTAGTGGAGAATAAAGCAACAATTTTATTAGTCTGGAATATCAAATTATTGTGAGCTTTCCAAATATGAAAGAGAATACAAGCTCTAAATAAATGCCATAGAGTATCAATATAATTAGGCCAAGGACTGAAATCTCCAAACAAAGCCATACGCCAATGAAATAATTCATGTTGGTAGGGTTGAAATAACATATGAATCTAGGACCAAACGACTTGCATTCAGGAACAAGACTAGAAAAAATTCTTAAAAGATTCAGGTTGAGAGTAGAAAGGGCATTTCAGATTGGGAATTCTAATGTGACTAAGACACTCACTAATAGGAAGGCCCTGATAGATAAGGCACCAAATAAAATGGTTGAATTTAGGCTCAAGCAAGTGGTTCTAAACACAAGAAAGTCGACGAAGCCAAATAGACTGAGAATATTGTAGGCCCCAACAGGCATTGAGCTTGGAAATGGCATGTGAGATAGGACTCAATAACTAGTATATGGTGTCAACATTATAGCAAAGAAAGGTAATATCATGATTCCACTGTCAATCATGTCACCATGCATCCGAAGGCTTAAGCCCTAATTTATGGAGCATGACATTTGGCATCAAATCTTCTATTTTACATATAGACGGAAGGTATGAATTGTAAATATTGAATTTTATCTTGAGCTCGAGCTAGGAAATCCATTATTTGCAGGAAACCAAATCCTAAATGGTGTGAATACCTTTACGATATAAACAGAGTGATTTTATGCCTGGAGTTTCTATAAGTGGAATACTATCTTCATTGATAATGAGATACCACCATTTATTACGGGGATTGAAAGAGAGTATGGTGTGAAAGCCATCACCAATATAATGTAGTAGAGCTTTCACTGCTTCAAAGGCCTTCCATATGATTTTGGTGATGAAAGTGCCATAAATATTGACTGGAGCCTTGGTGATAACTAAGGTATGCAACCCTATATTGTTCCAACATTTTTTATTGCAAGGTACACCCGAAGTAATGCAATGTCAAAGTAGATTTTTCCAGGCTTGAATGCTCAAGAGACATCTCACTACCTATTTAGAATATAAAGAAACATTTTTCCTGTAAGAATCAATAATACCCATGGCACCTAAATCATGGGGTAAACAAAAAGCTTCCCAAACTACCTGATGGAAGCCAGTTGAACCAAAAAATTTAGACCAAAGGTAATCCCAGAGCAGCTTGACAAGCTTGGCAAAGAAAGCTCGAGATGGGCACCAAAAAATATAATATTAAACACGAGTGGCCGCAAGAATCTTAGTACACTCCTAAAATTTACCAACCAATGAAAGGGATTTGGAAGACCACCGAGAGAATTTATGTTTAACTCTATCAAACACATATTGCCATATAGTAGCATAATCATTATCAAAGGCAAAAGGTATGCCCAAAAATTTAAATTGTTCTCCGTGCCCAATCCACTTCCAGGATTAAGCTTTCAACCAATTAAGCATAGGCCAACAACTTTGTCGATAGCCCAATTTTTTAGCCATCCAAATGTTGAATCCTTAAGTAAGACAAAAGATATCAAAGCATTCAAAAACAACAACCAAGTTCTACTTAGATTCAGCAAGGGTGAGAAAGGAATGATCAACAAAGTGCCCATTAATAAACCAAGTTGAATGATCTGGCAAAAAAATCCCCAAATGCGGCCCTGATAAAAACGTTGAGAAATAAGATATCCAAGAGCATGGACGACCAAAATAAAAAGAGCAGGAATAAGAGGTTACCCATGTCTGATAGAATTGAAGAGGCCAATAGAAGAGGACGGATGCCCATTGATAGTAAGACAAACAGAAGCATTGGAGAACAAAGTTCAGACAACTGAGTTAAAAAATTCTCCAAATCCTAAGGCCATGAGCATTGCCAGAATAAAAGGCCATTCGATACGATCTTAAGCCTTTTCAAAGTCAATTTTGAGAAATAAGGGTTGTTGCAGAGACAATCGAGCCCAATCCATATTTTCCTAGATTTCTATAAGAATATCCAGAATGAATCGACCTTTAACAAATCTCGTATTCTTAGGTTGAACAATCTTGGGTAAAAGATTGGAAATCCGAAGAGCCAGGGCTTCTGCAAGAATTTTTTAAGAAACATTCAACGAGGTGATAAGTCTCCAACTAGTAATCAGCTCTAGATTATTGGCTTTAGGAATGAACTTAATGTTGCGTTGATTGATGAAACTCCCTAAAGAATTGGATTGGAGAGATTCATTGTAAACCCAAAGCAGGTCTGCACCAACAAAAGACCAAGTGGATTTGTGGAATTCACAAGGAAAACCATCCAATACCAAATATTTATCATTAGAAAGGCATAACAGAGTTGCATAAAGCTCTTCTAAGGAAAGAGGAACATTGCATCGAGCACACTCATTAGGAAAAAGATTGATCGAAACCACCTCGATTAGTTGTAAGGCGGAAGCTCACTCATTGGAAATCTCTTGAGCTTGGAATACTAACTGATAGTGTTCCGCAAAGGCATTTGTGATCTCCAGTAAATCCATTACCCATTGTTGAGCAACTTGAATATATTTGATCTATTGATGAGCATGCTTGGCCCAGAGGGAATTGAAAAAGTGCTTAGACGCTTTGTCACCCAGCTTGAGCCAATGTAGCCTCGATTGGATATGCGCATCACGGGCCGAATGAAATTCCATGAGCTTGAGCTTGTACCAAATATCAATAGCATATAACCGAAGATGTGTGTCAAAAGAATTAGAGTCGATAAGAATATAGATCCTTCAGAATTCTTTGTGCAGAGCTGAGTCCGCCCATTTATGCACTCGAGCAACCTGCTTTCCAAACTGGCAGAGGAATCGGGTGGTGTGTTGCCGATTCCCACCACTCATTCTAGCTGGCAGAAAAAGGTGGGCCTGACACCATTTTCCAAACTTTAGCAATGAGTATGACCACCCTCGGGTGACTCAGCAAGGAAACATTAAGAAGGAATTGATTAGATGGGACTTTGAATGGGGCCTTGCTCTAAATAATATTAAAAGAGATCATATGATGATCAAATAAAAGTACATTTGACCACACCACGACAGGGGAGAGGCCTTACGTATCAAAATCAAAAATAGGTTGCTGAGAGAGGAGTACATGATCAAGCCTAAAAAACCCGATCACATCCTTCTTGAAGTTTGGTCCAAGTATACCAAGCTTGAGACTTGATATTATTTGTTTACAGGAATTTTCAGTTTTTTCTTCAAAATAATCTATATTGCTCCTATTTTTTCGCATTTTCATACTCAGCACATTGATAGCAAAGGTGGCGCTAGTAATCACCTCCTCGCAATCCTTCAAATCGGGCCATGTGGGTGATTATAGTGATTTTGGTATTATAAATGTTTACGCTCCTAATTAACAACATTATGGAAATGGTTAAGTGATAACTTTCCTTTAGCTTGTGTGTGGTGATTTTAATATGATACAACATCCTGATGACAAACTCAACGCCCTCCCTATGCGTTGATGTGTCAGCGAGTGTGTTACTTGGTATTTCTTTAAATTTCGTTGGGCTTTGATATATTATCAAATTTTTATATGTGTGTCAGTAAAAATATTGATGTAATTCATGATATATGTATATGCAAGAAATATGGCTCTCTAAAAATTGAATTTAAAAAATAAGGCGTATCTGATGGGAATGTTCTTATTCAGTATTATGGTTGAATTTTTTTAAAAATTAATATCTATGTCAACTATCCTGACAAGAGACACCCAAATATCCAATAAAAACTTTGACAAACCAAAACAAAAAAGAAGTTAACTATCCACATTTTGCATACATATCTACTAGGGTATTCCCAACTATAACATTTGTAAAAAAATTCTCTTTACCATAATTCTTTGATAGATGTCCACACCCAATTTTAAAGCATCCATTTATGTGCAAGATGAGAGGATGTTGGAAAATATTGTAGATTCAAGCTTTTATACCTGCCAAATGCATTCAGCTACAAGTTTGTAAGGCCTTTTTAACAATATTCAGAAAGTAGTTTCTTGTGGATTTTCTATCTTTCATGTTTTTGGCTTTTCAAAAGACAGTTTGGTATGCCACTAAAATGTAATGAAGTAGTAGAAAACACTCTACTTCTGCCATATTTAGGTTGTCGTGAATTTCATAGCACAAAAAAATGATGGCACTTGAGGAGTAAAATGTCTTGTTCTAAATCTCACATTTTGATAGAATCTGAGAGGATGCTGACAAAGGTTATGGACTCTGACTTTACACCTTCTAATTGCATTTCCTAAAAATTTCTAAAGCATTCTCTACAAACCCATTTTGTGTATATCCCACAATCATTATAGTCCATGAGACCATATATATTTCAAGAATTTTGCTAAACATCTTCACATGTTTCCACATTTTGTAAACATGTCTACTAGGGAACTTGGAACTTAAGCATTTGTTGAATGTTCCTTCTTTATAATGCTTTGACATATGCTCATGTCCTATTTCAAAGCTCCTATTTTTACATAGGCTAGTGGCGTGCTAGCAAAGGTGAACTATTTTTTGCCAAGATTCCCCTATTTGAATTACCCCTCTAGTAAAAAGATGTGTTAATGCCAAAATATGGCTTGTTATTGCCCACTAACTACCTAAGAAAAAAAAAAGGTGTCAAAAAACTCTACTTTTGATAGGTGTAAAAGATAGAGGTAGTTATAGTAGTTTTTGTTTGTGTCACAAAAAATAACACCCTCGTCGTTAATCATCATAATATTTTGGTTTGATAAAACTGAGAATTATTTATGGCAGTCGTCATGGGTAACTAATGAGAGAGTCGATCTTTCATAAGCTAGTATAATGCTAGCAAAGGTGAACCAATAATATTGGATACATGTTAGCTGCATTTGGTGGAATAATGTCAATGCTCCATGAGGGTTCCCTTACATTGGTAAGTGTCCTTGGGAAATGTCCACAAAAAATGCTACTGGAAAACACATACACTCACTAGAAAATGGATCCTTGTAATTGGATGCGTCTGGCATAATTATGTTGTTAGGTGTAATTTACAGGGAGCCTTCTCTTTGTATGACTACTATCAATAGTGGGAATTGTTATCACTGAAAAATAACACCCTCTGATTTATTAAGAATGGAAGACGAGGAATCAGTGTTTTTAGGTAACATGGGATTGTCTCTCAATTTGTGGGACTTGTTACTTGAGGTAGACCCACAGAGAAGGTTGGTTCCTCTACCTAATCCTAATGCTAAACTACTCTTATTGTTGGAAATGAAACTATCTAATCCTGTTCTAAAAATTCAAGGAACCAGGGGAAGAGAGAGATGCATGAAAAGGGAAAATCCTAAGCTAACAGAGAGGTGATAACACCAAGAAGAGGGGAAAGACACCCTTAGATGAGTGAAAATGGGAGGAAAATGAAGGAGGAGAGGGCAGATATGAGTGCCACCATCCAAAACAACATTTAAACTCTCATTTTCATGGAGCACAACATAAATAAAACCTGCAAAAGGAGAATAAATATGCACGAAATACCTGTAAGTAAATGAAGAGGCAAGATAATGCAATAACACATGATATGGCAGAGAATAGCCATAAAACCAATATTTTATTACTTCAAAGACATGCGCAATCCATTATAATGAAGGAAGAAGGCAAAAATCACCCTGTGGAGGTCCAGATCTGAGGTTTGCAACTCAAAATACATATGCAACACTTGTAGGACTATGCACCATCATTTCAAGAGGGTCTAACCTATACAAATGGGCATTATTTTACAATATATAGAAGATGGGAAAGAGAGATTAGGGAAAAGAGAGGGAAACTCAAATTTCCTCCTTCAACCACCAACAACATGCATTGAATGTCTAAATATAGGCACGGGTTCCATGCCAATGCCATTTCCCCATGATAATTTGGTTTTAGGAGAAATAATGGGCACCATACCTCATCAAATCTAGTGGTTGAGCTACCTGGAACTACTCTTTTAATGTTGGGACTGTATTTCCCCTTTTTCACCACCTAACCTCATAAAACTCAAGATTTCTTATTTTCATGGTGAAGCTTATGATGAGACCTTTTTAAAAAGTCTAATTTTGTGAAAATTGGAGATGCAGGGTGACAGTTACGGTCATTTGAAATTCAAGGTCTCGGGAGGGTCGTGATAGAGTTCCTTATGGGTTGTAACATACCGATTTAATGTTATGTTGCACTGGGTGGATGAACTGGTCAGTAGGTGAACTAGAGGAAGTGTAAAATAGTGCCCTATGTTCCCGTGGGACCTGAATTATCCATTTTACCAACTTGTCCACACCGTCCCTCGCCTCATTGTTGGCTAAGTCACCCAAACAATGAATCGAAGGAACATGGGAACCTTCTATATGTTCCCATGATGCCCGCTTCACCCGACTCACCTGAATCTAACCCCCAACTCCTCCCACTCAGCCAGATCATCTCGTCAGTGAACACAAACAACAAAGGAACAATTCCTTGTGTTCCCAAAAGACCCTTTTTAGTCGATTTGCTTGTAATTTGCCTAATTTTCTCATAATTTGGATAAGTATGGAAATAAAGGGGATTAGAAAGATAGGAATGGAGTTCCCCCAACATTGATCTTGCACAATTTTCATCATTTTTCCCCATTCGTCCAAAGAAATAATGTAGGTTATCAAAATGACTTGGGGGGAATTTTGGATAACATACTTTAAGGCTAGATATGTGCAAGATTGTTTACTACACAATATCTATTGATCTATTGTCATTGTGTTTATTGAGTGCTTTCATGGACCTAAACATATCCTGAGAAGAGTATTTTGGATTTTTGGTGTTTGGTTCGTACCTGCCAACTACAACATCCATTGTACAATAATGAAATTGAGTAACAAGATGACAAATACCATTAATTTGGTCATGGCTTCTGGGTTGAACAATGTTATTTTCTCGACTTAAATGATGTTAATTTTACCTATTTCTCTAAAAGGATCAAATTTAATTAAATTTAACCATAATAGTTGTGTGTGTGTGCGCGCGCGCGCGCGTGTGTGTATGTGGGGGTGATTATACTACTTCTTATGATGACATTAACTATTATGTCTTATATAAATTACTTGAGACTCATTATGGCAGGGGGTTGGAAATTTTTTTACCTCCCCCACATAAATTTGTTTGTGGTCACGGTGGATGGGTTGTATGAATTGAAGTTAATTTCGTGGAATGTTACAAGTTACAACTTGCCAACTTAACTTTTAGGGAGGTTTTTAATTTGGGGGCCCTTTATTTAGCATGTGGTTACAACAATGGTTTATTGAAGACACATTTTGTTTGTGTGCATTGATAAGCACAAAAAACATTCAAACCAATTTTGTCTTGCCCCAAGACAAATGCCCATCCGTCTTTCTTGTATCCCTATCAGCGTGTCCATTACACACTATTGGTGCAATCGGTAGTAAAACAACATTTTTAAAACTAAATATTGGTGCGAGTTTTACAAGCTAGATGGACTTTGTTCTCACCATCTTCCTTTTGTTAGTCATTCTTATAAAGAAGATTGACCTTCTCATACGAAGAACATTATTAGGAGATTTTCAATGATTTCACCTCCAACTTTGAATCTTTTTTAAAGAAATCAACACTCTTCTTTCTTTTTCTTCAATCAAATCATTGAAATATTGTAATATTTTCTCTTGAAGGAAGTTGTCATCAAGGGGGAGTGTTGTGTAATGACACCTCCCTAGTATGTTTAGGTTCTCCTTTTTATGTAACCCCGAAATAAATTGGAGTTTAATATTTATTTAGGTATATTAAATATCTCAATATTGTGTATTATTATTTTCATGTGAATTTTTAAATCACATAACCTAGATAATGTGAGGTGGCATGTAGTCTTTACCTATTTTTTCTTATTAGAGATATTCTTCATTATAAGGAATAAAAAAAGTTATATTTCAAATGTAACTCATTTGCCATTTTATATCCAATTCCCTTTAGTTCATGGGAAATAGTGAACTAGGCACACTCTTTGAAGGTTGGTTACTACAATAATCGAAGTTACTTAGTAACTTCTTATTCTCTCTTCACTCTATTTTAAGAGTGTTTGGGTCTCTTCCTAAACACTTATATACTTCTTAAATCTTTTCTTGTAGAGAGTTTCTTACAATTTCTTTTAGTCTTTCTCCATATTTTTTCTCTCTATTTTAAATTATTTCTTAGAAGAACTTATATTCACATTATGTTATCTTGTAAATGCTTTGAGTCATCTTTCAATAACACGCGGGGTGTTCTCCCTCTAACAATTGGGTATAATACTATTGTTATTCCATTTTTTATTGCATCTTTTATTATATCATGTGACATGTGTCTAGGTATCCCTTGGACATATGATTTTGTGTTTATCCCATCTATATCCCATAAATGCACTAAGTTTATTCATAATTAATAAGGGGTTATAGTTAGGGGTATAACATTCAAGCCTCATATCCTTGGGAAACTTTGTCAAATAGGAAAATTTATTGTTGCACATCTAGTTGTACTACTAAACCATACCTATGCACACAAGTAAGGGGAATTGGTGTGCACAACTATCTCTATTCTTTTTGCCAGCCTCTCAAGCCAAAACAGGAACTTTGGTGATCTCACATGAAGCACAAAAGAATATGGGTTCCATCAAGGTTAACATTATCATAAAGCGGGATAAATAATAAACACAACACAACAACAATAAAGGAAAATATATTAGAGTATAATCCTTATGCTCATATGAATAGTTGCTCCATACCATGTTTTTCTCTTTATATTCATCATTCATTACATAAATACATGAAAAACCATGCCCTTTCTCATATCTACTTGACCATATGCACTCACACACATGTATGCACACATACAAACACACAAACAAAGAACTCATCATGAGGTATATACTAGTGGTGACTTTCCCTTTACTAGTCTTTCAAGAGCTTATTTTATCCATCAAGTTCTTTCTACCAATTAACTATTACATTGGGTGATGGTTATCCACATGCGACCACTACTAAGTTTTACACGAGAAGTACTTCTAGTAGTTCCTTAGCTATATTTAGCCATTCCCTTGCTTTGTTCACCTTGTGAGTTATCTTTATGCCATCATCTCCATAATGCTCTTTTTCATGTGATACTTTTATTTAAATGATTCAAAATGTTAGGTTGTTGTGTATTTCAGTTCTGTCTATATCCAACACATCATTCTATTCTCGTACATTCATACTCCAATGTACCTTATCCATCATGTTTCATGCTAACCCCTGAGTAGCCTATGTCATTTTTACACTACATTTTTCCAATAATATCCTGTGTGGGTTTTGTTATCCAAATAAATCCCCTAGCTATATGGACAACTTACATTCACAGTCTGGCTCTGAGGTTCTACACTATAGGTTACGCGTACTCTAGCTATCTACTTGGCACATTTCCTTGGATGCATTTCCTCGTGTGCCTTACATGCTTCGCTTTTGTGTCTTCCTTCCATTTTCATTTTCCTCTTTGTTTCACTCTTCCCTTGCATGCACCTTCTGTGTATTCACCTTCTTCCTAGTAGTTATTCATCCTATGCGTGCACCTTAGACTTGTTTTCCAAATCAGTTGAGTCCCTAACATTCATGCATTTTTTCTCCTTGTTATCACACATTATTTTGTAATAATTACACCTCTCCCATATGTTTTTTCCTTAGGTATTTCTCCCATTTCATCCTACGCGTGCTACCTTTGTACGCGCCTTCCCTGTATTTTTTTTCTGTGCCTCATCCTTTAGTGTGCATGCTTTTGTGCCTTCTTTTGTGTTCTCTGTGCCACGTGGAAATCTGTCATACCTTGAGTGTATCACACACAACCTATTAAAGTGTGCCACCAAGGCATCAAATCCTTGCAAAAAACCAGTGTGTGACATGTGGTAAAAATGACAAAACAAATAAATAGTTGGTCATTTCTTCAGCCAATCCATGTGCGCCACGTGTCTTGCATGCCCAGTTTACACTACAGATCTTCTGACAGTCATAACTTCTGATCCAGTGCTCAGATCCTTGTGCACCCAAACTTTTTAGAAAGTTGCTAATGTGGGCTACATGTTAAGCCATTCAAATTCAAATTTCAGTGGGATTTGGTAGGTGAGGAGCTGGAAAATGTCTTTCACGCCATTAATGAGTGATCTGATTGCTTCAACCACCCAGATTTGATTCAATTTTCCTTCCTTTTTCTCCAACACTGCCAAACAAACATGGAGAACTGGACTTGATAGTTTTATAGGTGGATTTGTAGACATTTATTCCTGGTGGTTGAGTTTTCAAATCATATTTCCCTCCTTCTCTTCTCCTCCTCCTTTCACTTCATCTATAAATGTAAGAGCTTGGCTCATTGTAAAGGGTTGGACATTTTACATCCTTTGGTGTTTGCTAAGGATTCTTTAACTTTGCATTCTAAGTCGCGTACCTCTAGATCTGGTTTGTGCATGTGAATATCGACCTTCAAACACCATTGTAACTAAATGTGCATACCTAGAAGTAATAGAAGCATCATTTTGTGACTATTCTTTGTCTTAACGTGTTATATTCTTCTTCCTTGCCTCTCTTTTACATTATATGCTTGTTGTGTCACCTTAAGTTCCTTGCAGCTCTATTTTCTGGTTGTGTTTCATGAAATCGATGGTGTAAATGTGTTCTGGTTGTGCTACACATGCCTAGCCTTCCCTCATGCTTTCTCCTTCATTTTCACTCAAAACAGATAGTGTTCATCCTACTTTTTCTGGTGTTATCGCCTCCCTTTTAGTTTAGTTTTCCATTATGTTATCCTTCTATCCCTGGTCCCTTGGCTTGTTAGCTTAAATTTCCCTTTCAGCATTAGGAGTAACAATAGTAGTAGAAATAAGTAGAGGAACCTGCCTTCTCCGAAGATCCGTCTCAAGTGCGCAAGGTCCCACAACTCAGATATGGTTCCATTGTTGTTTCAAATGACTCAATTCTACCAGATCCAAGACAAGGGTGCAAGTTTGACCTCTAATAGTTTCTGGCACACTAGGTGGGACCAACATTGAAAGCTTAAATTTTAGTATTGCTAAGTTTGGTGTGTGACTTAGTGATTTTCAGCCTTTGGAGGCTCATTCAACACATCTGACGACTCCTAACACTCAAATCTATTGTTTTAGTAGCTAGAGTGCCTTTTATGAGAAGAGTGCATACCAGACAAAGTGCTGCAGCTGAAGGATCCTTTGAGTACCTCCAAATTTTTCCAAGAAGCACTCACAGTAGAGCTCCCATGCACACATCCCCATCTCTAGCATGTCATTCACATTCCACTCCTCCTCAAAAAATACCTACGTGCCCTACCATGGCGCCACAACCACCTCCTCCAAGGAACTTTTCCAGCTTCACTGGTGGAAGCCCACTCAATCTCAATGCACAACATGATATGCCAACAGCCGCGCTCAAGAGCATTCCATACTTCACAGGAGAAAATCAAGTCACCCCTGTTGAGCATATTCAAGATATAGCAAATGTGTGCTTTGTCTATCTAATCACACATGATGATGTAGCAGTCAGGCTCCTTGTAGCTTCATTCAAAGGCAAAGTGCTCCAATGGTACCATGGCCTAAGACCTGCATCTATTGCCACCTGGGATGAGCTTGGAACAACTTTATGCAACTATTTTGAGGACAAGTTAGATCACCTATCTTTGGTGGAAAAACTAACTACAAAAAGAATGTGCCCAACGAGCAAATAACTGATTTCAACATCAGGTTCTAAAAGACTTGGGACACGATTCCTCGAGTGGTAAGGCCTACAACCCAACATGCTTTCTTGTATTATCTAAGGGATTTGAATAGTGACATTTCAGTCATGATTCAATCCATGGGAGGTAGAACCTTACCTGTTGCATACAACATTGCCATAAGGGCAAAAAATAGTCTTATTCAGGCGGGAAAGTTGGCTCCTGGACCTCATGCACCCTTATTTCCAGAGATGTCTCTAGTACCCCAACCTTCTATTGCTCCTGTTCCAGTGCAGAGCGCACAACTAGTTGCATCCACATCCTACTCTCCCGTGTAGAAGAAAGAAGATGAAGAATTGAAGACCCTAATTAGAAACTTATCCAAAAAGGTCATATCATTAGAAAAGCAGCAGGTGCAAGCCTATAAAAGTAGTTCTAATCAGGCACAAAGCCAAAGAAATCAGCCTTGACAGAATCAGTATGGAAACCAAAGATATGGGTAGAACCAGTAGAATGATAGATGGCATGCTAATGCGCAATTTCCCTTGCGAGCTATTCCTCGTGCACAACCTCTTCTAGCACCCATCACAAGCTAGGCACTTGTCCCAGTCTAGAACAATATGACGTAAGAATCGGAATGGTGCTTCCCTTGCTACATGCCTCACAATCAACATCACTACGCCAATGCTATGAGAGCTTAGCCCTATATGATCAAGAATGCTTCTAACTATGAACTATCCATGAGCACAAGCGAGCCTAGGAACCAAGATTACCAGAGGCTCCTCCTAAAGCCAACTTGATATTATTTAGTGCGAGGACTTCTGTGCAATCAATCAAGTTGTAGATGATGTTAAAAAGACCATGCCCAGGTTGTAAACAAAACAAGATACAAGAAGAGAATGCTCGAGTCTAGTGCACAAGTTTATATTCCAGTAACACAAGCGGATCCTCAAAAGCAAAAGGAAGTAGCTAAGGCATCCAGCAGTAAAAGTTCTCAAGTTCCTATATGTGAGGCTCTACGTAATTCTCCTTCTGAAGCAATGTGTGCCCCTCCTTTGGTAGGTCAAGCCTCTGTTCTAGCTAAGGCTCCTGCCTCTGCACCTGAACAATCAAGAAAATATGTTCCTGCCTCAAATGCATAAGTCAGTGGGTCTTCCATTCAACATTGTGGACCAGATGAAGAAGACAAACATAAATGTCACAATGTGGGATGCCCTGACCATTCCATCTCAGCATGACTTGTTGCATGAAGCTTTGGCACAACTTCCGCGTGCTAACCCAGTTGTTCAATAACCATGCGCTAGTGTCAATATCTTCCAAGAAGAGGAGAATTAAGTAAGTAAGGTTGTCAAAACCCCCCTTTTATATGTCTTTGATCATAAGCAAACACCTCATGCACAGTTGCATAATTGACTCAGGTGCTAGTACTTCTATCATGCCTAAGAAAATTGTTGATGTCTTAGGTCTTAAGTATAGCCCCTTGAATAAAAGGAGTCTTGCAACTTGATGGTTCAACTGTCACCACTCTAGGAATCATCAAGGATATTGAGTTAACCCTCCATGCATGTCCAAGCCTCACAATAACTCAAGATGTGTCAATCATTGATCTACCCCCTTTGTTTTCCCTTTGTTTGTCAAGAGATTTTACTGCTAAAGCGGGTGGTTACTTGTCTTTTGATTGGTCCCATATGCCACTCAAGACAAGGTATGGTACCTAGGTTTACCATACAAGCTGAGCCAATATTTTCCTATCATGTAGAGTCATATGACCCATATCCTCTCCAAGCCAACTGCCTAATCCAAGAAGAACAAGTTTCAGTTTCTGAAGAGCAGCCTCTTCCACCTCCTATTCCTGATCTAGTGCTTGATGAGTGGGCAAAGAGGCACCACAAATTTGATCCATATGCTGAAGAGCTAGAAGCTTATGAAACTGGGCTTGGTACATATTACATCCTTGAAAAAGAAGTGGTGTTGCTGCGCGCGCTAATGCAGAATGAAGAAAGCACATGCTTGTGGAAGTTATACTTCGATGGATCCAGAAGTAGAAATGGCGTAAGCACAGGAGTTGTTCTCATCTCTCCCAAGGATGAGAAATTATTCTTCGCGCACATATTGCAGTTCACATGTTCTAATAATGTGGTAGAGTATGAAGCGCTAGTGCATGACCTTCTAATCATGGAAAAGAAATGGATCAAGGCACTACAAATCTTTGGGGACACAGAATTGGTTATCCACCAGGTCACAAACAAGTGCACTGCAAAGAATAAGCTTCTCAAAGCTTATAAACACAGAGTTTGGGACCTTCTTGAGAGATTTGATGCTCTAGATCTGTAGGTGGTGCTATGTAAGATGAACAAAAAGTTGATTAGATGGCCGTGCTTGGTTCACAGTTCTCTCCTACTAAGGACTTTGTCAAAGGAGACACGCAACACATCAAAATGGTTATCAAACCATCTATTCTAGACAACAACACCAGCTGGCAAGTGTTTGATAGTGACGCGTAGATCTTCCAGTTCATCCAGAATGAAGTTGAGTTCTCATCAAGCATGCAAGTTGACTTGCATGACAGCTATGGTGACCAAGTGATACAACTCAAGACAAACAAGTTGCCTAAAGGGTTGGTCACCTTAGAGAAAATATTTAGCCCTGATGATGAGTTTAAGGGTGAAGAAAAGAATATGTGCACGATGCAAGAAGATTGTTCCCCAGTTGTTATTACATGCAACAAGGAGTTACTGCTTAGTAAAGCTTGCATGCATGAAGAAAATCAGGCCTTCATATCTCTCTTCCAGAAATACAGTGATATATTTTCATGGGAATATGAAGACCTCAAAGGTTTTGATCCAAGTGTTGCTCAACACTCTATTGACCTTGATCCTGGTATCAAGCCCATCAGAAAAAAGTAGTGGTCAGTCAATCTAAAGATAGAGCCCCTCGTAAGGAAAGAGTTGTCCAAGTTCATTAAGGAAAAGATAATTTTTCCCATCAAATATTCTACTTGGGTCACGAATCTTGTTCCAGTACATAAAAAATAATGGTGAAATCAGACTCTTGTTGATTTCAGAGATTTGAACAAGGCATCCTTAAAGGATCATTATCCTTTTCCTTCTATGGAGAAGATTTTCCAGATTGTGGCTGACGTAAAGTTCTCTATGTTGGATGGGTATTCTGGTTTCAATCAGATCCTAGTCAAGGAAGAGGATCAATACAAAATGATGTTTACAACCAAGTGGGGAACATATGCCTATCAGAAGATGCCCTTTGGTCTATCAAATGTAGGCATAACATTTTAGCGTGCCATGGATATTTCCTTTCAAAGGTTACATCAATGAGTTCATCTTGGTTTACCTTGATGACATTATAGTCTTCTCAAAGCAGAGCACAAATCACATGGCACATCTAGAGAAAGTCTTTGAGAGATGCAGAAAATTTGGGGTATCTCTTAACCCCAAGAAGTGCAATTTTGTTGTGGCGCAGGGAAAGCTTTTGGGCCATGTGGTCTTAAAGGATGGCATCGCAATTGATCCTGAGCACGTTTCAACCATCTTGTCTCTTTCCTTGCCAGCACACAAGAAATCCTTGCAATCCTTCCTTGGAAAAATCAACTTTGTTAGGAGATTTATTCCTAACTTTGCAGGACTGGTAAGGCCCATCACCCTCATGCTCAAGAAGGACACAACCTTCAGATGGATAATACAAGGAAAGGAAAGCTTCAACAAGAATCAAGCAAGAAATTTCTTGGTGCACAACACTCATTAACCTAGATTACTCAAAGGATTTCATCCTTTATGCTTATGGCACTGATGCAAGTGTTGTTGTTGTCCTAACACAAGAAAATGAACAAGGTCTAGAACAACCAGTGGCTTTCTTCAGCCAAACACTGAAGGATTATGAATTGAGATACAATCACATGGAAAAGTAGGTCTACACCATCATGTGTGCACTTAAGAAATTCAAGAGCATGCTCTCCACAAATCATATCAAGGTATTAGTCTCCCACTCTTCTGTTAGAGACTTCATCATGGGAACAAAAATTAGCGAGAAGAGAGCGTGATGGGTGACCAAAATTATGGAGTATGATGTGACTATCAAAGCCATAAAGTTGGTTAGAGGTAGTGCTCTCTGCAAGAATATTGTTGAGGATGTGTAAGATAAACTTGAGACTCCATCATTCCTGGATGAAGTACTCCCACACACAAAACCTGAACATGATGAAGCTCCTAGCATGCGTGACTGGATGAAGGAGATGGTCACATTCCTTTCCAAGGGTGCATACCCTCTCGTTTTAAACAAGGAAAAGAGAAGACATCTAAGGCTACAATCTATCCCATATGTTTTGATTGATGGTCTTCTCTTCAAAAAGAATCTTGATGGCATGCTGTTAAGGTGTATTGACAACACGCAGACTGAAAAAGTGTTAGCAGAATTTCACAATGGATTCTCTGGTGGACACTTCTCTACCAAATCTATAGCAATGAAGATCATAATGGCAGGACTCTTTTGGCCTACCCTATTTGCAGATGCACACAAGTGGGTCATGAAATGCAAAGAATGTGCTTTCTTTACAGGTAAGAAAAGATTGGCAACGCTTCCCCTCCGACCAATCCAAGCGGATCAACCTTTTGCGCAATGGGGTCTTGACTTCATAGGCATGATCAATCCTCCTTCAAGCATTGGCCATAAATGGGTGTTGAAAACTACAAATTACTTCACAAGATGGATAGAGGATGCCCCGCTCAAGGAATCAACCGATTCAGTCATCTTGGACTTTCTCGATGACATTGTAACAAGGTTTGGTGTTCCTCAAACCATTATCTTTGATAATGCAAAATCCTTCCTTGGTACTAAAATCACTGATTGGGCACTGAACCTTGGAATATACTTGAAGACTTCTTCCAACTATTACTCGTAAGGCAATGGATTGGCAGAGTCAACAAACAAGAACCTGATCAGGATCATGAAGCGCATAACGAATATGAACCAAAGACAGTGGCATACAAAGGTCTCACACACTCTGGGTAGACAGGATCACAGTGAAGAAGGAAATAGGAACTTCACCTTATAATATTGTCTATGGAAAGGAGGCCACACTTCCTTTGATACTTGATTTGAATTCATTAGCACTTTCTCAACAGCTAGAATTGGAGGGTGCAAACCAGAGAGAAATTAGAATGGTAGAGCTGGTTGAACTTGAAGAATCAAGAAAATCTATCATGATCAAGCTAGAACAGCATCAGCAAGCAACAAAGAAATGGTTTGATAGAAAGGCTAGGCCTCAAGCTTTCAAAGTTGGGGACTTGGTCTTAAAGTGGGATGTTGACAGAGCTAAACCAGGGTGCCATTCAAAGTTTGATGCACTTTGGAGTGGCCCATACATCATCAGTTCATGCAAGGAGGCTAACTCTTTTGAGTTAACTCATCTTGATGGAGGCACACTGCAAATCCCAGTAAATGGGATCTATCTTAAACCCTTCTATTAAGTTTGTTGCATCATTTTGTAAATATTAGAGTAGTTTCAATTCCTCCAAGTGCACTGTGCACACATTGTTTTGTTTGTACATAGTTCTTTCTTCTCGCGTTCTTATTGTGCATGCTCTTCTTTTGCTTCCAAGGTTCTAGTCATCTTCCAGTAGTTTCAACAGTTTTGTAGGATTTAAAACAGAGTTCAGAAATGTTTCATCAAGTGACTTCAAGGGGCGGTTCATCAAGGTCACCCGATCAGAATTTCATGATTACATAGCAGACTCCATGCCCAATGGATGCTCCAGGCTACTAATCTCCTTCATCTAGTAGGAAGATGGCCCCAAAATTCACCAAAATTGTTATCCAAATAACTCCCCTAGTTATTTGGACAACTTACATTCACAGTCTGGCTCTGAGGTTCTACACTACAGGTTGCGCGTACTCCAACTATCTACTTGGCACATTTCCTTGACTGCATTTCCTCATGCACCTTATGCACTCTGCTTCTATGCCTTCCTTCCATTTTCCTTTTCCTCTTTGTTCCACTCTTCCCTTGTACACACCTTCTTCGTATTCACCTTCTTCCTAGTAGTTATTCATCCTACGTGCACATTAGACTTGTTTTCCAAATTAGGTGAGTCCCTAGCATTCATGTGCCCTTTCTCCTTGCTATCACACATTATTTTGTAATAATTGTGCCTCTCCCATATGTTTCTTCCTTGGGTATTTCTCCCATTTCCTCCTGCACATGTTACCTTTACACGCACCTTCCCTCTATTTTCTTTTCACGCCTCATCCTTCCGCGTGCATGCCTTTGCGCCTTCTTCTATGTTTTTTGTGCCACATGGAAATTTGTCAGACCTTGAGTGTATCACATGTAACCTATCAATGCGCACCACCAGGGCGCTAAATCCTTGCAACAAACTAGAGTGTGACATATGGCATAAATGACAAAACAAATCAATAGTTGGCCATTTCTTCAGCCAATCTATGTGCGCCACATGTCTTGCATGCCTAGTTTGCACTGTAGATCTTCTGATAGTCATAACTTTTGTTCCAGTGCTTAGATCCTTGTGCGCCCAGAATTTTCAGAAAGCTGTTGATGTGGGCTACATGCTAAGCCATTCAAATTCAAATTTTAGTAGGATTTGGTAGGTGAGGAGCTGGAAAACATCTTTCATGCCATTAATATGTGATCTGATTGCTTCAACCACCCAGATTTGATCCATATCTTGCCTTCCTTCCTTCTCCAACATGCCAAATAGACATGGAGAACCACACTTGATAGATTGGAGGTGGATTTGCAGGCATTAATTGGCTAGTGGTTGAGTTTTCAAAATCATATTTTCCTCATTCTCTTCTCCTCCTCCTTTCGCTTCATCTATAAATGTAAGAGCTTAGCTCATTATAAAGGGTTGGACATTTTGCATCCTTTAGTGTTTGCTAAGGATTCTTTATCTCTGCATTCTGAGTCACAGACCTCTAGATCTGGTTCATGCATGTGAATATTGGCCTTCAAACACCATTGTAACTGACTGTGCATACCTGGAAGTAATAGAAGCATCATTTTGTGACTCTTCTCTTTCTTAACATGTTATATTCTTCTTCCTTGCCTCTCTTTTACATTGTATGCTTGTTGTGTCACCTTAAGTTCCTTGCAGCTCTATTTTCTGGTTGTGTTTCATGAAATCAATGGTGTAAATGTGTTCTAGTTGTGCTACATGTGCCTAGCCTTCCCTCATGCTTTCTCCTTTGTTTTCACTTAGAACAGATAGTGTTCATCCCACTTTTTCTGGTGTTATCACCTCCCTTTTAGTTTAGTTTTCCATTCTGTTATCCTTCTATCCCTGGTCCCTTGGCTTGTTAGCTTAAATTTCCCTTCCAGCATTAGGAGTAGTAGTAATAGTAGAAATAGGTAGAGGAACCGGCCTTCTTCAGGAGATCCATCTCAAGTTCTTCCCCTTGTGTGTAACCTTTCTTTATTTAACTACACATTAATCAAAAAAGGGATAAAGAATAAACAATATAATAATTTTTGGGTCCAACAGTTAGTATTCCCACTCCTAATGAATCCCACATCAATGTTTTGGTTCACATGATATTTCAAGTTGGGCACTCTCCTACTCAGTCTTCTAGTTCACATATTATTTCTAGTGGATCATTCTATTTTAACCCTTATGGTAGTTCATATGTTATTTCTAGGGTTCATTCTCTTCAAGGCCTTTTTATCATTATTCTAGTTCACATATTATTTCTAGGGCATCATTCTCTTCTTGTCATTCTTATCGGTATTCTAGTTCACATTTTGTTTCTCGTGGGTTACTCTCTTCTACGCTTTCTACCACTTCTAATAGGTCACTTCCTCCTAGGTATTTTGTTACATCTTTTCTTACACATGCTTCCCTTATTAATGCATTTATTTATTATTCATGTGATGCTAGACCTTTTTTCATACAAATGTATCCATAGTTATTTCTAGTATGGCTATACCCATTTTGACTTTATCTATTATGACTCTACCTTCAGGGTCAATTGCTTCTTCTCACCCCAGTAATTTGCCTATAATATTTACTACATGTGTATATTACTAGTTATGTGATGTTGCATACATTAGTTATGCTTTCAATCTATTCGAGATTTTGTTTGTAGTTAGCCTTGTGACTCTTCCTCTTTTCTTGGTCAATTACAAGGGCTCCATCGCATTGTGTCTTGTACATATCACCTATAACCTTGTATTTATATATCTATATTCGTTATCATTACATTACTTAAGTTTATTTTTACTACCTTGGTTGATATCCACTATAATGGTTTATGCATGCCTATTGTTGCTACATATATCATTATTTCATATACAACCACACAATTTGTTTCTATGTAGTTATATTCTCACGCCCTTGGCTTAATAGCGGGCCTCTGGGTACACATGTTACTACTCCTACATTGCTATGCCCTATATATTCTATTAAAAATGCTATTGTTTGTACAAAAATTACACAATATTATCCTTCTTCTATTATAATACTTATAAGGAATGAGCCTCCTTCACCTTTTAGATTCATCTTGCCTCCTGATGAGGCTCTTATTGGGTAGATATTGTGCTACCCCCTCTTATGTACATATTTATAAATGGAAAAAGTATTGAAATAATCACATAATAAAAAAACATTCACATATTTTTAAAAATACAAAATCAGGCCTTGTTCATAGTTTGATTGGCTAGTTTGTTACTTTATACATGTTCTTTTTCATATTAGTTTGATGGATATCATACTTTTCTATATACTCCTTACACACATGCATTCATAAAATATATTGAGTTTGATGTAAGACATGCACACATGATTAATACAAGATAACATGTGTTAACCTAGTCCCTTCCAACTAACACTATTATTTTGGGGCATTTACTACACTATACACGTGCTTTTGTTTTATTACAGTTACTTTACACTTTCTCCATACACTTGATTGCATATATTGTGTATATGTTATCTTTTTAGCTGATGTGACTAACACATGTGTCTTGTGAAGTGACAACCTATCTTGTTATTTATGTTTTAGTACCACTATTTTCTACCCTTTCTTGTTATATTGTTTTCATTGCTTGCTTGTGTGGACTACTTGCTTACTTGACTACTTGATTGCTTAACTACTTGGTTGCTTCTTATATGTGACCTAAGGACCTTAATTATCTTGTGACACCATGGTTGTATCATGTTTATAGCTCTATTCCCCTCTTGTGTGTATGCACTTGCTTATTTATATGTGGCCTAAAGTTCTTTCCATCGTGTCTATCTTGTGATATTGTGGGTGTCCTACATTTTCATATCTATGCCTCTGTATGACTATCTTCTATGTTATTTCTTATGTTCTTTTGATTTCAGATTTAATCATCAATGTTCTTACTTCTATACATGTTTACTATTATTACATTTGTTTGTTTCATGTTGCATGTTACTTTATTTGTTCATCATGGTTTCCACCATGCATAACCCCTTTTATAAGTATATGTTCCCAAAAGTAGTCACCATTACATCCTTCTATGTTATCCAATATAGATTATCATACTTATCCATCATCAATACAAATGTATTATTTTGAGTTACATGCTCAAATTCTTTATCACATCTGCCTCAAAAGAGCAATCATTAATCGAGATATATTCTACATCTACAACCAATACAAGTAGATGACATGACACATGAATATGTATTTACAAGGTAAAAATCCTCAAAAAGGTATAAATACCAAAAAGTGGTAGAAATCAATATTGATAAAAAACTCACTCTTGAGGTCTAGACCATAGTATGGTCATGAACCTTCTATATGTCCTTACCCTAGTGATAGATTCTCTGACATTTTCAATAGTTTCATATTCTTTCAACTATTTATAGACTTTTGATACAAATTCAAACACAAATGAAAAATTGTAAAGTATTATATGGGGGAGTGAGTATTGCAAGTGTTCACCATTACACTACTTAGATACAATTACAAGAACATGGTCTGGGAGCAAGAGCCTTCTTCTCCTCTACAATATTTCAAAATTTACTTAGTCTCAACTATATAACACATATTGGGGGCATGGTACATTCATTCCTTTGTGATTATGTGGTTTATTTACAAAATTAAGCCTAGATCTATCTACAACTGTGTGGTCTGTGGGGTTATAAAAGGTCTCTAAGTGGCTAAGTTCTTCATAAGGAATCCTTACTCTCATCTTTCCAATTTGTAGGGGAAGATATCAGGGTTGGTAAATATTCTAATACACATTCTCTCTTAAGGGGGTACTTTAGTTCCTCTCTTTCCTATTCGGTATTGGGTTGCATGTACTCAACAATCTAGTTTCTTCTTCCATATAACTAGGGACTGATCACGTCCAATCCTCCAACATTTCAGCTACAACAAATATAAATATCTAAAGTACAATAAGAATGGGAGCTCCTCCCTCTGTAGATGAAGGGTGTATTCCTTCCATGTTTTGCATCTCTTTTACTTTACTTTATATAATTTTAATTTTACACAAGTTACAAGTGTTATTTCTAATTTTAGTCAAAGTTCAATTTTTATCATACATATTAACTATACTTTGTGTTGCAAGTTTCACCATGGAGCATGCCAACACTCATACATCAGAAGACAAATATTGATCAAAGATAAAGCGTGTGTGCACACTTGGGTATGTTTCTTCTTTAAGCACGTAATTTTAAATTACACACTTAAATGAGAGTCAAGTGTAAACACTCAAATTTTGTAACTTGTCCTTTAGCAATGGCAGGTTTGACTATGTTCCCTTACTAAGAAAAATACTCATATTCTAATTCTAATCAACACATATCCCTAGATCTTTCGTGACTTTCTCATCTCTACACATTTCTCTATCACTCTTTCAAGAAATATTTCTTAATCAAATAATTAAACCATCCATGTGCATCATTTAAAAAATTAGTTTTACATCACAAACTGCTAAGGAAAAATTGTAAAATTTAGCCTAAAGTGGACTATGGTCTTGGCTGACCTATACATTCATACCCCCTTTTATTTTTTAACTCTTATTTCAATTTGAATATCTTAAGTGTGTTTTTTCATCTTCCTGGGTTCACCCTTAACATGATATTTCACCTACAAAAACACTATATAAACAATTAAATATCACTTTATTACTTATCTAGCACATCCATTAGCTCCTATTGCAAATATCAGTCCAAAAACACTCAAGACTCTCCTAAACCATTTGAATTTAACTATGCATAATTTAAACCATCCACTAATATAGGTTTGAAGCACTCAACTAGGTCAAAAAGTCAAGCTTCCTCCATTTCCAAGCATGCACAGGTCCTAGATCCATGTCTTAGCAAAAGTAAAGGCACTCCAAAGATTGTCAAAGGTTTTTAAGGTACAAAAGGGATTAGTCTAGCAGCTATAACACGCTACACCACACTACTACCACATTGTGTACATTATTTAATCTATATTTATCCCACTATTTTTGTGCCAAAAGAAAAGAGGACACTCATAAGGGGTTGGATTAGATCAAATTCACACTTGCACATACACCTAGGAGAACTATATGAGGCTTGATCCCACTTGAGGGCATGTAGTGCAACACTTGGATTGGATTGGCAGGGTTGACCACCAAGGGTAGACTAACCTCACCACACATTGATTTATGATTTTGTTATGTAATGCTTTGATGAAGGGTATTACATGTATCTAGGGTTTCCACTTGGTTTAAGTCATTACAGGTTTTGTTGAGGTTATGTGAATAAGATTTGCATATATCAAAGCATATTTATAGACAAACAAAGGGCACAAAAATTAATAGAGTCTCACTGCAAGAAGGTACAATATCATACATTACCAATCGAGACCATATATAATCAGTGTCAGTTCATACAATTGTTGTCTAATCTTGCATTAGGGAACTTTTCAGTTCCAATATTAGAAAATAAACACCTTCAATATTAGATCAACCTATTTTCCTCATCTACGCATGCAAAAAAAAAACATCTTTTGTATAACTAATTCTTCATCTCCTCTCATGTATTTGAGTTATTGTTCTATCACTTATCATTTTTTAGGTATAAATGCATTATTTTGATTATACATAATTAATTGTTAATTTATTAAATCTGAATAGCCTCCTATTACAAACCTTACATATTATATATTATTTTTCATATCACATTTACATTTACATATATTTTAGGGTGTAAAGATGCTCATGTCAGCTAAGTTTTATAGTCGGCATTGGATCACATTAAGGGTTGCGTAATGAAATTACTTGTATAAATCTAATTATCAACAACAATAAATAACCAAAGAACACAATATTTCAGATAAATGATCTCAATATGCAAGTAAAATATATTATCCACTTTGAGGGGAAACCTTCAAACCATAAAATAAGACTCAGATGCTCAATATGATAATTAACTACTCCTCACTACCACCTATATATACCAATCCTATGTTATGGCCAATACCAAGGTCGACCTACTAAACATATGAAAGCATAAATGAGTAACACATGACAAGAAGAGAGATTATGTAAGCCACAAGTTGACATTACATATCCAATATAAGCTATAGGACTAAGGGCGTAACATGCCAATCCCCTTCAAAGTAAAATTGTTCCCAATGTTGGGAAGCCCTCGATGTTCTTGCACAAATGCTTCATCCTCCCATGATGCATCATCAATATTCATATTCTTCCACTTGATCAGGTACTCGATAATGACTCTAATCCTCAATCTTTTGGTGTGTGTCTGAAGAATACCTTTAGGTTCAAATATGATTCTTCCTTCCTCGTCTAGTTCAGGAAGCACTAACTGGGTGGAAATGTGCTTCCCAATAACTTTCTTCAAGCAAGAAACATGGAAGACTGGGTGTATTTTACTTCCTGGAGGGAGCTCCAACTTATATTCCACACTATTAAATTTTTGCAACACTCGGTAAGGACCATAGTATTTAGGAACAAGTTTATTATCCTTCTGCTTTTTTAATGATAATTTCTTATATGGCTGCAACTGTACAAAAACAAAGTCACCCTCTTCAAATTTTCACTCAATACAATGTTGATCAGCCTGTTACTTCATGTGGTTTTGTGCCCTTGCCAAAATCTCTCTAATACTAGAGAGTACTTCATGCTAGTGTTGAATGTGGTCCTCAATTGCTCTCACCTTTGATTTTACCTTTAAGTTGGAGATGAGTGATGGAGGATGGTACTCGTAAAGTGCAAAAAATGGAGAGATTTTTGAGGAGGTATGAAATGAATTATTATACCACCATTCTACAAGTGGCGACCATTGCACCCAATGTTCTTGTTTATCTAAAGTAAAACATCAAAGATATCCCTCCAAATATTTATTTACCACCTCAGTTTTCCCATCGGATTGAGGATGATAAGATGAACTCTGGGCCAGTTGGGTACCCAAAAAAGAGAACAAATGAATTCAAAAATTACATGTAAATATCATATCGTGATCACTTACTATAATTTTGGGTGTGCCATGGAGCTTTTGAACTGTGTCCATAAATGAGATGGAAACTCTACTAGTTGTGAAAGGATGAGCCATGACACAAAAATGATCATACTTGGTAATTCTATCCACCACAACCATGATATAGCTTTTCCCTTCTGATTTAGGCAATCATGTGATGAAATCCATCGATACCTCTTTCCATCTCTTGCTAGGAATAGAAAAAGGTTGGAGGAGACCTGGAGTCTTAATGGTCTAGCCCTTATTACGTTGACACACTAAACGCTTTGCCAAAAAAAAAAATTGTACATCTCCTTTCAACCCCTCCCAAAATAAATCCTTCTTAACTTTATGATAAGTTTTCAAGAACCCAAAATGGCCACCTAGTGGAGAAGGATGGAGCTCTGAAAGAGCATGGTGTTTAAGTGTAGAGTTCTTACCCAAATATAACCTATCTTTGTACCACAATGTATCCCCCTTCCATATAAATTATTCTAATATGGCTGGATATGTTTGGAGATTCAAAATGAGAGTATGGGTTGTTGCATATTTTTACCATTCTTCCCTTACTTGATCTATCTAATTTTCATTTAGTATAGAGATGACACATAACAATGTTTCTATGGAATCATCCATCCTAGATAGAGCATCAACAACCACAATTTCTTTCCATTTCTTATAAATAATCTCAAATTCATACCCTAATATCTTAGTGATCCATTTGTGTTTCTCTTATGAAGATAGTCATTGCTCCAAGAAGTATTTCAAACTATCATGATCCATTTTTACCTTAAAGTGTCTACCCATTAAGTATGGTCTTCATTGTTTGATTGCATGTAATATTACCATCATTTCCTTCTCATCGGTGGGCTTCAATAAATTCTTTCCTTTTAGTTGCTAGCTCTCAAATACTATGGGATGTCCTTCTTGCACGAGTAGTGGTTTGATCCCATTTCATGAAGCATTACATTTAACTATGAAGGTCTTGGAGAAATCTGGAGTTGTTAATAATGGAGTGGTGAAAATTTCTAGCTTCAATTTTTCAAATGCCATAAAATCTTCCTCATTCCAATGAAAGGAGTATTTCTTCAATAATTTTGTAAGTGGCACTGCTTTACAAAGAAACCTCATAAATTTTCTAGGGTTCTTCATACTTCTCATTCCACCACGGCTTGGATCTTGTAAGGGTCCACCTTAATACCTTCATGAGAGATAATATGACCCAAGTATTCCACTTCCTATACCCCAAAATAACACTTTGAAGGTTTGGAATATAGTTGATGTTTCTCCAGGGCTTCCAATATTGTATTGACATGATGTAAATGTTTCTCCTAGGATTTTCTATAGATGAGGATATCATCAAAAAATACTAAGACAAAATTCCGCAGGAATGGTCTAAATACTAAATTAATCAAAATCTGAAATGTGGACGGTGCATTAGTAACACCAAAAGGCATCACCAGGAATTCATAATGCCCTTGATGAGTTCTGAAGGTTGTCTTATGAATATATTCTTTCTTTACTCTAATTTGGTGATAGCCAAAACACAGATCTAGTTCTGTAAAATAAATTGCACCATGCAACTCATATAATAAAGCATCAATGACAAGAATAGGAAACTTATTTTTGATTGTGTACTTGTTGATTTATCTGTAGTCTAGATACATGCACCATCTTCCATCCTTGTGACCCACCATCACCATTGGAGTATAATAAACACTTTGAATTTGACGAATAATACTCATTTCTAACATTTCCTCCACCATCTTCTCGATCTCGCTCTTTTTCACATATAGGTATCTATAAGGCCTGATGTTAGGGGGTTGGCTTCCTGGAATTAACTGAATGGCATGATCATGATATCTTTCAGGAGGCAATCCTCTAGGATCCTTAAATACAACAGTATGTTGATCAATAACCTTCTGTAGATCAGGATGCACTACCATCATTGGTGGTTGAACTTCCATGGAGAATAATCGTGCTAGAAAACCTTCAACCCCATTTTTAAGAATCTTTTGCATTTAGTGAGAACTAACCAACTGAGGAGTTTTTTCCTATAGTCCACAAAGTTCAAACTGTTTACCCTCATAATGAAAATGCATGAATAATTCCTGGAAATTTAGCTCTATGGTGCCCAAAGTTGTGAGCCACTGGACACCTAAGACAATATCAACTCCACCCATGGGAATAACAAACATCATAGATTCCAATGTGTAGTCACCCATCATAAGTCTAATTTTATGACATTTACCTAAACATTGGACTGTGCCATCATCTGTGATCATTACTTGAAATTCAGGTGCTATGTAGATGAAACAATTTAGCATTGCTACAAGCTTATGATTAATGAAATTATGTGTGCTCCTCGAATCAATCAATATTGTTAGCTTATGCTTCTTAATATAACCCATGACTTGAAGGGTTTGTGGAGTACTAATGCCTAATAGAGCATGGCATGGGATAGTAGGTTGGGGATCTTCATATTCTTCCTCTAATTTTTCCACTTCCTCACTCGATGTTTCCTCATATTATTCCTCATCTCCGGTCCCTTCAATGCAAAACAATTTTTTCTCAGCACATTAATGATTTGGTCCATATTTGTTGTTGCAATTAAAACATAACCCTTTTTCCCTTTTTTCTTCATTTTTTGAGGTGTTAGCTGAACCGGTCGAGGTTACAATGGAAGTAAGGTGCTACGATCTTTTATGTTAGTGAAGGAATTTTCCTCTGCTATACACGCCATTATAAATAATCAACAACCTTTATTGGATTAAACATGCACACCTCATGCTAAATGTGGTCCTTAAGACCCCCAAGAAATAGGTCATTCAGATAATCTTCTATAATAGCCTCCACACGCAAGGAAATATTTTTGAATTGATGTATATACTCCTTTACTGAACTTGTTTTTTGTAACTTTACTAATTGGTTGAAGTAATTCTCTGACACACTAGAACTATAGTGTAATTGAAGCTCTTTAGTAAAAAATATCCATGTGACACTTAGACCAATCTTCTGCCTTTGAGCACATAACCAACGATACCAAACAAATTGGTCAGGTTGTAGATATAAGGATGCCATGATCACCTTTTGTCCCAATGGGATCTGATGGAGATCAAATAATTTCTCAAATTGGGTAATCCAATTGAGAAAATACTTTCCATCAAATTTACACTTTTCCACTTTTGGAATAATGCCCCACCATTGGTGAGGAGATCCACATGAATGTGTAAAGGATCCTCCTTGATTAGAGTGATTTGGACCTGTGTGAGTATTGCTCGAGGAACCCATATGACTGGAATTGGGATTTGTGTTTGAAAGAGCGAGAAACAACTCCTACTTCATTGATTGAAAATCCATCTAAAGTTCACCCCCAAGTTCACCTTTCCGATGAAGAAGCTCATTATCGAGGTCATCCTTACTCACCATATTATTTACCCTTTCCCGAAGTTGGATGACTATCTCAGATAATCCCCAACCAAAATATTCTAAATCCATATCTTCCAAATTTGGATTCATTCCTAGAGTTTCTTGACCTTTCGCTTGGCCTTGTGTTAATCTATCAGTCATGATGTAGGATTTGGGTCTTGGGGTAGATGGAATAGGGAAAAACTTTAGGGTTTGGGTTTTCGTAAATTTACTAGCCGAATAGAGGAAATATCAAAGAAAAAATCCTAGCTAGTTTTTTGAAATATTTTCAAAAATATAAGAAACTTAGAAAAATTCAAAAAATTGCAACCTCGGTAGCCAAATTATGAAAAAACATAAAACCGTTATAAATTTTGAAAAACAAGTCAAAAATGATTTAAAATTGGAGAGGAACTTACTTGACTGATTTCACCACAAAAAAAAAAATTGTAGAAAAATTCACTATCAATTTTTAGATATAGCTGAACCTTCACAATTAGGGTTTGACATTGTGTTGGCCAAGATCAAGCTCTGTTACCACTTGTAATGAAATTACTTGTATAAATCTGATTATCAGTAGCAATAAAACACCAAAGAACACAATATTTTAGATAAATGATCTCAATATGCAAGTAGAATAACTTATATATTTCAAGGGGGAAACCTCCAAACCATACAATAAGACTCGTATGCTCAATATGATGATTAACTACTCCTCACTAGCACCTATATATACCAATCCTATTCTATGGCCAACACCAAGGCCTACCTACTAAACATATGAAATCATAAATGAGTAACATATGACAAGAAGAGAGATTATGTAAGCCATAAGTTGACATTACATATCTAATGTAAGCTGTAGGAATAAAGACCTAATAGGTTGTATTAGGTGGCCACCATTAGGATCATGGTCATGTAAACGTATACAATCAAGGTGATGTAAAAGAATCATATCAAGGAAAGGAGCCACAAAAATGGAACACAAAAGTGTTGTAATACAATCATAATGAAGTCACATAGGTTGCATACAAAGAATAAAATATACAAGTAATCACACATATAAGTATACAAGCCATATCACATCTGTGAGAGGCATAGAGCCAAAAACATGGGATACCAAACTGTCACAAAATGAACATAGTGAAGGCACATGTGCCACATACAAAGAATTCAAGTAATCACATAACCAAGAAATCAACTAATCATGTAATCGAGAAATCAAATAATCATGTAATCAAGTAATCATGTAATCGAGAAATCAAATAATCATGTAATCACTCAAGTAATTGAGCAAGTGAAACAAATAATAAATAGTATCTGCGAGGTTCATATATAAAAATAAGCTAGTGTTGCACAAGACACATGTGTTAGTCTTGTTAGTCCAAAAGATAACATATACACAATATAAGTAATTGAGTATGATAGGTAGTTAAAGTAATTATATTGAAACAAAAGCACATGTATAGTGTGGGAGATGCGCCCAGTAGATCAAGGTATACTAGGAAGGGGATAGGTTGGCACCTCTCATCATGTATGAATATGTGCATGTCTTACATCCAACTCAACATACCTCACGAACACATGCATAAAGAGTATGTAGAAAAATAATATGATAAAAAACACATGTAAAGTAATAAGCTAACAAATCGAGTCATATATAGGTCCCAATTTTGTATTTTTGCAAATATTTGAATGTTATTTGTATTTTTTGATTAGTTGTATTAAGAGATGAGGGGTAGCATAAAAATTACCAAATGAAGGCCTCATTAGGAGGCAAGGTGGACCCAAAACTCAAACGGGGCATAGACCTTGGATGTGTTGCATGTGTAGTAGGAGAAGGATGGACCTTAGGTAGTTTTGGTTGTGTATCATGTGCATGAACCATAATATGTACAATAGGAGACCTAGTAGGAGTTTAAGTAGGGACAAACCTACTTGAAATAGCATGTGCAATAAGAGACTTAAAAGGAGGCCTGGGAGGGAGTTCTCGCTAGAAGTAGCATGTGTAGATGTGAAAACATTAGGTGTTTCAAATTTCATTGTCTAACTAAGGAGCTTAGTTGTTTGGGCCTCGTATGGGATACCCATGACAATAACAACTTGTTGATTGTAAATAAGTTTGATGCATTGGTGTAAGATGGATGGTATAGCCTTAAAAGTGTACAACCAATGAGAAACCATATGCATATCACATGAATTAAGGAAAGTAATACTCATGAAAGGAATAACCATAATAATAGAACCAATCATAAGAGGTAACATAATATTCCAAAGAGAGGATTTTGTTTTAAATATCACATGTATTTTAGTATATCTAAAAGTAGTAAGCAACTTAAAAGTACACATATTATGTCTAACAATATTTGTAGACACCAAATTTTGGTACTCTTGTCCCTCATCCCACATTCTCTCCTCTCTATTTCCGTCTTGCACCTTTGCATCCCTCTTCCTATTTGCATTCTCATTTCCCTCTTAAACCCCATTTATTTATCTATTTTCCCACTTTCCTATCTTTATCCCATGACTATTTTATCTCACCTAATCCAACCCTAATTGTATTTAATTACCCCTAAACCCATCCATTACCCTAATCGCATCCCTAAACACCTCAATTATCATCCATAAACTCTCACCTAACCTCACTCAATGCCTTTCCACCATCCAACCACCTTTCATCATCCCTATGCAACCCCAACCTTACTAAACAACTCAAAACCCTAATTCTACCTCATTAGGGATCCTTGTCTTGAGTTGTGCATCATTTTCACCACCCAAATCAATGGTCATCCATAGTCAACGACGACCCTAGAGGGTCGCAATCGACCCTATAAATATACCTCTACCCCCTCCTCAAGAGGATATTTTTTTGAATTTTTGGGCTTCTTGCAAGTTTTCTTCATTTCCTTCTCTTCTTGTGAGCAACTATCATCAATTTGGAGCCATCTTGGAGACATGCCATCCTAGGAGATCTGAACTATATTGCTTTCTTGGAGAACCACCATTATTTCATCATCCTATTTATCAATCTTACAGGTTTTCTTATTTCCTTGGAGGTCTTTCATCATCTCTGTCATCATTGATTCTTCCTCACATCTTTTTTGCCATCCATTTAGCCCTATCAAGCCCTAATTCTACCTTGGTAGTCGTCGATCCAGCCCATTCACTGTCAGCCCAATCTGCATCAACCCTATTTAATACCTTATGTCTCATCTATCATATGTTTTCTAGCCTCCTTTGGCATTCATATCTCTCTATTTTTGAGATCCATCTTCATGACAACCTGGATCTTGCTTCTTCACTGCGGTCATCATCAATTGTCCCAGATTTTCCTCCAATCATCGTTGACCCGATCTGTATTGTTGGGCCCTAAAATATCAGCTAAGTATAAGAAGGCACATGGGCACCCGAGACCTGGTCAAAGAAGGGCACGCAAGTTGAAGGTGCACAGGGAAGAGTTATGGTAGGGTTTTGTAAAACATACGGCGCAGGCGCAAGGCAAAAAAAGTTTTGTACTTAGCTACATTCGAAATCCCAGGCAACACACGAGAAAAGCATGACCCTTGTGAATAAGGTGCTAGCCTAGCGACTGTGGGATCAAAAAGGGAATATTTTAGGCATGCGATAAAAGGTTCTAGAAGACATCATTGCAAGGAGTGGAGAGCTTGGATCTGAGAAGGCATGCTTCCATGGAGGACCACTTCGACACTTGGTGACCGATCTGTAACTTCTGAAAGGCATGACGATGGGTACTAAGGTTGTAAATATCAGTGCCCATAGAGGAAAAGGGAGAGGAGAGAGACAGAAGGGGAAGGAGAGAAAAGAGGCGAAGCCCTACAGAAAACAAAATGGAGAATGTTATGGGTTAGGGATTAGGAGAGCTCTGTGAGCATTTAGCACATAAGGGGATGGGTTCTCATTTTTCTTCATAATATGATGAGCATAATATAGCTCTGATGCATGATTTGGCTCTACATAATTATATGAGGATCTGTTATGACCTCAAGGGATGTAATGTGGGTTATTGAATCTATTATTATGAATAAAATGCTTTGTTATAAATCATTTGTGTCCAGGAGTATAATACTTATGTATTTCCTTTATGTATAAACCAATTCCTTATGATGTTTGGTTTTTCTCTTTTCTGGATGCAATAAGATAACTCGTTCTAGAACATGACATGGTTCTTTATGCTCATTTATATTTTATACCCATCATAAGACGATGCATTATCATAAAACTCACATAAAGGAGAGACTCGACACCCACACGTGCCTCAGGTGAGCGCCCAGCACTTGCTGGGTGATAGGACGATGCGCATGGGATTAGACTATCAGTCTAAGGGTATAAAATATGAATACACGTATCTATCATATTCTCATCAGATCTATTCCTTTCATTCATCGTTTTTGTTTCCTTAGCATTCTAACATCAAATCCAGAGCCTCCTCAATGTTTCAAAGTCTGTTTCAGATCTATTTTCTACACTTTTTCTAATTTTCCCTATTGTAGTCACTGTCGACTATACATGTTTGTCTAGGGTCACCATCGACTTAATTAGTTTCAATTTTTCTTATTTTAATTTATAATCATCTATTTTTATTAGATCTTTATCTTAGCTTATCTAGCATATATTTGATATCTATTCCATTTTTTATCTACTTATCCTATTTATCCATTATATTTTATTGATATTTTACTCAAAAGCAGGTTGACATCCTCCCTAGGAAGAATATCACTTCTCGGGACTGAATTTATTAGGAAACCCACCATATTATCTACTAATATTTTTCTTGTCTAGTGTCTCTTTATTATGCAAGTTTATTGAACTCACTACGAAGAGGATCTATGTGCCTGTATCTTCATCTTCATCATCATTACATATCAGAAGGTAGCCTTAAACCCTCACATATATTGTATTTTCCTATTTTCTTGCACACCATTCCATTAACTTGAAACATGAGGGGGAAAAATTATCAAAAAATTTGGCACACCTGGTGGGACCACCTATCTTTATTTGGTGATATCTTTCTTATTTTTCATTATTTCATTTCCTATTCTATTTCTCTCTTTCTACTAATTCTACAGGTAGAGCTTCTTTTCTTACATGCTTTGGGGATTTTTATTGCTTTTCTCAATAGAACATGTGTTTAATTTGGAAAAAGGAAAATAATGTTATTTAGGTATTCTCCCTTTTATCCTAATATTTTCTCCTTTTCACATCATTTCTCCCTCCTTTTTTTGAATTTTCTCATTGAATATCACATTTGGTTTTGGGATCTAAAAAGAACACCTCTTCATGCTTTATTTGCTCACATAGTTTAAGTAGGAGGTAATATTTTTCATTCACACTTCTTCCACACATATCTAAACCACACAAAAACATCAATACATTTAAACATTTCCTCCCAGGTGGATCTATTGGGATTTCATCATGCAATAAGGAATCCACTGTGGTGTTCTGACAACACTAATTGTTTTGACTATCAGTATATCGGCTAAGTTCCCATCACCCTTATCGCTGCGGTGTGTGAAGTGTGGGGGTAGGCCCCAATACCAAGCCATGTACTAGTAGTCATCACATATTTGTTGCCTCACTTACCTTTGGGTATATCAAGGACTCCAACCTTAAATAAAACCAAAACCATCCTTAGATTGGACACTTCTTTAGGTTCCCTTTGAGCCTCTTTCTTTTATTTTTCACACTTCTCTAAATAAACAAGATAATCAAAAAATTGTTTCTTGATTTTCTTGTCATATTAATAATCTACATAAGTTCTGTTTTGATAGTTTCATGCCCATTATTACTCATTATCAAGCCAAAAAAATGGAACAATCAACCTCATCCAACAACATCCCCACTTCCAACAATCTTTCCCAACAAACTTCCACACTTGTCATTGTTTCCTCTACACCTATGATCACCAAACCTTTGGTTTCCCAACCCATTGTTTCTATGGTTCCTCCTCACGAGACCCATACAATACAAACCAATCCTCATATTGAAACCAAACCTTTTATTTATCATCATTCCATTCCCTCTAGACCAGCTACACCCCCATCTGTTACTTCCTTAGGAGCCTTTGGACCTCCCACTATCCCTCGTGGATGCATGGAGTTTCAGGAACTCCTTGACACCAATACCTTTTCTCTTCATGATTACCTTTCTCGTAAGTCCACCCATCTCCCCATTGATCAACCTACCCTTCAACATATTTATTGTTATCCCCCACATTCTGAATCCATCGAGGTTCTTGCTTCCCACATTGTCGTTTTCTTTCCAAGGGCCATGAATGAGTTAGTAATAGATCAACATGAAACATGCCCCTCATGAGTCTTCCACCATGATTCCTCAAATCCCATCAATCCACTCAATTGGTGGTCCCTATTCCACCTAACCTACCTCACATCAATACCATCCCCACATCTTCTATCCCCATCACTTCTTCATCTACCATAGTCATCAATGATCCTACTCAAACTCTCTAAGAATCTAACCTACTTCCTCTACCACCCAAAAAATATGTTCAAAACTTGGTTACCCTTCTCATATCTCAATTCCATGCTAATATTTTGTTACCTTCACAACCCCACCCTTTAGAGTCAACTCAAACTCATCAACCTCCACTCTGAAGCATCTTTCTGACACATATTTCCCTAATCTACCTACCCAAACATCACAACCTCCTCACACGCATATCCCAACTCACCCAACATAGGCCCAATCTAATCCTCCCATCTCTCAACAAAAACCCTCAAAATCCTATCCATCTAATTACATCCATCATCAACATCTTATCTCCCAACCTATCCAATCACAAGCATTCAACTATCTTCCTCCTTATCAACCACCTCCACAAACTCCTACTTATCCTCAACAATATCAATCCTATCCACAACCCAACCCATCCACCTCTTACAATCCACAACCACATCAATAAATCACTCATCCTCACATATCCAATGACCCCATGCAAGCATTTCTAAGTAGAATGGCCAACCTAGAAGCCGCTACTTTGGGTCCTAAAAGCACATTCAACTATGAACAAATGTTCAATGAGCCTATCAACCCATCAATACCCATCAAACCATATCATCCACACTAGGAAATCCCTAAATTTAATAATTTCAATAGTAAGGTAGACCCTAAAAAAACATCTTTGTGCCTTTAAGAACTCATGTTATCTCATTTCCCATGATCAAGACCTCATGCTTCACACTTTCCCCATGTCATTGGCTAGACCTTCTTTGGATTGGTACAATGGTATTCCCAAACATTCCCTCTTCTCATTCACTCAACTTGTGTAGCTATTCTTAGAGAACTTCTCCATTAATATTGCATGAAAAATCACCATCACCGATTTCTATGCCATCAAACAATTTGACAAAGAATCAATCACTGATTTTGTCTCTAGTTGGCATGGCATCATCAATCAATTATCATTTTCTCTTCCCCAAACCAAACTTATCGAACTCTTCTCTAGATCATGTGAAAAACATATATCATCCACTCTCCAAATTTAATCTTTCCAAATATTTAAGGAAGCCTTCACCATGGCTCATAAATTAGAATTATGTGCCCTTGAGCAAGGCCATGTCAAGCTTCACTCCAACAAGCCTAAAACTGAATTCACCAAGTCCTTCACCCATAATGAAAAATCCAAAATGCAGCCAATGCCATTTTCATTCAAATATTCTTCTACATCTACATCCCATGCCAAGCCTCCACAAAGGGATCCTCGACTAAACCCTAATTATAATCCCCTATGAGAATCATATAGTTTTATGTTCGACAAACTCATGGCTGCATGCCTCATCTAACTCCCTCCAATCTGACTCATTGATGATTCGTGTCCCAAACCCACATGGTACTACAAAGACCATTATTGTAAACATCATCAAGTCTATGGTCACGATATAAAAAAGTGTTGACACCTTCAAATACCTTAGTACAGGCTTATCAATCTTGGGAACCTTCAATTGAACAATCTTAATGCCCTTCCTAACCAGCCACTAGATGTATTCAAACAGCCCTTCCCTCACTATCCACTAAAGAACTAGGATAATATCCTCCCACATCTCAAGTACCTGATGCCCATACAATCAATACTTTAAGTCAGGATTCTACACACGCTACCCTCATCTACTGTACCCACATCCACTCTACCCACATCTATTACACCCATGTCTATTACAATATCTACCCTTACATATACAATATTACCTACATCCACACCATATCCACATCTATTATACCCATATCTACACATCCACATCTACCATATCCCCATGTATTATATCTACATCTATTATACCCACATATACTACATCCATCTACTACATCCACATCTATTATACCCACATATATCATACATCTCATCCATTATACCCACATCTATCTATGCGTACATCTACCATCAAATTATGCCCACATCCATATCCACATCCTACACCCGTATATCCACATCTATTACACTAACATCCACATCTATTACACCCATGTCTATTATATCCACATCTATATCCCCACACCCATCTCACATCTACCCTATATCCATGCCTACATCTACCATATCCCCACCTACTTATCTACACCCACATCTACAATTATATCCATACCTACATCAACATCTATATCTAATCCACTATTATACCACTCCCACATCCACATCATCCCTTAAAGCCTCTACTAAGTAGATTTATCCCCCTTGATTCTATCATCAAATGATGTCCAATCCCATCCTCATCACTACAACAAGTACAACCACTCTACTATACCAACACCTCCAAATCCCACATCCATCTCACAACCTCTTCTCATCTTACCAATCATGTTATCCAAAAACCATCTCCATCCTTAATCCTTACATCTATTTCTACAATTTTAATCTACATCCAAATCATCTAATCCTACTCCCAAGGACAATCTCCCCTTGTTGAAATAATTACCAATCATTCCCACATAAATCACTAAATCAACACATAGCAAAAATCTAAAAAACCTTTCTGCAATCCCCTATCCAAAAATATCTTCATCTCATCCATCACAAGAAATTAGATCTTCCCTCCTTTCAAATCCCCATCAATCATAAGGGTAAATCCAACACCTCAATCTATCTATCTTAGGGCCTCTAAAAAATATCCATTTTGGGACCATGCCCTCCATCAAAATCCCCATCATCACTCAAACACCTCAATCTGAATCAAAACCATATATTCCTCATTCCAAGCCCAAATTAGAATCTAAGACCCCTATCAAACCTCATAAGAGTAAGGCACCAATTTTTCCTTCATCCTCCTCCCCCAAATCCAATCAATCTACAATCCAAGAAAACCCCCTCTTCAAAAACCCCCATTGGGTCTTACACTAAAATCCTTCATTGCCTCATCCAAGCATCCAAAATCACCCTTCCCCTATCAAATACTTTGATTCACATGGGTAGAAACCCACGTGGTTTGATTATAACATCGTTTTTGCTTACCATCGTGTCCCTTGGCATGACACAGAGCATTGTAAGGCTCTTCAAACCCTCATTCAAAATCTCATAGAGGAGGATGACGTTCACATCCAAGAAGGCCACCATTTTCCATCCATCAGTTCATCCACATCCAAATGCAATCCTCCAATCAAATCAACAACTTCCAAGGCCTCTAAACCTATGTCACTCATCTACACCCTTCGTCATCATCCCTCCACTAAACACTACCTCTTCCAAAGAAGGTCCCCCTCTTTTCATCGATGTCATTTGTATCACCACCCACTCTCGACGTCATGATCCTCAACCATCTACCCAATCAAAACCAAAATTTATCATCACTACTCCCTCTAATGAGCCCATCCCATCTCCATCTTCATCTAAGGCTAAGGTATCCATCCTAGCCACTCTCCATACCAAAAATCCTACTTCCATTGAGAAAAGCATTGTAAAGTAGTTACATCAGGATCCTATTAAAATGTCTCTCTACGATAACTCATCTAAATCTCTCCCAACCATTGAACATGCTCTCATTGAAGCCTTGCAATGTATCCCAATCACAACCAATGAGACTCAACCTTTCATGGCCCTTTTCGAATCCCTTACAACTTCCATCGCCATCTCTTTTGACGATTATAAAATCCTAAAATTTTACCTGAAGACCATGATCTTCCCCTCTTCATCATTATCCGCATCAATGATACCTTTATTCAATGATTCTATGATTGAAAATGGTGCTAGCATTAACATCATCTCATCCCATACCTTTAACCAACTTAATATTCCAAACACCATTACTGCTCAATCACCCGCAGTTCTTTGAGCCTTCAATGATGTTGTTTCCCTCGCATTAGGAACAATTATCCTCCCCATCCATGTTGGTGAAAAAATCCTCCATGAACTCTTTTACATTGTTGAGGGGGAATTCCAATATAACATCTTGCTTGGACGCCCATGGATCCACGCCATGTGATTGTCCCATCCACTCTCCATCACTGTCCTTAAGTATGAACATGAGGGGAAAATCCATACACTCCCTGACAGATCTACCTCCCTTCAAGGCATGCCACATGACCTATCAGCCAAATGACATGTGCTCATTCCTAAGCCAAGATTCATCTTCCGAAAGCCATCTACTAGTTCATCCATACTTGCATCCAAGTTACCTAATGACGAATCTCTTGACACAATGATGCAACATCTTTCACTGGGGGAGTATCAACTCCTTTCCCTCAATGCTTTACCCACACCAAATAGACTCGGTAGACTCAAAAAATCTCCTATGTATCAACCAAACATTGAGGATATCATTTCCTTTGGACTACCTCATCTGAAAACCAATCTCATTTATGGTGGCATCAATCACCCTTCTTCTCATATCAAAAATCAACCCCACAGTAAGCCATACACCAATGGCTCTGAATTCCTCTATAATAAATCCTTCACCTATACCTATCTCCACCGTTGTGCGTGGAAGGTATTTGGTCTTGGATGTTATGAAATAAGGCATGCATGATCTTATCATTCACCAATCCCACAAACCCCACAAGAAATTTGATTGGGTTTCAAAGAACAACCCACCAAATCTCTCATGTCCTACTTCATCTATATATCCCATCATGAACATCAATCCATCATCCAATAATTCCCCATCTAATGACCCATGGACACATGATGACACTATGTCCCTTTCTTCTAACTTTTTTTAAATCTCCACAATCACTTTAAGACCAATCACCTATCAGGTTAAAGGAGAAACTAGGTCCCTTCCTCTCAACTTCCTGAACATGGTAGAGGAAGATTCCCCTATTGATAATCTTCAATGCAGCTATGATGAATATATTCTTTCCTATATGGGGGTAGAAGATTCCATCTTCATAAGACCTTACCTCCTGACACATCCACCCTTCTCAATGAATCTACCATCACAATCAACATAGGGACTCTGTAAGAGCCTCTGCATCCTTGAAGTCATCCAATATCTTGATCCAAAAGAACTAGAAGTCCTTCACCTCCTTCCTTTCTAAACACATACAGGCCTTTGCATGGTCATATGCCAACATGTTAGGCCTCAATCCTCATCATTGTTCCATAACATCGTCACCATCCCCAATGCACTAAGTTGGTTAAGCAGAAGCTATGGCGAATGCATCCTCGTGTTGCCCTCCTTATTAAAGAGGAATTAAAATGCCTCCTTTCTACTAACTTCATCCAACCTATTAATTATTTGCAATGGGTTTCTAACATATTACCCATTTCCAAAGCCTCTTGTAGAAATATCTGCATCTGTACTGACTTTCGAGACTTGAATATCGCTTTCCCTACGGAAAAATTTCCTCTTCCTAACATCAATCAAATAATTAACCTCACAACTAGCCATGAGATGCTCTCTCTTATGGATGGTTTTTCTGGTTATTATCAAATCCTTCTCGTACTAGAAGACCAACATAATACCTCTTTCATCACCCCTTTGGGAACATTTTGTTATCGTGTCATGCCCTTTGGTTTGAAAATGTAGAGGCCACCTATCAATGTGCCATGACCCATACCTTCCATCACCTCAACCAAAAAATCATAGAGGACTATGTCGATGACCTCTTGGGTAAATCTAAACATCAACATGACCATCTTTCTATCCTTAAAATCCTCTTCGTGTATGTCATCCTTTTCTTCCTTTGTCTTAATCTTGTCAAGTGTGTGTTTGGAGTTTTAACTGGATAAATCCTTAACTTCAGCATTTTTATTAGGGGTATTGAATTTTACCCCACCAAAATCAATCCTATCCTTGAGATGCCTCCTTTTAACGTTAAAAAATTTCACAGTCTCCAAGGCTGACTCTAATCAGTTCACAAATTCATCTCACAGCTGTCTAATCATTGCTAAAATTTTCATCACCTTATCTGCAAAGACACTCACTTCAACCGGGATTCCAATTTCAAAAAATACTTCAAAAACATTAAGCATTATCTTTTATTGCCACATATTCTCGCACCTCCCTTTGAGGGGGAACCTTTCTATATTTACATATCTACCACTGATCATGCTTTGGGTGTCATGTTGGTACACCACGATGAGAACGACAAAGAGAAATTTATCTATTACATCAGACACACTCTTCATGAATATGAAATCCGCTACACTGAAGATGAAAGTATATGTTGCACTTATTTATTTGTGAATTCTAAACTTCGCCACTATCTTCCCAATCAAAAAACCTACATCTTCAATATCTTCCATCCTCTTAAAATCATGCATTCTAAGACTTACCACAATGATCACATCAATTGATGGATCATGCTCATGACTGAGTTTGACTTAGAGTTCATATATCAAAAATAAATCAAGGGCTAGGATATTGCTAATCAACTTGTTGAAGCCCCTCTTCCTAAGAACCATCTTCCCCATGAAAAATTTCATGATGAATGCATCCAAACCATCGATCATGATTATTCTCAGCTTAAAATTAAAATTTTCTTTAACGGATCTAAGTTTCAACAAGGAGGAGGTGCTAGCGTCATCATCATTCCTCCTTTGGAAACTCCTATCCTCATTGCCAACAAGATTTTCTTTTAGTGTACTAATAATATGGATAAGTCTGAAGCCCTTATCTTGGGCCTCCAAACCACTATCATGTTTGGCGTTCAAATTATTGATATCTATGGTGATTCTCAGCTCATCATCAATCAAATTAAGGGGATTTATTAGTACAAAAATGAACTCCTTTAAAAATACAAAGAAATCATCGAATTTATTCTCGAGGCCTTCGATCAATACACCATCCAAACCGTCCCTTGTTCATCCAATAATTTTATAGACAACATAACATCCCTTGCATCTCTCATCCCTTTGACAACAAAAGAATCAAAACTCTTCATTATTGTCAATCACATCGATCAACCATCTCATACTAATGAGCTTCCTCATATCAATCTCATCGATGTCAATCAATCTGATCTTTGGTATACCCAGATCTTTAGCTATCTTTCCCAATATGAAATTCCCTCTAACCTATCCAAAAATAGTAGGAGGTCATTTATTCAACTCACTAACTACTATGTTATCCTTAATGGCATCCTCTACAAACGTGGGTTTGACAGTATCTTATTGCAATGTCTTAAATCCCATGATTCTATCTGCGTTATCCAAGAAGTCCATGACAATATCTATGATGGAAATTTTAGTGGCTTGGTCATTGCCAAGAATATTCTTTGGATGGGTTATTATTGGCCCACCCTCAATCAATAATATTGTGATTAAAATTTTGTCAAATGCCAGTAACATTCTAATCTGATCCACATCCCTAGCCAGGCCTTACAGCTGGCTCAAGACCTATGACCTTTCTCGCAATGGGGACTCAACATCATGGCCTCGTCAATCCACACTCTTCCCAACATCATCATCATATCATCATTGTTACTAAATATTTCAACAAGTTGGTAGAGGCCATTCCACTCGCATCCACCTAAGCTACCAAAATCGTTGATTTTGTCTATCAACACATCATCTTTCACTCTGACATTCCTCATAAAATCATTGTAGATAATGGAAATTCCTTAAAAAAAAATATCTTAAGCATATTTGTGACTCTTTCAATATCAAGCTTGGCTTCTCTTCTCCTTATTATCCTCAAGCTAACGACCATGCCGAATCCATTAACAAGACTCTTTCCAACATCCTTGCCAAAATTGCTGATAAAATAGGTCGAAATTGGAATCTTCATATCCCCTTCACTCTTTGGGCTTATCAGAATAACATTTGCACCTTTATGAGTGCTACTCCCTTTTCTCTTCTCTATAGCTCAAAATTTGTTCTTCCCCTCGAAGTTCAAATCCCATCTCTACGCATTTCTCTTCATGACTCCATCTCTGACAAGGACTATCACCAAGAACATTTAGGCCAACTTGAATTGCTAGATGAACATACCTTAATCACTCTTCAACATCATCACATCTACCAAGAGTGTATCAAATATGCCTATAACAAACATCTCGAAGAACACGACTTTAACATTGGTTACCTTGTCATCAAAGAAAATCATAACTTCACTACTCTAGAAAGGAACAAATGTGGAAAGTTTTCTCCAAACTGGATTGAACCATATATTATCAGACATAAGTATAGATCTTAGGCCTATCATTTTGTAGACACTAAGTCACACACTTTGGGTAATTATCTAGTCCTGGTTGCATACTACTATTCATATGATTCCTAAGTAAGAAAAGTACTAATCAACCCATGTCTTTGGCCACCTTTCTTTTCTTTTTGTTGCTACTTTTGGTCTTACACCCTTACTTGCTTAGTTTGCCTTTTTATACTTCAACATTTATCATCCTGGACACAAACGCCCAGCAAGGACACTAGCGCCAGTTGCCCTCGTCCCCTTTGGGTGCTCCTAACCATTTTGTACTTTGTTCACACTTTTTGGGTCCATTCTAGTTTTTTGAGCATCTTATATTTTTAGTAGTCAACTTTTCGGGGTTAATCACAAAATTCAAGCAAATGAATCATATAAATATAAAGGTATGTGATCATAATAAGGGACCAGGCTATGAACATTAGCTATCACCACCTGAGGTTGCATCTATCAAGCATCTAAGAGCTTCATTGCATCCATCTAGCACCGTCTAAGGGACACAAGGGCTGGTTATTCTTCATACACTTCATAGGAGGGAAGTTCATTCTATTCCATGCGCATACTTATTGCATTTCTTTACATCTAGCTACTTGTTCGCAATCAAGTGCGACATGCATAAGAGCCACATAGGGCATGATTCCACACACACAAACACATAACTATATTGGGTCTGAGATGTAGTGCAAGACTTAGTCGTAAGTTAACCATTGTGAAAGATGAGGATAGTCTGACCCCTCATTGTGCATCTTTATTTTTGGGATTTGATGTCTATTTGAGGGATTTACAGGTCCATATTTCATTACAGGTTTCTAGAAAACTCGACGATCATTGTGCAACCTCGTAATGACCAAAAGAAAACAACTTACGGCCCTGAAAAGTTGAGTTTCCAAGAATTTTCATAGACATAGGCATATGTTTCCAACATGTAGCACTTGTGGGTGCTCGTGCCACTTTTTGGGCACCCCTGTTTAACATGTTCCTGTAGATCTACATTTTTTTGGGTCTTTGTGTGGTGCTCCTGCCTTTTACTTCACCTGGTCAGCACTTTGGTACACTCCAGATTTTATTGCGAATCATACAAGTACATTCTTATCATCTTTGCAATTAGGGTTTCATACTTTATTACTTAGTCTTGTTTGGGTTTATTTATGTACTTCATTATTGTTTATTTAATACTATAATAGCATTTAGATTAAGCATATAAATTCACATTTAGCTTAGTCACGTTTAGCTTCCCTTGATGGTAAACTGGAAATGGCACCTCTCAACGCCTTGCACTTGCAACCTTTCTATTGTTAACACATCTACCAACATGATTCTAGTTACATTTTAGGATCTCATTTCCATCATTAGACTTTCCATATTTCATTGTAATGATTTGGAATCATGTGATCTTCCATCACTATCCTATCTATGACCTTGGATATGGGCACCATGGCTCCACCCACAACATATTTTTCATGGACAAGTTCCTCCTTTAAGGTGGGAACCTCGCAATCATTACATCCATCACCTTCTTATCTACCCACTGGAACCATGATAAGGGACCACATGGGTCACTTCTACATCTTATCTTCCCCTCCCCAAGTGGTCTACTTGGCTATCCTCAACTCTATCCTAGAGTCAAAAATCATGGATGCTCCTATCAAAAGCTATCTTACCCCAAAAATAGATTGCTCCCTTAAAGGATAATTGTTCATATAAAGAAAATAATGTCAAAAGTATAGACTGCTCCCTTGAAGGACAACTATCCTACATCTTATCTTGCCATCTAAAAATTCAAATTCAAAATAAAATAAAAAATCCCTTTGTAGACCACTCCCTCGAAGAATGGCTATGTTCTTATATCGTGGCAGTAAAAGGCTTCCCGCATTGATCAACCTTCTAAAAAAGTAAAATTCAAAAGCAAGCATATTAAGAAAGCTTCCTGCATCGATCAAATTTCCCATCAAACACAAACTTCCCACATTGATCAATTTGTGCCATATTGCTCAAAGTCGGGGTATAGACCTAGGAAAACCACCTAAGGAGAAACTACTCCCCCCACACATGCTACATCTAAACCCCTTGTCATGTCTACAATAAGTGTATAAGTGCACCTTTCATCTTCCTTCCATGATCTTAAATATGACTAACTATCATTAGTTATGTGTTTACACCTATCATAATATGCAAGTGCATTGCCTCGCTCATGTTCATTTTCATTTTTTACCTCCAATATACTCTAAAAACAACTAACTCACATGTGCCCCTTATTATGATAAAGTGTATTTCTTAATTTTGGGTCACCCTCTTGAGGTTTCGTCATCATCAATCTAATTATTTTCACCCTTGTTCACATTAAACCTGGATTTTCCTCTCATATTCAATACACTTAACACATCACTTATATCTAATAATATACATCTAAACCATTACACCATATCTAATCTAATCATCATATCATTTTTGTTGTCCTCTCAATGTTCCCCACCCTTTCGAATCTAATTTCGTGAAAATTGGAGCCCTACCATAGAAGAAATTCATGTTTTAAACTCCCCAGGTGCTCATTTTCATTTCCCACAATGTTTTTAATCAGAATTCCTCAATTTTTTGCCGTTAAAATGTTTTACCTATTTACAATTGATGGGAATTGTTATAAGTTCTCCTTTTATGCATTTGAAATGTGTGGGACCTTGCATCTTTTGTTTTTAACCTTTTGCAAAGAAACAAATCCTTCATCGGGAGCAAAAATGGCATTTTCTCGTTTCCTACAACTTCCTACGTTCTTCTCCTTGTCAAATTCTTGCTCGAAAAGGTGAAGCTATGCGTTTGTTTCCCATTGGATGTGGCCGAGTAATTTTCTTTTTGAACTTATCACTTTCGGTAATTTTGGCAAAATGCCAGATTTTCTCCGCATCCCCGCCAGTCTCTGATTCATTGGAGTAGTTTTGGCAGAATTTCGGGGTGATGGATCCATTTTATTCTCTAAGGCATTATGAGGAAAGAGCAAAATGTTCTAAAAATACCCACAACCCTGCCCAAGCGAAGGATAAATTTCTAGGTTGGAATCTGCAGCCAATCAGAATGGGACACATGTTCATATTGAAAAGTCAATGGCGAAGGCATGGACTTTAGGGGGAAAGATGGAATTTTTTCCCCTTTCTCAAAAAATAGATAAAGTTTAAAGTGAAGCACATCCCTGCAACCAATCAGGTGGCTCCACATGTTGAAAAATGAAATTGGGACATGTGGTTGTTTCTTAGTTCATAGGCGCTTTGGCGGACAGGCGGGAGACTTTGGGAATTTTAGCCTTGTTTCCACAATGGATGAAAAGTTCTAAATGGCCAGCGGCCCCGCCCAAACGAAAGGAAATTTTCTAAGTTGAGGCCTGCAACAAATCAGATAGGGACATGTGGCCTATGTTAAAAATTCAATGGCGAAGGCACGAACTTTCAGGGAAAAGTTGGAATTCTTCCCCTTTCTCAAAATAGATAAAGTCTAAAGCAGAAGTGCATCCCTGCAACCAATCACATGGTGCCACGTGTTCACATTGAAAATTCAAAGTGGTATGATGGAGAATTTTGAGAATTTGAGCCTTTTTGTTAAAAGAGTTCAAATGGCAGTTTTGACCCGCATTTCCTCAGCCACTCAGATTATGCCACGTCTCCGGCCTTTGGTGGAGCTGCAAGCGGGTGGAGCAAATCAAGAAAATGCACTTTTTCTCCCAAATGTCATGAAATGTAAATTTCTCCCCCAGGGCCGTCCTTGCTTGATCTCACCACGTGTAAGATCCAAAATTAAAGGTAAAAGGGGGAAAGATAGTCGAATGCCCTCTTCTACTTTTTATCGCCATTAACGAACCAGAGCTCTACAAAACGAAAAAATGGCTCAGTCTTCACTCTTTTCTCTGTATTTCTTACCATTTCTCCATGAGATGCATTTATGGTTGGTTTTGAAGCCGGATTGATAAGTTTGAAGGGATGTAAAGCTTAATCATCAGAAGACAAATTTTATCGAGCATACGTGATAAAAAGGGATAAAACTTATCAGTAAGCACTTGAATGCTATGAAAGTGGTTAAAAGGTGGAAATGGCAGGACCATGTGAAGGAGAAAATCATGAGATGCCCCCTGCTAAAATAAAATGCTCGTACTGATCAAATATTCACCTTTTTGAACCTCCTATTTTCATGAGTGCTTTTGTTTTTCCAAAAGTGGATCTGCAACAAACATTATCCCTTTCGGATATTCTTTCTTAGGGACAAAGTATGGATGTATACGGGTTGTTATAAATATATGGTTTTTGCTATGGAAAAAGGGGATTCTAGTTTTTTGGGAACGTTGTAAATTCTGAAGTAATTCAATACAGAAGTTCTTTCCTTTCTTATTTTCTTCGGATATATCTTTCTCTCTCCTTGCTCAATTCAAAGGGGTCATTTGTTTTGCATTCGATAGAAACTTTGTGTTCTGGTCTATGTGAATCTTTAGAACTTTGTGTCTGCAAATTTGTGTCGATGGTGAAGTAATTGATCCTATTCTTTATTTTCTTGTTTCAATGTAAGTAGGGAGATACTCTACTATCTATATTTCCCAAAAGCATTGTTGTTTTCTTCCTTCTCTCATCTCTCCATTCTTCCATTCCTTCTGGTTGATAATATTTTAGGTATGCAAGCATTCCAGAATATCAGGGTCCAAACATTGAGAGTTGTATATCTATACATTTGTTTTTACTGCTTTCAATAAGGGAACCTCTCCCATTAAAGAGGAGGGACTTATTATCCCCTGACTGTGGTTTCAACCCATGTTTTATTCTTAAACCCAACAGTTTATGGCGACTCCGCTAGGGAATTCATTTCAAATGGATTCCATTTTTTAAATAACAACTTCTTGATCATCTTTGATCTGGTGACTCCAAGATACACTCGGGGTAGAAGAACCCTTGGGGAAGAAGACCCTCATTTCCAACTTTTGGATCATCAAGGTTTCTCTCTCCCTTCATCAACAAGAAAAAGAACAAGAACAAGATTTGTAAGCACTCCTTCTAGAGACAAAACTTCCAGGAGTGGCATCCCTCAAGATCCAATCAGTCCTACTTTGCATGCTTTGATTCTCGCTGGTGTTTCAGTTCCTCTTCAAATAATCTTTCCAAGCATGGTAGCTCCTCTGCCTTGGGGCCAAAGGGTTTGGCCTCTTGCTCTCCCCCAACCATTGCATGAATTTCCTAGAGGAAATAGAAAGAATTTCCCTAAACTTAGAGGTGATGGGAAGGTTCGACCAGATGAGCATATTGCAGCTTTCATTATTGCTTGTGGTGTCCTCAGGGTTGAACATAAAGATGTCTCCGTTAGAATTTTTGTTGGAACATTGCAAGATAATGTTACTGACTGGTTTTACCATCTCCCTGCTGGATCCATCACCAATTGGGACACCATGACGACCCAGTTTGAGCAGCGTTTCAAACCTGTTGAGGATGTACATGCCCTCTTGGCTCAAATTTCTCAAATCAAGAAAGAATCACATGAGCCCATGAGGGAATTTGTGGCCAAATTCAATAGGCTGGTTAACAGGATCCCACTAAACACACACCATGTGGATCAGATTTAAAAATGTTTCTTCCTTAATTCCCAACTACCTGAAGTGAGCTAAGCACTTAGGAGAGCCAACCTTGCCACTTTTGATGTTGATAAGAGATTTGATCATGTCTGGCAAGCTAAGGAGAGATTCATCTAGATCTAAAGCATCTCCCTCTTCCACATCTTCTCCTGGAATTGATGCAGATCAGTTGGTACAAAAACTTGCTAATGATCTTATTGCCCTCAAGAAGCAGTTCGCTCAGCATGCTCCTTATCAGGATATTCCTAGGAAGAATTCTCAATCAGGGAATCGGTTGCCCTCTACTCAGACCATGCTGGCAATTGAAGGCCCACCTATTAAAGTTCCAGTCAATACAACATGTGAAGTGCAGGAGCTTGATGATGAGGAGGAAGATGAAATCTGTGAAGAACATGAAGAGGAAGTTGATGAAGAATTAGAAGAGTTGAGTAGATCTCATGTCCATTTTCTCACCACTGAAGAAATAAATGAAGAGGATTATTATGAAGAAAGAGTTGCAAAGATGAACAGTGAATCATATGATGTCATGACTCGTGAACAAACCAACAAGAAGGAGAAAGTGATGCAGCCTGCTAAAAGATCTAAGGAACCTCCTACGGTCATTCCAGTGATCGCAAGGAGAGGAGCTCCTATTCTAACTTCTTCCACATCCAAGGTAAGTTTTGTTGTTCCTTCCTCCTCTATTTCTGCTCCTAAAACTTCTTGCCCTTCAAATGTTAGAGTTGATAAGTTAAAAGTTTCACCTACTCCTATCAATGATGCTCCATTTGCCTCTGGTTATTTTGACATTATTAACCATCTTAAGAAAACTAAGATCCAGATCTCAGAAGTTGAATTCTACCAAACTCATCCAAAGGCCTTTGCTAAGATGGTAGACTTTGTAAACTCCAAATCCAAGCCTTCATCCCCTAGCTCTAAAGGCATCTTACCCACTCCTTCTCCTTCATCTCAACCAAGCCTTGTGGTGGCGGTGACTTCATCTGATGGGAAGATTGAACCATTTTAAGTCACTCTCCTCATAGTTGGCCACAAACTCAACTATTGTGTTATTGATTTCGGTGCTTCAGATAATGTGATGCCTACTAAGGTAGCTCATGCCCTAGGTTTAACCCTAACTCATGCTTTGGGTTCATGTTACTCAATGGAAAGTAGAGAAGTGTCATTAGTTTGGAGGATCAAAGATGCACAAGTAGCCTTTTTTGCTTTGCCAGAGAAGAAATTCTTAGCCACCATTTTAGTAGCTGATATTCCCCCTTCCTATGGTATGATGCTGAGTAGAAATTTTTGCAACAATTTTGGAGGAGAAATTATGATGGATTGGTCACATGCTCTTATTCCAATGAATGGGAAAATGAAGAAGCTATTGCCTGAGAAACAAACTGAAAATATATTGTGCAAAAAACAGATGACCCAAAAGCACAAATACTTTATGAGGACATTGGTCATGGTAACTACATGATCATGTCACAAGATGAGGCTAACCATCCTAAGGAAGTGCTTCTTGATCCTAATGGTGTTTGGATTTTGGAATTTGATGGAAGTTGCTCCTTAGCTGGTTATGGAGCTGGTCTGGTGCTTATTTCTCATGAAGGGAGAATTCATCCTTTCTCTTTCAAGCTCCAATTCGAAAACAAAAATAATACAGCTGAGTATGAGTCCCTCATCCTTGGTTTAAGCATGGAAAAAGAAATGGAGATCAAGAATCTACTTGCTCGCAGAGATGCAGAGCTGATTGTAAAATAGGTCAGAGATATTTTTCAAGTCAGGAATAGGAGGTTGAAACACTACAGGAATCTGGTTTGGGATTCTATTGAGTTCCTTGATGCCTTTTCAATTGAAGCCATGCTAAGGGAAAGAAACACCAGGGCTAATTACTTGGCTGTCTCAGGATCTCTACTGATCCCTCATCCAAATTTCTCCCAAGATAAATTCACCATTGAGATGATTCATAGGCCTAGTGTTCCTGACAATGCAAACAATTGGCAGGTCGTTAATGATGATCAACACTTGCTTTCCTTCCTGGAACTCGGAGATAATTTTGACCAGTTGTACTTTGAAGGAAGTGGAAATCTGCCTAGAGAGTGTGTGCCCCAAAATGAAGAAGATAACCAAGAAGAAATGGATCATGATGGCTGCATAAAACTAAAAGGTAATAAGATACCTAAAGGGCTGGTAAGTTTGGAAGAATTATTTGATAAACATGATAGGCGCATGAAGTCCAAAATTTCCAAAGGAGCTCAGCATTCTACCGACTATGAAAAGATAAACATTAGGGATCTTAATGAACCCATGTTGGTAAACATTGGAAAGTGTTACATGCAGGAGGAGAGAAAAAGGGCAGAAAATCTGTTGAAAAGGTATGTTGATGTTCTTGCATACTCTTATGATGATCTCAAGGCTTTTCAACCAAAAGAGATGCAACATTTCATTCCTCTAAAACCCGGGATCAAGCCCTTCCGAAAAAAGCAGAGGTAGTATAACCCTAAAATTGCTGATACAGTCTTTCAAGAGATCCAAAAGTTATTGAAGGCTAAGATAATTTTCCCCATTCACCATTCAACGTGGATTGCTAATATTGTGCATGTCAGGAAGAAGAATGGTGAGATCCAGATTTGTGTTGATTTTAGGAACTTGAATCAAGCCTCTTTGAAGGATAATTATCCTCTCCTCGTAATGGATCAAGTGTTGTAGGATGTTACAGGCTCAGAATGCTATCCATGCTTGATGGATTCTCGTGATATAATTAAGTAGAAGCAAGTGTAGCAGATCAGCATAAGACTGCCTTTACCACTTCTTGTGGCACCGTTGCTTACAAGAGAATGCCTTTTGGCCTCATCAATGTTGGTGCCACCTTTCAGAGGGAAATGGACATGACCTTTGGCATCCTCAAGGGGAAATGTATAGTTTTATACCTTGATGATCTTACTATGTTTTCAAAAACCAAAGCGAATCATTTCCAACACCTTGAAATTGTCCACCAAAAGTGCAAAGAACATGACATCTCCTTGAATCCCGAGAAATCTGTCTTTTGTGTCACTGAGGGAAAATTATTGGGACAAATTGTCTCCAAAGAGGGAATCAAAATTGATCCAGAAAGGGTCCAAATGATTCCGTAAATCCCTCTCCCCACAAGCAAGAAAGGTGTTCACTCTTTCTTTGGCAAGATCAACTTCTTAAGAAGATTCATACCTGATTTGCCGAACTTACTTTGAATATAGCCCACATGATGAAAGGGAAGTAGATTTTTGGTTGGTCGTCTAAAGGGAAGGTTACATTTGAAGACATCAAGAAAGCTATAGCAAAGACTCCAATCTTGGCATGCCCTGATTATAGCAAAGACTTCATCATCTATTGCTATGCTACTGAAAGTACTCTAGTTGTTGTGTTAACTGAAGAGAATGCTGAAAGTCATGAACTCCCCATAGCATTCATGAGTTATATTTTGAAAGCCCATGAGCTGAAATACACCATGATGGAGAAATATGCTTTTGTAGTGGTTAAAGTTGTAACGCAGTTTTGTTTCTACATCCTCAACTCTCATTCTATTGTGCTTGTACCTGATACAACTATCAAATCCATTCTTACACATTAAGAATTTTGAACTAAAAGAGGCAATTGGGTAGTCAAAGTTCAGGAGTATGATCTTGACATCAAACCAACCAAGCTAGTTCAAGGAAAGGGCTTATGTGAACTCATTGCCGAAGGAGCTGATGCCAAATTGTCCAAGGAAGAAGTTGATATCCCTATTGTTCTTTTCCTCAGCTCAACTATGAATGGTATGCTGACATTGCACACTTTTTTACTTATGGAGAATGTCCATCTCATTTGAGTGCCAAGAATAAGAGAGCCATCAAATTAAGGTTTGCACAATATGTGTTGTGGAAAAATGCATTGTTCAAACGAGGGATAGATGGAAGGTTTTTTGAAATGTGTCGACAAAGAGCAGCAAAAGAAATTGTTCTCAGCTTTTCATGACCAGGCCTATGGAGGTCACTTCTCTTCTGCTGTCACAGCCCACAAAATCCTCCGTGCTGGATATTATTGGCCTACCCTATTCAAAGATGGATCAAAGTGGGTAGGAAAGTGTGAGGCATGTCAAACCTTTCTTGGAAGACCCAAATTGGTTACTTTACCTCTCAAACCAGTGGTGATTGAGGAACCTTTTCAACAATGGGGTTTGGACTTCATTAGGACACTCAATCCATCTTCAAGTGCAGGGCATACTCATGTTTTGATTGCCACTGACTATTTCACCAAGTGGGTGGAAGACATCCCAGTTAAAAGTACTACTTCTGAAGTAGTATGCAACTTCATCAAGGAGCGTATCTTAATAAGGTTTGGGATACCAAACAAGATTGTCACTGAAAATGCTCCCAATTTTTCTTCTGCTGAGATGATGGATTTCTGCTATGGATATGGCATTTCCCTTGCCCACTCTCCAGATTACTATCCTCAAGGGAATGGGCAAGCTGAATCAACAAACAAGAACTTGGTCACCATTGTTCGGAAGCTTGTTAATGACTCTCAGAGGAATTGGCATAAGAAACTATATGATGTTTTATGGGTAGATAGGATTACACCTAAGAGAGCCATTGGAATGTCTCCTTTTCAAGTGGTATATGGAGTTGAAGCTCAACTACCGGTGACATTAGAACTGCTAGCCTTGCATTTGATGAAGGCCATTGAGGATGACGACTTTGCCAATTCACTGGACAAAAGAATTATGTACCTCCAGAAGTTAAATGAAGATAGATTGCAAGTGGTTGACAAAATAAAAACTCATCAACTCAAGATAAAAGCTTTGTTTGATAAAAAGTCTAAACCCAGAACTTTTCAAGCAGGAGACAGTGTTCTTCTTTAGGACAAAAGGCATGAACCTCAAGGCAGCCATGGTAAATTTGATTCCCTTTGGCTCAGTCCTTTTAAAATCATACATTTTGTAGGTGAGAACTCTTTTTACCTAGATTACATGGATGGTTCTCCTCTCCCACTTCCTTACAGTGGGCAATTTTTGAGGTTGTTCAAAACCTAGGAATTTTGGCGGTCCCTCTGTATATTTTGTATAGCGTTTTGCTTTCCTTGTTTTTGTTTTGGTTGTTTTCCTTCCTGTGTTCTCTTATGTGTTGGTATTGCTCCTTTTTTACTCGGTTACCCATTTGCTAAGACACTGATTCAATCTAATTACCCATAATTCTGTAAGGTCCTTGATTTGGCCTCTTTCCTCTGCCAAATCATCCCCAAAAGGAGCTAGTTGTTGTCCTCTCAATTTTCCCCACCCTTTTGAATCCAATTTCGTGAAAATTGGAGCCCATCCATAGAAGAAGTTCGTATTTTAAACTCCCCAAATGCTCATTTTCATTTCCCACGACGTTTTTAATAAAAAATTCCTCAGTCTGCTGCTGTTAAAACGTTTTACCTATTTACAATTGATGGGAATTGTTTTAAGTTCTCCTTTTATGCATTTGAAATGCGTGGGACCTTGCATCTTTTGTTTTTAACCTTTTGCAAAGAAAAAAATCTTTCATTGGGAGCAAAAATGGCATTTTCCCGTTTCCTACAACTTCCTGCGTTCTTTTCCCTGTCAAATTCTTGCTCGAAAAGGTGAAGCTACATGTTTGTTTCCCATTAGATGCGCCCTTGCGATTTTCTTTTTGAACTTATCACTTTCGGCCATTTTGGAAAAATGCCAAATTTTTCCCTCATTCCCACCGGTCCCTGATTGGTTGGAGCAGTTTTGGCAGAATTTCGAGGCAATTGATCCATTTTATTCTCTAAGTCATTACGAGGAAAGGGCAGAAAGTTCTAAAAAGACCCGCGGCCCCGTCCAAGCGAAGGATAAATTTCTACGTTAGAATCTGCGGCCAATCGGAATGGGACACGTGTTCATATTGAGAAGTCAATGGCGGAGGCATGGAATTCGAGGGGAAAGTTGGAATTTTTTCCCCTTTCTCAAAAAATAGATGTTGTCGTGAAAATGTGCAACAGGGAAATTGGAAGTTTCCAAACATGACAACTATACCCATATGACGAATTTTTCATGTTTTATCATTCCTAGGCACCCCGGGTCAATTCCGTCAATCTAATCACCCCCTATTTGATGTCAAATTGGTCCCCTAGGTGATTTAGTAAAGTGCACTCATTCCACCTTGGTGATTTTAAGGAGTTCTAAGAGATACTACCTTCTGGCATTATTGGGAAGGGCTATCGTTGGCCTTCCCAGGACTGGATTCAATCCCCTGAAGCGGAACAGAAGGGCCCAAATTCAACATGGAGGTGAATGGAAGACCTTATAAAATCATGGAAATGATATTGGAAGGTTTGGGGAAATTTTGCAAGACTTGGAGTAGTCTAAGTTAAAAATAGGGTTCATAAGCCTAGGCAGTACACATGCCTAAAACAACTTATGGGCTTCAGAAGAAGATTTTAGGAGCTCCATATGGAGTTAGAAGTAAAAGAAAAAATCTTCGAAAAGAGGATTCCAAGACCTACATGATGGTGAAATAATATTTTTCACAACACTTTGGCGCATCAGGTCTGCAGGCAGTTTTTCTCAGGCACAGGTAGAGTACAAAATCAAAAATAAGATTTTTCAGTGATCAAATTGAATAATCAAAACATGATACCCCCACCATTGGATTCATAAGGCCATTTATAGTTAGGATCATATAATTTTTTTCCAAAAAAGTCCATCAGGAGCTCGAGTTATCACTGTTACAAGTTCAGGACTTAGCCAAATTTTTGGGAGGACACGTGTCAACACCAGGAGCCTGACGGGATTTTGTGTTCCTCACGTCCCCCAAGGTTAGGGACATCAAGCATGGAAAAGTGCACCCAACCCCCTTGAATGCCTCTCAACCCTCATATGACCTCTTGGACCATCATGTGGCCTCCAGACTTGATAGTTCAATCCCCAGGTGCATTTTTGGAGCATCCATTCCCTACCGTTGGATTGGGCGCCACGTGTCGGTTCCTTGACCATCATGGAATTTTATTTCCCTTATGCACCTAAGGTGGGGGACATCAGACCTTAAAAAATTCACCCAGTCCCCATAGGGAGTCTTCTGGACACCCATGTGACCTCCTTTTAGCTCCCAGTGCTTTGAAGCAACTTTTTCCTCCTTCATTCCCTGTCGTTGGATTAAACGCCACATGTCGCCGTCTTGCTCATTGTGGAAATTGATGTCCCTCACATCCCTAAGGTCAGGGACATCAAACATGAAAAAATTCACCCAACTCCAACTCAAAAATTTGAAAAATATTCTAATTGTTAGTTGCTTCTAAGTTGGTTCTCCATTACCAGAAGAAAGTTGCAGAGAACACAAGTCCACCACTCCACCATTGCAAGAAACTTAGACCAGATCAGAAAAGGAACTGAAATACCTTTTCCATGGAGATAAACAGGCATCAGAAGGAATTTTCATCGATCTAAGAAGGAGAAACGAAGAACAAAGAATAAGAACAATGAAAAACTCCATAGCCATAAAAACGAAGATTTGAACATATCTTACAAACCAGTGCTCGGATTGACGAACGGTTTGTTGCTAAGTTTTAATCTCTTGAAGGCCATTAAAAACTCATATTCAAACCTCAAATTTTCATCAAGGATTTCTCATAGTGAAGAAACCCTCTTTTCGTTTCTACGAAGGAAAAATCTTTATTTCCCATCAAACTGGTCACCGGATTGAAGAGAAATTTCACGTGAAGCACCATAATGAAAAACCTATCGCAATGGAGTTGATTTCTTCACTAACGGAGAAAAAAACCAGACCTATAATTTTCAAGCTCCATTAATGGCTTCCATGACAGAGTAATGGAAAAAAATCAGCGAGCTACCTCTCCACTTTTCAAAGGTTCCAGTGGGCAAAATCTCCCGAAAATTGGAGGAAACAATCGTCGAAAAATCTAGTTTTGCACAAACTAGTTTTCACACCATGAACTCCCTATTTTTTAGGGATATGGATGGATATGTTTTTTGTCAGCATTCTTCCCTCTTCAAACAAATTTTCAAATTCCTGAAAATCTGATGGGTGAAATCATTTGAAAATTGGAGGGAACGATCGTTGAAAAATCTAGTTTCACATGAACTAGTTTTTGCGCCATGAAGCCCCTAATTTTTAGAGATATGGAGGGCTGTGTTTTTTTTCAGTATTCTACCCCTTTCGATGAAGACATCATTTTCCCACTTGTTTAGATGAAGGAATTACTCTAAATTCAAAGCGTGGAACCTGGTATAAAACCTAGAATTTCAAGATTCATTTCGTCGTAATTTGACATTCATGGCGCACTTACTAAAAATAACATGTCTCCTTGCATAGGGGAATGTTACTTCAAGTAAGCCACCATTTTAAGATTCCATGAAGAAGGTGGTGAACATAGAGGGAACATCACAAGAAAGGTCATAAAAAAGGGTCATCGCGGCTCGCAATTCACACTTACTCAAAATAGTAAGTTACACTCAAAAAGTAGTTTTGGCACAATGGGTTGTATAAGGATAATCATTCAAGGGGACATCATTTTTCGGGAGCATCCTAGCCATTTTTCATAGGGAATTCAAGATCCACCTTAGTTCATTCAACTGGGTGAGCATTCGTGAGCTAATTTGGAGGAGTCTCATAGTGTGCAAGGAGTTCGAAGATTCATAGTTTCACTACATTTGGAGCTTTCCATCAACAAGGATCAACAGACTTCATCAGGTGACATATCCTCTTCTTCTTCTCTCTCTTTCTCTCTCCTCTTCCCCCAAATTTCTCTCACTTTCAAATGTTCTAATTCTTCGTTGGGGTTTGCACTTTTTGATATGCCTTTAAGTCACTTAAAAGTGACTTTAGAAACATAATGTAAATTAAGTAACTTTGCTATTATAAAAGGGACTTAAATATTTAAAGTGGAATATGAACAGTCTTATGTCATATTAAGGCATATGGAGGGTCATGAGGAAGATGATAAGTCACCTCTCATTCTATAAATTGTAACACCATTCCCATTGCAAAGGGTTGGCAATTGATCTTGTAGACTCAAGAGTGCATTGTACCTAAAGAAAGCAAAGGAGATAGCCATTTTCTTCTACTCTCTTCCCCTCTAAAATTTCTTCCATTCCCACATTATGTACAACTTTGATTTGAGAAATCAATATAAGAAGGAGTTTCTAGCTTTCTTTGACTAAGGAGTTTCTTGATACTTGGTGATCAATAAATTCTATTTGGTCTTGTTGCTATTCGCAGAGTTGTTTCTTCCCATAAATGCATGTGTTGAAGTTTCTAACTAGTGTGTGTGCAGGAATATGATTTTCTACCTACAACATTAGTTATCCTACCTCTTTTCTCACTCCCCTTTCCCGCTCTACAGACGAAGACTTCCCTAGCAAGAGATTGCTAGCTTTGTCATAGGGTCAATGGAGTGCCCCTATTGGATCCCTGGTCAAAAGACCACCACAGAATTCAACACTTTCTCGTGCATGCACATACGGCAGCTGCACCAGTCAAGTAAAGGGACTTAGATTCCCAAAGTGTTTCCAAGAAATCCACAAGTTTGTCCACCTGAAAAAATTTCTCACCAACAATAGATAAAGTTTAAAGTGAAGCACGTCCCCGCAACCAATCAGGTGGCTCCATGTGTTGAAAAATGAAATTGGGACACGTGGTTGTTTCTCAGTTCATAGGCGCTTTGGTGGACCGGCGAGAGACTTTGGGAATTTTAGCCTTGTTTCCACAAAGGGCAAAAATTTCTAAATAGCCTGTGGCCCTACCCAAACAAAAGGAAATTTTCTAAGATGAGGCCCGCAACAAATCAGAGAGGGACACATGGCCTACGTTGAAAAGTCAACGTCGGAGGCGCGGACTTTCGGGAAAAAGTTGGAATTCTTCCCCTTTCTCAAAATAGATAAAGTATAAAGCAGAAGTGCATCCCCGTAACCAATCACATGGTGTCACGTGTTCACGTTGAAAATTCAAAGCAGGCTGGCGAAGATTTTTGAGAATTTGAGCATTTTTGTTAAAAGAGTTCAAATGGCAATTTTGACCCACATTTCCTCAGCCACTCAGATGATGCCACGTGTCTAGCCTTTGGTGGAGCTACGGGCGAGCGGAGTAAATCGAGAAAATTCCCTTTTTCTCCCAAATTTCTCCCCCAGGGCCGTCCTTGCTTGGATCTCGCCACGTGTAAGATCCAAATTTAAATGTAAAAGGGGGAAAAGATAGCCGAATGACCTCTTCTGGTTTTTCTCGCCATTAATGAACCAGGGCTCTGCAAAATGCAAAAATGGCTCATTCTTCACTCTTTTCTTTGTATTTCTTGTCGTTTCTCCATGAGATGCATTTCTGGTTGGTTTTGAAGCCGGATTGATAAGTTTGAAGGTATGTAAAGCTTAATCATCAGAAGACAGATTTTATTGGGCATACATGATAAAAAAGGGATAAAACTTATCAGTAAACACTTGAATGCTATGAAAGTGGTTAAAAGTTGGAAATGGCAGGACCACGTGAAGGAGAAAATCATGAGATGTCCCCTGCTAAAATAATCATGCTCGAATTGACCAAATATTCACCTTTTTGAACCTCTTGTTTTCATGAGTGCGTTTGTTTCATGTCACTTTACAAAAGTGGATATGCAACAAACAGTATCCCTTTCAGATATTCTTTCTTGGGGACAAAGTATGGATGTATATGGGTTGTTATAAATATATGGCTTTTGTTATGGAAAAAGGGGATTCTGGTTTTCTGGGAATGTTGTAAATTCTAAAGTAATTCAATACAGAAGTTCTTTCCTTTCTTATTTTCTTTGGATATATATTTCTCTCTCCTTGATCAATTCGAAGGGGTCATTTGTTTTACATTCGATAGAAACTTGGTGTTCTAGTCTGTGTGAATCTTTAGAACTTTGTGTCTGCAGATTTGTGCCGGTGGTGAAGTAATTGATCCTGTTCTTTATTTTCTTGTTTCAATGTAGGTAGGGAGATACTCTGCTATCTATATTGCCCAAAAGCGTTGTTGTTTTCTTCCTTCTCTCATCTCTCCATTCTTCCATTCCTTCTGGTTGATAATATTTTAAGTATGCAAGCATTCGAGAATATCAGGGTCCAAACATTGAGAGTTGTATATCTGTACATTTGTTTTTTCCTGCTTTCAATAAGGGAACCTCTCCCATTAAAGTGGAGGGACTTGTTGTCCCCTGACTGTGGTTTCAACCCATGTTCTATTCTGAAATCCAACAATTTCTAATATAAATTCATCACATGATATCTAGTCTAAATCCATCACATCAGTACCATGTCTAATCCAATCAATACATCACATAATCACATCATATAAGTTAATCAAAACGTCACATCAATGCCTAAATCAACATCTGTATCTATCAAATCATTTTCACATCCATAATCTACTTATCCAAATTATCTTTTCTTCCACTTCAGATTTGTGTGTCACCTATAACACACCATTCCTTGTCTTGTATAGCTCCTTTTTCTATATTTTTGCTTATTTGTTTATCTCATCGCACACCCATGATCACATCCTGTGGTTCTCTCTGCAGCCATCTGTGTTCCTTCTTGAAGCAGTACATCTCATATTAAGCCAACCATTGTGGTCATCTTTTCCATCTTTGTCCCACCAGGACACACATATCTTGCTTCCTCATATATGAAGCATAACACATACTCTTTTTCCCCCGCATCTTATCAAACCATTATCTCGACCATCCTTGTATTTGTTTGCACATAATTTTGATGTCTACCTTTGACCCATTGGTCCCACGGCTAACACATCCATCTGAGTGGATTCTCGATGGATTCCCTCTATCTTACAATGATATTTTCAAACTCATGGGTCCATAGGACATTAACGTAGTCTCGATTGAGGTCGTGCTATGTTAGTGCACCTAGCACCTTATGTATCCTCTCACTTCCTTATTGAATCTTGATTCTTGATGATATCAATTAGGTTGAACACTTAGCATACACTACTATTGGCCTTGTGGATAATGAGGCAAAAGCGTAGAAACGACAAGCATCCCAATACAAAGTTCTTACACATTTGGGACCAAGGATGTAATTCAAATCACACTTACATACACCTAATATGATCATCTTCAGTAGTCAAATCCATCATATTTGATCATGACTCCATATACCCATCTAGACGAAACTAGTGGTTTCTAGCCCTGGTAAACCCAATTTTTAATGATATTTCCTCTACCCTTCTCGATCTAGCAAAACTAAACATCGATTCAAAAACCCATGATGGGGTACAAAACATACCAAAAGTACATGTAGGGTTATCTTGTACGGAATGCCTCTTTGATGAATGATACATACCTATTTGGGTCTCCTAGAAGGCTATTTATAGAGTATGGAGAGTTCTAAGATGAATCCAACCTTAAATATTATACAAAGAGGTGTATTAGGACATTTCATAACTATCATAAACATACACATCTCCTTCCCACTCTAGAACACCATGAATTCACTATTGTAGTAGTGAAACTAAGGGTTACAAGCCTAAGATATAACGGTCTCATACAAACCATACTTGTCAATATAATTAAGCTCTGCAACTTCAAATAGTATTACAAGACATTAGGATCATGAAGATTACAAATTTTGAGATTTTTTCACTGTACCAATTGTCATATCAAGAAAGCCCTAGTTTAAGGGTAGCGAAGGCAAAATTGATTCCACATAACTATTAATGGGGTTTCAAGACTCCAAATAAATTTTATTAGATGTGTAATGATGCCTCCCAGCTATTTCATTCATCGCAGTGACCTTTCTGACTCAAGAACTCTGATTGTCACTTCCTCGCTCTCGATTTGTGCAGGTTTGTAAATGCATACATAGAAGAAAATATGCTAAAATTACAAAATACACCCTGGTATCACTTCAAAACCTTCAGTATCATTCTATTCATGTTCAATTATGCTTGTTAAATCCATTCCACACGAGAGTTATTCACATTGAGCTAAAAATCCCAATTTTGCATATCAAAACCACTACTCCTATCTTCACTCAACCATATCATAACCAATTTTGAGTTATTCCTAACAAATTCTTGACTTAGAAAACTTTTCAAACTCCCTATATTCACTGAAATGACTTGGTCCACATGAGGATAAGACCTCCACGTCTATTTTCACACATTTTGGCCTTTACATGCACAAATAGGCCTTAATTGGTGTTTACAACTGCTTGTCTTGATTTGAAATTTTAAATTACATGCTTTTGGAGGGAAAATGAAAACACACACTCCTAAGACACCCTATACTCAATTCAAACATGGAAATTCTTAATGATAAATTATTTGATGCTTCTACATCTTATGTTCCCTATCAAAGTGTTTCCAGAGTTCTTACCATCTTTATCTCATCCATCTAGGTGGATTCTTGTTGGATTCCCTCCATCTTGCAATGATATTTACTAACTAATGGGTTTATAAAACATTTACATAGCCTCCATTGAGGCCCTACTATATTCCCTACCGAGGTGATTCTAAAGATCAACACCATATTTATTTTTGTTTTTATCATTTCCTTCTCGTAATTTTCATCACTCTCCACTTGGGGCATATTTTCTCATAATTTATACCCTTTCCTCTCTTCCTCCATCTATCTCTTTTAACCTAGCAATTGATTCTTCTTCATTTCATTGATCCCTAGTTTGAGGGGGGGCACCTCAACCATCATCTTCTATCACTTTTAGTTTTTGTCTTGCGGCTTCCTCGATGTAAATCACTCGACAAAAAGGGGAAAATGTAGACACAAATTTTTGGTACGCTTGTCCCTCATCTTGCATTCACTCCCCTTCATCATCATCTTGCACCTTCACATCCCTCTTCCTATTCACATTCTCATTTCCCTTTTAAATCCCATTTATTCATCTAATTTCCCACTTTCCCATCTTTATCCCATCACTATTTAATCTCCACTAATCCATCCCTAATCATATTTGATTACCTCTAAACCCATATGTTACCCTAATCACATCCCCAAACACCCCATTTATCATCCCTAAAATCTCACCTAGCCTTGTTCAATGCCTTTCCACTCTCCAACCACATTTTATCATCCCTATGCAACTGTAACCCACCTAAACAAATCAAAACCCTAATTTCACCTCATTAAGGCTCCTTGTCTCGAGTTGTACACCATCGCCACCACCTAAATCAATGGTCAACCACAATCGACGGTGACCCTAGCGGGTAGCCGTCAACCCTATAAGTATAATTCTATTCCCCTCATCAAGAGGATGAAATTTTGGATTTGAAGCCTTCTTGCAAGTTTGCTTCATATCCTTCTCTTCTTGTGAGCATCTATCATCAATTTGGATACATATTGGAAATTTTGCATGCAATCCTTTGAGATCTAAAGTCTATTGATTTCTTGGAGCACCACCATTGTTTCATCATCCTTTTTATTAGTCTCGCAAGTCTTCTCATTGCCTTATAAGCCTGTCATCATCTCTGCAACCACTCATTCTTCCTCACATGTCTTTTACCATCCATTTAGCTCTATCAAGCCCCAATTCTACCTCGGTCACCATTGATCTAGCCTATTCATCGTCAACCCAATCTGCGTCAACCTTATTTTCTACCTTGTGCCCCATTTGTCATTTGTTATCTAGCCTCCTTCAACATTCAGATCCCTCTGTTTTTGAGATCCATCTTCCTAATAGCCCAAATCTTGCTTCTTGGCCCAGTCACCATCGACTGTCCCAGATTTGCCCCCAATCATCATCGACCTGATCTGTATCTATCATATTCTCATAAGATCTATCTATTTTTTGCATCCTTTCTGTTTCCGTAGCATCCTAACATTAGATTCAGATCCTCCTCAATGTTACAAACTCTGTTTCATATCTGTATTTTTCACTTTTTTTGTTCTTCCATGCTGCAGTCACCATCGACAATCTGAGGTCACAGTCGACCTAATTAGGTTTGATTTTATTTTTCATCATTTACATTACCAAATCTTTATCTTATCTTATTTTAGCATATCCCTTATCTCTGTTTTATTTTATTATCCATTTCATCTTACTTATCCATCATCTTTTATCAATATTTTTTTCAAAGTGGGTTGACATCCTCCCTAGGAAGTTATCACTTCTCAACAATGACCTGGTCAGGAAACCCACAAGCTTATCTACTAGTCATTTTCTTGTTTATCTTCTCTTTGTTATGCAGGTTATCAAGCTCACCATGAAGAGGATATTTGCACCTGTATCTTCATCATAATCACATATTAGGAGGTAGCCTTAAACCCTCCCATAATTTGGAGTTTCTTATTTTCTTGCCACTATTCCATTAAATTGAAACAGTAGCGGGAAAATTTGTCAAATAATGTTGTCAATCAAAACATTATGTATAAGGCATCAACCAACAAAAGTATGAATGTATAATGTATCTAAAACAATATCGTGAGCCACATCCATATCATTAAATGTAATAATGGGCCTAAGAGGTAGGATCATGGTAACAGTTCCAATAAAATATTCCAATAGATGGACATAGGAAGGAGGAAGAGGCCGAGATCGATAAGTATGGTGTACTTCTTAATTGGATTCAACATTATTATGATCAGGAAGATGGACATTAAAAATATTAAGCTTAGAATTGTAATTGGTAGTCTTAGAATGGTCATTGGTAGACTTATATTATTTAACGAGATGTACCAGTCAATAACATTTGCATCAACAATATCATGTATAAAATTATGAAGATGGAATGATAATTAGTAGAATGGAAAACACATCTATGATAATCACAAAAGACATCAAATATAAAAAAATACAACGAGGCTTGTTTGTATCGACTTCTAGAGCTAGAGGAAGATATACAAGGTTGTACTCTAGTAATTATTTAAACACCGATTGGGGTGAACAAGGTAATCCTATGAAGTGTCGCCAAGGATATTGCAAGTGAAGCTTTGTAGGATGAGATACAATGTTAGCAATATCTTTGGAATCAATTTTACTATCATTAGGTTTGATTTTGAGATTGGATTTTCCTTGAAACTTAGGAATAAATGTTTTTGGAGAATTAGAAACATATTTGAGCTTGTTCATATTAAAAATCTTATCTTCACACTCTTTTAATCTATGAGATAAGTGACCAAATGAGTGAACATTGTCAAAGATAGGCAATTCTCACAAAGGGGAATAAGGTTTCGAGTGAATAGATCTCGGAGCTCACTTTTGGCTAATATATTTGTCATCTTAGTAAGTAATCTTGTAGTGTAGAAAAAATTCACTAATGCTCTCGTTGGAGATTTTTTGCATCTTGAACATTTGAGTATAAGATACATTGTCCCCACTATTAAAAGAGAATAATTCATGAAAGTGATTATCCAGGCGGTAAAGGTCTTAACTGAATGAATAGGAAGATCACAAAACCATTGTAGAGCAATCTCCTCGAGGATTCTAGGAAAAAGATTAGTAAGTAATATGAAATTGCAAACATAATCCAAGAAAGTGGCATAGAAAGTATGAAGGTGCTCTTTGGGATCTCCATTACCATTATAGATAGGAAGCTTAAGAGAAATGAAACTGATAGGTAAAGGATAATAGGCCACTTTAGATGAAAGTGGGCTGTGAAGAAATTAAATAGAGTTAATGACATGAGAATAGGTAGACACACCATGTTATAATTGTAAGTTTTGATCTTACAAACTATAAATAAGGATTTCAAGATCTTTTGCATTATAATAATATTGGTTAGAACCCCCATAAGTGGATATAATAGATATAGGGACAATAGTACATGTGTATAAACATGATAATATTATGAGTGGGGGTATTGGTTTCCCCCAAATATATAGGCACTAAAGAGTTAATAATAATATATGTATCCATAATAGAATATGCAGGGGAAGCGTCCCAAAAAGAGACGAATCATTAGATGGAAAATCATGAAAAATATTAGCATCTAGGAGATTCTTGATTATATTATGAATATGCTAGGAATTATCATGAATTTGAGAGCAAAAATTAGATAACATATTAATTTGATAATGGTACACATCATTATCTTCATCATTAAAAACATCAATAGGACGGTCATTCTGTGTTCCAAGATTGTGCAAAGGCACATCATGGTCATCATTATAAAACATAAAATGAATATCCCACATAAGTGTTTTTATATTGAATGTCTAACATGTAAAATTGAAAATTTTAGCCATGACAACTAAGCCCCCACTTGAAAATTCCACTCCCAGTCATTGTAAACCCTTCCTCTAACAAACCTGTCCTCAGTATCACCCTCATTATGTCTTATAGGAATGTGTTAACAATATATTCAAGTGTGTATCATGTTCAAGGGTAATTTTTTGAGGTAAATAAAGAAGTCACTAAGATCTCAAGTAGAACAAACTTTCCTCAAAGGCTTAGAAAGGGCCATTTTTGGCCATTTTGCAGTTGGTAAACACCCTCCGAAATCTTATAGGGAAGATTCAAAACATCTGGGATTTTTTTAGGAAATAAATGAAGTCATCCAAGTTATTTTATGAAAAATTGGTGCAAGAAATTGAAACAAGGAACAACTTGAGCATGATCGGGTGGTTGTAGGCATAGGGAATGAAGGATTCAACAATGAAAGCTAACTTATTCAGATGGTTCTAGGAGCTCCGAGAGGTTTTAGGAGGAAAACAAGTAGTCATTAGAAGGGTATTAGAATCCTCTACATAATGGATACATTCATTTTTCTCCAAGATCTAAAATTATTTTGTTAAAATCTAGGACACTACAGTTGCCCCTTCGAGTAAGGAATGAAATAGGCCCTAAAACCAAAATTTAAGGAAGAATTGGCTCATGATAATGGATGTAATGATATAAAAATGTGATTTGGAGTCAAAATAATATAAGGTTTGACTCCAAAACATCTTTCCATGCTCTGAGGGCAAAAATAGAATTCCTAGTGTTTAATTTGGACTTGGCGGGTGACATCAACATCCTAAAATTGTATGAGTGGGGTTTTGAGCATTATTTGTACCATTTTATTTCCCCCAAGGTGAATAGGGGACAAAAGGGACACAAAAGTGTGCTCCCCTATTGATTTTTAAGTTTCATCACTTGAAAACTTGACTTGAGGTGTTAGGAAGGATGTGTGAATGACTTAAGTTGCCAAAACCCACTTTTAAGGTTAACTTGATCCCTTGGCACACTTTTGTGAGTGAGATGTCCCCCTATATTGTCCCCAAGGTGAAAAGGGGATAAGGGGTACATAAAAGTGTGCCCCTCCATCTTGGTGGCCTTCTCGCAAATTAGAGCTCACCCTTATTTCCCCTTGGATTACACTAGGTGTAAAGGGGATAAGGAGGGCACAAAAATTGTGCCCCCCATCCAACCACTCAACCAGTTAAGCTCCCAGTCATGTCAAAATCCACTATTAAGCCCTCAGAAGCCATTTTTCATCCCTTGCATCTCATTCACATTGAACAAGGGGCTTCCACTTATCACCATCTAGTTAAAAGTGCACTTGAGTACCCTTGTTTCCCCTTTATCTCTCTTACATCAGTGAAACTCCACCTCAACCATCCACCAACTCCAGTTAAGTTACCACGTCAAAACATGAGTTAAAGCTTGCAAACAAAATGATTACTCTCCTCACCTCTCATACTTATCCATTTTTGACCTTTCAAATTGTTGTTGTTTTCCATCCCATATCTCCATTGCTACACACGTATGTTGTTGGTTTCTCCCAGAACATTGAGTTCCAAAAACTGAGAATTTTTCATAACTCACAAGTCATTCACCCGATTTCCATCAAACTTTGCCAGTGCATTCCTTCAAAAACACCTTAAATCTAATTATAAGATAATTTCCATTGATTCTCTATGTAATTTGCAACATCCATATAAAATTTTCAAGCCCAAAAGTTTCCTTTTTGGATCTACAGAGGTCTAGAAAATGAAAAACCTCAAAAAATGGAGCAGAAAGTACTGGAGTAGAACCGGAAATGTTGAGAGAAATATCATTGTAATATGAAATCCAGAAGACCTCTGTCCAATAATAATAAGTTTTGAAGGCTTCACATGTTCAAATATAGTAAGTTTCTAAAAATGGAAAAATCTCAACACCCGTGATACTCCAAACAAGCGAAAATTATCAAAAGGTGTTGAGCAGACATAATGTTGCTCTGAGGAGTAGACACACAAAGGATTCACACGTGGGAAAAAAGCACATTTTAAGGCGTGGAAGGATAGGGAAGGAAATGTGTGCCATAACAGTTTGGCTCAGGACTTAACCGTTTTGTTGGATATGGGCTATTTTTGGAGATAACATGCGGAACACACATAGAGATGAAGACTTGTGTTACATGCAATGATATTTTGGGAAGGAGCGGCTGATAACTGCCATGCATGGTTTGAGCTAATAATATGATTGCTTCTTCTAGTTAACTATATGACATATATTATTAGAACACTTGCATGTATGCCTGTTATTGTAAAGGCGCATGGCTATTATTAGCATGCAACCTATTTTGAGAAGTGCATAGGCAGTGAAGGGAAAGTTCCCACCTCTATAAATATGTATTAAACTATGTAGTTAAGGATATGTGTGTGTGTGAATTATTGTAGAGTTATGTTGTTGGATCTGATGCGTGTATGACTCATGGATATACTTATAATGTAAGAATCTTCTTTGTTGTACAATGTTTAATGCAATGGATAATATTGGCTGGATAATGGTGTTAAACATAACCGAATCTGGTTCATGTATGGTTAATCTTATAATGGTTATTGTTTAATTCATGATTCTTTATGATCTAGATCTGGATTATGCACTATGGAATGTTAATGTTTAATTAGTTTTATCACCATCACACTAACATCTTGCACAAACAACTCTCAAGAGGGGATTGGTACCTTTGCGTGCTTCAAGTGTGTTTTCCTGTAAAATTGATGAGGGCAATTTTATAGGTAACCATACCAAAATTTTGTTCCGGTTCCTCGTCGGGGTCCCTCAGCGTTCGGAATGTTGTAAAGTCCCTTTCCGGGAAATCTAGTTTTCTGAACTTAGTCATTTCGGTCTTTTTTGGCTGGGCGCACATTTTACCTATGCAACACAGATTAAATCTGCACCCACTTTATTTCCTTTGGCGCACCCTTTGAAGTGTTGACACATCAATTGTTGCACCTTCCCGTGATGCGCCTTTCTTGCCTGTGGCGCATGCGCCTTCCTGTCAACAACAAAAATGTTGCGCCATTAATTGGTGCACTCAAAATGAAGTGTTGACAGTACTAAATTTGTGCCAAAGGCACAAATAATTTCATGTTGACAAAACCATATTCGTGCCAAAGGGCGCAAAGTTTTACGTGTCAACACATGTTTTGGTGCGCCCCTTTAAAAAGTGGTTGGTGCATTTATTACACCTTTTCCTATATATAGGCACATCTGCCCTGTCACTTTCACAATAGAAAACATGTGATAAACTTTATTCCTCTGCACCTGTCAGCGCGCCCGTCATCCTCGTGTCGCGTTCGTGGACCCCGCTTCGTCTCTCACATTCTATATAATCCGGGTAAGTGGTCCTTGTTTCTCTTGTGTTTTTGTTTTTGTTGGTTGTTTGTGAGGTTGGTGTATAGATCTGAGAAACCATAAACCCCTCCTGTCGTCCTTGCAAAATTTCCCTCCCAAGCCATTTTCATCCTCTTTCCAGATCTGCTGGCCAAGAGGGCTCTACCTCGAAAATGAACCCAGATCCCTTTGATGTGCCCCCCTTTCACCGCTTAAATCCATGAGGAAGGAGGCCTGAAAGATCACAAACCCATCAGAAAAGAAAGAAAACCTGAAAGTTGGTTCCGGGCTGCATTTTCCTCTGGGCGCAATCGCCACCCTTATTACAGGAAACACAATCACGCCAAGAAGGTGCACTGCCCTTGATTGCAACATACAAGATCCATGCACCATGCATAAACCAAGTAAATCCTAAATCTGGCGCAGGCGCATTCCCGCTTACAATAACAAAGTGTCATGCAAGCTTTCCCTGCGCCGCCCCAAAGTCCCCTTTTGCGCACATAAAGCTAGTGCTACACGCATTAATCCTACGCCCTTCGGCGCACCAACATTTCATGTTACACACAAATTGCATGCGCCATTGGCACATCCTACTCCCATGCAACACTAAACTTATTTGCGCTCAGTATAAAACCACATATAATGGCGCAGGCGTACTCCTATTTACAACAACGAAGATGTTATATGTAAAATCCTTGTGCCCTATGCCCTTTGGTGCTGATTTATTCCTTGTAACACTTTGTTTCAGTGCACCATTATTTTAACTCTGTAGCCTGCAGTGTCCCTGCGCCTTGCGCCCAGAAGCCTTAAAATTGCTAACTCCTCATTTTGTAAAGTTTTAATGGAAGATCTGACAGCTAATATGGCTCTTTTGCGTTGGACTTCGCTCCTTACAGATCAGTAACTAAACTTAGATCCATATATTTCTTCATCAAGCAAAAGGCCAACTAAGTCAAAGGGTAAGGCTAAGCTTACAGAGGAAGAGATGAAATACAAATACCAGAGGGTCAGAATGCCCGAGTCCCAGGCAGAATGTGACCTGGACATTAGAGATTCCGAACTCGGTCACATCGACATGGAATATTTCTGGGTTAGAACCAGGAGGGTCACAGGAGGTCCTTGGATGGACAAGCTAGTGGGCAGTGGTCTGCATTTTACTAGAGGAATCCCCGTCAGCACAGTAAACAATGAGTTTATGATGGTGGTGGCCCGCTGTTACAACAAAGACACCAGGTGTCTCAAAAACGAAAAGGGTGAGGTCATAATCAAACTCGCTGCCCTGCACTTCGAGATCATGCTAGGCATCCCCCACCACCGACATTTTGTGGTTGTAAGCCAAGAAGACTGCATCAAGGCGTGAGATGATAACGAAGACAAATGCATGCAGCTGATGAACGAAATATATTTGAAAAATAAGAAGGTGATAACCAAATGGCCACAGGTTATTCACCGTAGCGACTTCTCCGAGGAACTTAGTGATACCATCATGTTCCTAAGTAGAGCTTTTGGGCTTTATGATTCCCATTACTTTCACAAATGGATCCTCAGGTACCTAGAAACCATGAATAAGAATGTGCCTGATCAGTGCTTTGAATGGGCAGAGATAATAAGCAGCACCATATCTGAGTAGCTCCAACAACTCACCATGACGGGGAGGTTCTACATGAACTCCTACGTAGTCTACGCTGCAGCCTCAGAGAGGGATTATCCAGCACTGAGCCGATGCGGGGTTTGGCCTCAGGTAAAGATATATGAATACTATGCAGAGCTGTAGCTGGAGAACAGCATCTCACAGTTTACCAAGATCAATGATGCTTTCTTCTATGGCATCGTCTGCCTTTTGAGGCCAAATATGACTCATGGTCAGATGACCAAGAGCATAGTCACAACGACTGAGAAGTGGGGAGCACTATTTACCCAATTCCCCACCTTCACCTATCTCAGAGCAGCTAACTTCTTGGGGGAGCCCACTAAATTGCCAAGGTATGATGGCCCTAAGCTGATCCTGTTGGAGCTGTCCAGGCAGCTCATAACCGATAATGAGAAGTGTTTGAAGAGAAAGAAGGGTGGAACCCCTTTCCCCCTCACAGTGGGCAGGTATACTTGCACTTCTCACACCAAGGCCCGGGAGATGTTTGCATAGTTAGAACTGCTCAATCTAAAGCACAATTTCCCAGCAAGGCCCACCTTCGATCCAAGAAATTGCCTTCCCAAGGCAAAACTCGATCCAATCCACATTCCACAGATCAAGGACATCTATATCGACCTGTATCATGAGGTTGAACTTAGAAGGAAGGATCACTCTCGCCTGGCCCTAGCAGAGATTATTCAATATGGTGTGGCCATTGTTCCAAAAGGTTATCAAACAACTGATCAAGAAGTTGATCAAGTGTATCTAGACACGGATGGGGACAACTGGCCGTTTGTTGCAATTGACAGGACAAAGGCACCCCAGACCATCGAAGAAAGGGTCAAGGAAACATTGCGGTGGACAGAACACTGGTGCAGAATGAATGGCCTCATCTACCTCGAAGTAGATTTCACCACGTCTCCTTTGGGCAACACACCTATCAAGCCGAAGCATCTGCCAAAGGGCAAAGGCAAGGGTAAAGAGGGAGAATCAAGCTCCACTCAAGAAGAAGCTCTTAAAAGCCCTCCTTCCACCGCACAAGAACAGGTTGTGAGTCTGGTATCCCCAGAGAAAGAAGCGGCGGAAGGTGTTCCGACGGGCACATCCACTCAGGGTGTTGCCATAGCTACAATTACTGAGGTCCCTTCTATTCCTTCTCTCTCTCCTCCTTCCCCTCCTCGTGTGACTCAAGCGACCATTCCTTTGGTCGTATCCTCTCCCCCATCTTCTACTGTTCCCCCTTCCTCTTCCTCCATCTTCTCTTCTCTCACGGAGCTGTCCCCCACTATTTCTTCTCTCATCTCTCAGCTCCCTTCCTTTCCCATGACTACCTCCCCTACAGTATCCCTTCCTCCCATGAGCACTTTCTCAGCCTCCCTCTCGATGCCACCACCGAGTGTCTCTACCCATTTCCCCTCATCCACTGCAGCTGCTCCCTCTTCCACCTCTGGTCCCGCTCCCTTAAGTCCAGCATGGATCTCCCAGCATCTGAGCCAGTAGAAGAGGAAAGTCCCCATTGCACCAATGGACTTTTCCGTTATCCCAGCAAAAGGGGCTAATAAGCAAAAGCCTATAACCCGCTTCTCTTAGAGTGCATCGGGAGAAAGAGTAATGGAGATCGCATATCCCGACCCCTCCAAAGATAAAAAGGATCTGTCTCCTATAGATTATACAGTGACGTAGGTCACAATGGGAACGTCTTCTGAAAGTCTTCAAGGGGAGGCCCTATCTGCGGTGGATGCCCTTTGCAAGAAACTTCAAGAAGCAAAGAAAGAGAAGAGGTTACTAAAAGAACAGAACAAGCATCTTCTCCACGCCCTGCAGAAAATGGGCAGTGCACCTCCTACAACTACCACCGAAACTCCTGAGGTCCTAAGTCAAGATAAGATAAATGAGTACGCCAAAATTGGTGAACAAGGTATGGCAGTTTCTGCCTGGAGAGATCAGATCCTCAAAGACTGCGATGAGGTAATTGTCAAGTTCACCGAGTTGTATCAGAACATTAGTCGGGCGAACAAAGATCTCCAAGCGATCGCGGGACCTATCTTCAAAGAGTTGGACCATGATAGGTTACAACATGAGATGTTCCAGAAAATGCTCAATTGCTTAGTCGATGATTTGGTAAAATTCGGCATTTTCGATCACCCCAGGGTACCCAGCAAAATCCTTGCTGCGTTGGACTACCGGGTCGATCAGATGGAATTCATCCTGGAGAAGATTGACAAGGTCAAGGAGGAAGCCCTGGATGCAATGCATCAAATGGAGCAAATTGTTCTAAGAATGTCTCCAGGCTTGCTCACTCCTTCTTTCGCCTTGAGGAAGGCATACGAAACTATCCAGATCTTCAAGGAGATCGTCTCTCAAGGGCTAGGGCCAGAAGCCATTTTTGACACTGAATGCATCAATAACCTTTTGGCTTGCCGTGATTTTGTGGGGTACCTAATGGAGGTAGGTAATGAATATTTCAAGCTCCCTGAAAAACTCAGAGATGAGTGGGAGACTTGTGAGGTCATCAGCGATCATACAAAGGGTCCTGCCCAGGATCAACTTCAACCGATGGTCAGTAAATTCATGGAATATCAGACTCAGTTCCACATCACCTCTCCCGAACAACAGCAGAAGCAAGATACCCCCTTTCAGCCGCGAGACGACGATGAATAGCCTTCTCCCTCTTGGCTTTCTTTTTGTGAATATCTAAGAGTATGTTGGCACAAACGATGACATCATCCATGTTGCACCATGAGATGTTGTCATCCATCAAGTTGCTCAAAGTCAATATTGACTTTTAGATATTTTGTAGATATTTTGTAATTAGTTGTTGGTTTCTTTTTGCCTTCTCTCTTCTCCTTTTTCTATATATACTTGGATACTTGTTGTATTCAAGTGGTGGATACTTTTTAGATGAAAAAATAGAAGTGAGAAGAAAAGGCTTTGTACTTTTTGTAACAGGAGAAAACATTAATACAAATATTAAGACTTTGTGTTGAATATGTGTGTTATGAGCATTTAATCTTTCTTATGTCAGATCTATGCATTTATTCTGTTGGATCTATCTCTACTTTTTTGTCATTTATCCACCAGTATTGCTTTGTTCGTCTATGCAAGGAGGTTCGGCTCTGTTTACTACCAGCCCAAAACATAGACCTTCTGACCTTTCTGCTTTGGAATTCATTTCTTTTCCCCCTTCAGATCTATCCTATCTCCTCACCTCGCTTCTTTCCCTTCTTTTCACAGTCATAAAAACCCCAACTGGGACAAGATCCCAAACCCCCGAAGGCAGAATATTGTGAGACTTGCGCAAGATTCCTGCTGGTAGAATAGCAATAAACCAGTTTCACTTTGCTGACTCAAAGAGGGGCTTTGCCCTGCACACTGTTGGTTCGTCTATCCATATATCTGCCCAAGCGACAGATTTTCGGACCAACAGAGTGAATGCTCAGCTCAGGCTGGGTGATGTGCCAGCTCGCCTGGGTCATTCACAGTAGATTCTAGGTTGCATCATTGGTTATGTTGTTAGGACCTCTTTATCAATTATTTTCAGGATGTTTCATGATGAAGACATACCGATTGACCCTAGCAAGTATTGAGGAGTGGATAATAGATCTGGAAGAAGAGTATGCTCAGAGGTTCAACAATGGATCTGAGTTTTATGCATGTGTGTGGGTGGAGCAGAACTTGTACGACTGTCTAAGTGAGAGTTTCTTTATTATCCTTCCAATAAAGTTGTATGAGTGGCTGGTTGCTTATGCATCTAAAAGTAATTGGAGGTATCACACACTTTTCTGGATGCAGGAAGAATTTCAGGCCCTTTATGATGTTGACCTGATTCAGACGTGCATTGTGGACACTTGGTTCTGTGGTGTTCTAAATAGCTATATTTTAGAGTACTCAATTTCTACTTACTCTTTCCCGGAGGTAGTTGAGTTCCAATTTTTACGTTATCCTATGGGAACCTATTTGCAAGGCATTCCACTAGCGATCAAAATCTTGATGGTAACCCTGAACTTGGAAGAAAATTCGATGGCTAACTAAACCCTACCACGCGCGGGGGAAGGAGCAGGTTTGGTGAAGGATGGCAGACCTAGTGGTAGAGAGGCAAAGAGAAGAAAGGTGACTTAAGTACAATGAGGAGCGCAAGAGGGAGATAGAGAAACACCGTGATATTGCATAATGGATGGCATTGAGGAGAGAGATGACACATGAAGGATTTGGAGCTCATGCAGAAGGCGTGCAGCCAGAACATCTGGAACTCCCCCGTTTGGGCAAGTATGACAAGGAGCCCTTCTTAGCGTCATATAGGAGCGCGCCAGCAGAGATGATATGGGTCATAGGTATGCATCTGAATCTACCTTGAAACTCAGCCCTTGCACTTGGTTTTCTAGTATATAGTACAACAAGTAGTCAACAAGCTAGTTTGGGGGGTAGTAGAAAAGGATTAAATCAAGTAGAAAGTGCATCTATGGCCAGACAAACATCTTCTTTGTTATTTGGAGGTACCTTTTCAAGTGCATCATTAGCACAGAACTCAAGCGCGTAGAGTTTTGGACTCACTTCTGGGAGTAGTACCACCTCGCAGACTGTAGGAGTTCAGTTTAGTACCATTGTTGGGACATAGGGCAGTACATCCACTAGTCCACTTCCGGCTACATGTGGAGGATTAGGGGGCATTGGTGACTCTGGTTCTGGCAGGTCTGGAGGTAGAGGTAACATAGGAGGTTTTGGATTAGGTGGGCATGGTCCTCACAAACCCCATAATATTTACATGGAGAAGTTGCTTCGTCTTCCAGAGTATAGGGGAATTGAAGATGTTGTTGAGCACATGCACATGTGTGAGATACTGTGGCAGGAAAAAGGAATCATGACTTCTGAGCGCAAGGAAAGTCAGTTTGCAACTACATTACAGGGACATGCTCACAGTTGGTATAGGAAGTTTGACCCTGATCAGACTTGTGTAGATTATGCAACATTACAGGAAGCTTTCCTTAAGGAGTTTTATATCCCCGAGTTTGAATAGAAGAGTATAAGTGCACTCAAGGATATTAAGCAGGGCACTACTGAGAGTGTTCAGGAATATGATTCCCATTTCAAAACACTTTTTTCTAAACTTTCTTATGATATCATGCAATCCAACATGCACAATGGTTCGTTGGGGGCTTGATCACACCTTTTAAGAGGGCGTTGTCACATAAGACATATATGGACCCACACAAAACAATTGATGCAGTGTTACACACTGAGGCAGTCAAAATTATAGACACTGGAGTGAGCCCATTCCTGGAAGCACAGATTGTAGCTATGGTGAAGCAGTTGGAGAAACTATCAGCCAATTCAGCACACAAGACATGCACTGGGATTTGGTGTACAAATTGTGAAGTGGAAGGGCACACTAAGGATAGTTGTCCTCGCTGGTCAATACGTTCATTGTTGTTAGACTGTGAGATATGTCATTAAGACCATGATGCAAACCACTACCCATTATTACAATGCACAATAAGAAAGAACATATCTTGCTATTATGAGATTTCCCGGTCCACGACTCATAATACAAAAGATTGTAGGTTGATTGGTCAGATCCATGATGCTATAGATATTGGTGTATGTCAGACATGAGTATTAGATAATTCTAAAAGTAAAAGTGAGCACCACATTCATGATCACACTCAAGGGCGCTACAATCGGAACAAAGGTCGCTTTGAAGGAAGTCATGGCAAAGATCGAGGATACCGTGGTGGATTCAGGGGTCGAGGTCGTGGTGTTGGGCGAGGCGAGTTTCCTCATGGAATGTGTTATACTTGCGGATCTCTTGACCACTACAGACATGAATTTCCTCAAAATATTATTTGTTACTTTTGTGGGAAGAATCATAACTATGAGGAATGTCTGGACTTATATGAACATCTTAGCAAGCAATATAAACATGAAAACAAGGGCGCAAGGATGGTTAGGATACAACGTGCCATAGAAAATCAGTGGATGCCAAAGTTGGCATTGGAACTTGAGGTAATACATGTGAAGAGTACTACACGTGTTGAAGTTGCATGCGCTAGAGAGACGTTACAACAGAAGCCCTCCATTACCAAGGAGGAGGTTTTAGATCCTACACATCAGAAGGAGGTTTATTAGGAGACCGTGGAGGTACTTATAAATCTCAAGGGTGAAATACAATGTTTAAAGGAACGATCACGAAAGTTGGAAAAAAAGAAGGAAGCAAAGATGGTCTAGTCAGATGTTGATGATTTGAAATAGGTATGCAAGATGTTGCACCTGGAGAATATTATTCCATTACTAGGGAATTGATTAAAGGGGAACTCTCCGCGTGCAAGTATTGAGAACGGATGACAGATCCTACATGTTAATCTTCCCCCTCATAGTTTGGATTATGACAAGGAGATCACTCTGAATGTTGTTGTGGATGGATGACTTTTGAGTAATATATTGATTGACACGGGCATGGAAGTGAATGTGTTTACTTTGGATGCATGGGTGCAGATGGGCAGACCTCCATTACAACCATCCTCGAATGTATTATTCATGGCTAATCAGGCTAAGGCCACTCCAACAGAGTTTTAAAGGATGCATCCATTACTATACAAGGGGCCAACTTCACTAGGGATTTTGAGGTTTTAGCACTTGCAGAAGTAGACAACTTCCTATATCTACTTAGGAGCCCTTGTTGTTCTGCAAATAATGTTGATATATGGTTCAAAAAGGGGTATATAAGTTTTGAGAACAAGGAAGAAAGAGTTATTATCCCTTTGACAGATGGGAAATATTCACCTTATGTTGAACCTTTGAGTGAGGAAAACCTAAACAAAATTTATGTGCATGTCATTCGAGATCCAAAATTACTTAAGCCATCTAAGGAAGGAATCCTCCTTTGGGAAGATGCACAATCTATTAGTGATACTACAAGTATTGCTTATGATAATTGGGCACGTGACACCTATGAGATGGTTAGGCATGAATTAAGTAGTGAATTTGCATGGAGGAGAAAACCTCTGTGTATTAGGTGGATAGGTAACAACTTTGTACCCTGATATACTGGAGAAGCGGATCCTATGGTAATCTTGTGCGTCATGGAGAAGTAGTGGATTGATCAAATAGAGAGTAGAAACATGCTAGTATATACCCTGCACATGATGACAACGCATTAGTGGATTATTTCAGAGGGATAATCTTGTAGAATGGAATGAATTAAGAATTACTCTAATAACCCGGTTTCTTAGGAGCAATGCACCTACTCAAATCTGCATATATCATCGTAATCAACCTGTTCAACACCACGTTCAACAGTGTGAGAGAATCTGGACAGAGGGGCAGGAAACTTTACCACCTTCACTTTGGGTGCACAAAATTTATTCCACATTGTAAGGTTGTGCATGCACTTGGTATGTTTATGCAGAACTGCATAGGGAGACTAGAAATTGGCAGGACTTGATTGCAGGAATGACCCAAACTTTTGACTACTTCTCTACTAAAGCATTGGTGAGAGAGGCATTACAGGTTATGGAGTGCTTGACTATGGGAGACATTGCAAAGGCTGAAGAACTCATTCAAAAGTTATTTGATGAGGAAGAACCAATACCATGTTTTGGTGAAATAGATGAGACCGATGTTGAACTATTTAAGCACGCTTGGCTTAGGAAGGAGAAAGGAAAGATGGTCTACATAGTGGATGATGAAGAAGTAGAATATTTGGAGATAGATCATTTAGCAAGTGTGCGTGAGGTTTTAGATAGTGCAGATAAACATGCGCACGCCTATCATGAACCTATGAATACCAAGAAAGTGAACATTAACATGTATGCTGAATCTAAGGAGGCCATAATTAGAGATTATTGGTCTGATTATGAAGTGGCGAAGATAATTGAGTTACTACGAGATTTCCAGGACTTATTTCCTAGGGGCTACCATGAGTTAAAGGGAGTGCATGAGTCATTAGGTGAGATGCAGATTAAGCTAAACGAAGGTGTGTGCCCAGTTAGGAAGAGACCTTATAGGATAAACCCTAACCTGCGCATAAAAGTTAAAGAAGAAATTGAAAAAATGTTGAAATATGGCATAATTAAACCTCTAGGAGAATCATAGTGGATTAGCCCCATGGTAATAAGTATAAAGAAAGATTGTTAGATTAGGATTTGTGTGGATTATAGGGACCTGAATATTGCATGTGTGATTGATCCTTTTCCTACGCCTTTCACCGAGGAAATATTAGAAGGTGTTGCAGGGCGTGAAGTTTACTCTTTTATAGATGGATTCTCTAGGCATCATCAGGTAACAATTAGACAGGAGGATCAAGAGAATAAAACTTTTACCACTAAATGGGGAAGTTTTTCATATACTATGATACCCTTTGGTTTGAAGAATGCACATGTTGTATTTTCGCGCATAGTTGTTCAAGCATTCCAGGATTTTATTGACAAATTCTTGCAGGTTTACTTGGATGAATGGATGGTATATGGGCTTGTTAAGGATCGTTGTGACAACTTGCGCTTGATGTTTGAAAGATTCAGACAGTTAAGCATCTCTTTAAACATCAAGAAATGCGTATTTGCTACACCTTTTAGAACTCTGTTAGGGCATATCATCTACAAGGAAGGTTTGTTAGTAGATCCAGCTAAGGTTTCCGTTATCGTAGGCCTGGAAGAACCTACCAGTCAAAGTGAGGTGCATGGATTCTTGGACCATACAAGGTATTATAGAAAATTTATCAAAGGATATGCGAAGAGTGTCACACCCTTGGAAGAGTTACTCAACGGAAAATGGACATTCTATTGGGGAGAACTGTAGTAGTGCGCATTTAAGGCATTAAAGGAGAGACTTACTACAACGCCTATTCTGTGGTTTCCCTCATGGAACCAACTATTTCACGTACATGTGGACGCCTCTGACATGAGCATTGATGCAGTGTTAGCTCAGCCTAGAGAAGTTATTATAGATCATCCTATCAATTTTGCTAGTAGAAAATTAACTCATGCATAACAGAATTATACAACTACAAAGCGTGAGGCCTTGTCGATGATCTACGCGCTGCATAAGTTCAGATAGTACTTGCTAGCAACACCCTTTATATTTTATACAGATCACATGGCATTAAAATGCTTGGTAAATAAGCTCATTTTATAGGGTCGCATATGTCGATGGGTTCTCTTATTCCATGAATTTGACTTTACATTCATGGTAAAACCAGGTAAAAGTAATTCTCACCTAGACCACTTATCAAGGATTCAATAAGGGGAGGACGCACAGACAATTGAAGATAGAATTGGGATGCATAGTTGTACAAGTTACATTGCGTGCCTTTAGAATTAGAGGATATTGGTGTCTTTTTACGCATAGGTATCACGCCATAATGAATGAAAACCTTAGGGAAGAAGCAACTTGCAATTCACGCCGCACCCTTCATGTTGATCAATGGTGACTTATACAAACTAGGACGAGATGAAGTATTTCATCGATGTGTACTGGAACATGATCACACAGATATCGTGGAAAAGGCTCATGACAGTATTGTAGGTGGGTATTATGCAGGTGATGTCGCCGTGCACAAGATTTTATTCACATGATTATGGTGGGAGACCCTGTATAAGGATTGTAAAGATTATTGTCAGGCGTGTGATCATTGTCAGTGCCTTTATCAAACCCAGACAAATAGATGAAATTCCTTTGAGGCTTATTGCTAGTGCAAAGCCATTTGAAAAATGGGCAATAGACTTTGTGGGTCATATTTCCCAAACCACGCGTAGAACTGGATCACGCTAAATCATCAGCTGTACAAATTATCTTACAAGGTAGGCAGAAGTAACACCTACAAAGGATTGTACAACGGATACAGTAGCAAGGTTCTTATGGGAAAATATTCTTACCAGGTATGAATGTCCTTTGATTTTGACAAGTGATAGGGGCACACACTTCTTGAATGAGACAATCAGGATATTGTTAGATGAATTTATGGTCGCGCACCACAAGAATACACCTTATCATCCTTAAGCGAATGGGACTGCCGAGGCTTTCAACAAGATATTGAGCCAGACCTTAACAAAAATTTGTGATGTTGCAAGGAAATATTGGGACGATAATTTTTTTGTTGTACTTTGGGCATATAAAACAACCTGCAAAAGGTTGAATAGGGCCACACCCTTTCAGTTGGTGTTTGGCACAAAATCAGTTCTTCCCCTGGAATTCATGTTACCTTCTTTGTGTATTGTGCACGAGGGAGGTCTAGCCGATGAGAAAGCATTAGAAGAAAGAATTGACAAGTTAATACAATTGGATGAGAGGTGCACCATAACAAGTTGGAGTCAAAAGCAGGAAAAGGCCAGGCAGAAGGCATGGCATGACAGACACATCATGAATAAAAAGCTTGAGGTTGGATAGATGGTACTTCTTTATGATTCCAAGTTTCTGCACCCTCCAGGAAAATTTAAGGTGCATTGGTTGGGACCGTATGTTATCACTCACATCCCTAAATCAAGCGCTTGTTAGTTAGAGGTGCTTGATGGAACACAGTTACCCAGTCACTTCAATGGGAGTAGGCTAAAGCCCTACTATAAACAAGTCTTCTTGGTGTCTGTAATAAGGCAACATTGCCATTTAGTATAGATTTCACTGTCTGTATTTCTTTTAATGTATTTCCTTCTTCATCACTATGCTTTGTCAATTTTGTTCGATGTTGTGTGGAATAAGTGCATTTGTATGCCAGAAGCTAATTACAATCTGAAGTATTTTTATGCGCAGAGGACTGCACATACCATTGGCATGGGGTGGTTGTTATTTGTTATTCAAAAATGAGTACACATAAGAACAAATTTTTACAGGTATTATTCAATTATGGAAAGGAGTTGTTAGAAAGAAGATTGCTCTTAAGGAAGATCATAGCTGGAAATGAATGAATGGACAATATAACGCGAAGTAAGCGGTGATTGTAGAAACTACTAGAGGAAGGCACAATGGAGAGGTACTTTGGCCCATGGACACGCACAGAAGGAGGTATGTAGCCAGAAGGTATGAAGACACACTAGAAGGTTATAGCTGGGGTACGTAGGTGTGCCGCATGGAAATTGGGAAAATGGTCAATTAATGAGGGGATCAATGGTAGGTAAAGGAGCAATAAATGCAATAAATTTTTAAAAATCTATATAAGGACATGATGCAGGTTCATTTTTACCTTTACGATCACAAGTCTTCGAGCAAGCTAGTTGCGGCTGAGCCAAGCGAAATGTGTTAGAGAGTTGTGAAACTAGGCGTGAAGAGTAGATTTGTGCGCAGATGTTGCTTGCGTCCCCATTGGAGAAGGGTTTGAGTGAAGTAGAAGCATTGAGAAGGAGTTAGGGCTCGCAGTTTCAAGCTAGGGCATGCAGTTTCAAGCTAGGGCACGTAAGCTTACTCGATAAAAGATAGAGATTTTTATTATGGCACCAAGGAAGGCACCTGCATCAGGTATGAAGGGGAAGAAGAAGGTGAAAGTCGAGGTTGAAGTTAATCCCAAGAGTAATTTTTCAGGGATGCGGTATCCAGAAGGAGTGATCATCAGGATGGATTGGGATTCCCATATTCGCAGATGCAAAGTAAGTGATTACAACCGCCACACCAATGATAACAAGGGAGAGTTGGATGCTTTGCTGAATAAGAAGACCAACAAGCGCATAGTGGATGTCATGCTAGTATATGATGATGCTGGGGAGAATTTGCTTAAGAAGGTAGGGGTGAATCAACTGTATGAACTCCCATATTTTAGAAAACCATAATTTTTATACCAATGGCTTATGAGAAGAGTCCACGAGGACTTCTTCTATTTTGTTGGATGGTGGGTAAGGATCACCACACCTTTGATTACTATGTTGACAGGATTGAAGGGCACAAGGACAAAGATTAGTAGTGATCTAACTGATACGGAAGTTGTTATAACTACAAGCAAGGAGTTGGGATACGCCAAGGGTTCGAGTGGAATGGACATCTATAGATTAAGGAAGTACCCTATGGTGCAGGTAGCTGCACATCTACTGACTAAGATGAATGATCAAGAGAGATGGTCTCATGTAAATGCCATGGCTACATATTGCAAAGAATATGTCACAAGGAGAAGTGTACAACTTAGCCAATTACATAGCAGAAACAATTATTAAGGAAGCACGCACAGGTGAGAAGATAAGTTTTGGTGCTATCTTATTATCTCTTATGTTTGTAGAAATTGGAGTGCCCGATGGGCCAAAGAACAAAATTTGGGAACACCCCACGGAGAAGAAGTACCTCGTAGAGAGGTTTGAGAAGTATCTATGTGAAGGAACAATGAGTGGGTTGTTCAAACAAAGGACAAAACTATGGTATGATCGACTGCACGCAGCCTTTGAGGAGGAATGACACATTCCAAAGGAGTTACCCTCAGGATCAAGGAGGCATGGGGGTCATTGATGTTTATCAGTAGAGTGCAGCTTTATGTGTTAAATGGGTGATTCAATGTCTTTTCTGGTACCCATACTTGGAAAGTTCTGTTGCGGCATTGTATTGAATCTGGAGCCCCCTATGACAAGAAGTGTTGGAATAGAATTGACTTGTATTCTCTGATCATCACTTGTGTTCCTGTTAAAATTACTAGTACCTTTGTCGCTAAAATTATTTGCATATCCTTTGAGCAGGCGAAGCCTTTCATGAGGTGGATTGGTGATGGATTTCACACAAGTCTTTCTTTCAATTCGCAGAACATCTCATGGTCTCTTATTGTGACTGATGACACTCTTCTACTTGCTGAAACCCCAGGCATTAAAACCATTCGACTTTACCACAAGGGTATCCATACCATTCAGGATCTTGTGCATCACAGAGATTGAATTCCTTGCCCCGAGCTCAATGTTAAATTCCATCTGAACAACTCAGACTTCCTCTCAATTTGCAAAATTCAAGATCTCCTACTGGATGTTATGTTGCATAAATTTGGGCTCCGACCTTTGGCTGGGCGGTGGCGCGATTGGAGGTGGAATTGTGAATCTGCTTTCCTCCGCTGTAACACTCGGACCATTTATTAGTTGTTATGTCCTCTCTTGCCGACCATTGACAAGCTCAATGACCGGTGGGGGTGGAATTCTGCGCAGACCACTTGGCTTCGTCAGCTTTCCCGTGCTTGGAACCCTCTTATTGAGCCTAAAGTTAACCATTTTCTATGGTATCTTTGTTTACCAAGGTTTGTGTGTGGGTGAAAGGCTTAGGCATATTGGCATTCCTATTCCTAATTGTCCTTTCTGTTCCAGCTCCGAGTCATTCATACACCTCTTTTGGTCTTGTCCCTATGCTTAATCTATCTAGAGATGGATCCATTCTCTGTTCCAACCCTATCAACAAAAGGGGCATTAACTGGCAAGAGTATCCTAACAACAACATCAAAATAAAAAATTATGTGATAGAAAAGTTCAGGATTGCCATGTGGACGGGATAGATTGGTCGAAAGAAAGCACATTATATCAGAGAATTCAATCCCACCGGGGAACATGATGAAAAAGCTTATCTAGGGGCAGCTATGAAGGGTAAAGAAAGGATTCTAGTGGCACAGTTAAGGACCGGATCACATCATCTTTGATGCGAAACTGGTCAATGGACTATTCCAAAGGAAGATCGGTAAAGGAGAATTTGTCTTTTTTGTAGCAAAGGGGTTGTTGAGACAGAATGACATTTCGCAATGGAGTGTTTGACATATGATGATATTCGTATCCAGTACGAAAACAACCTAAAGGTGGACGAACTAGAGGAACTCTTCGAAGGAACAAAGCTTCAAATGACCGCGGGTTTCATTCTCAAGATTCACAGCGAGAGAGCTGATATTGAGAGGAGTCTGAAATCGGATTAAAAATCTCAGTTTTGTGGTCCCATAGACTCTTCAATCTCGTGGACATCATTAAAATCTTTCATTTCATTTCATTATCGCCCCGAATTCTTTCCGTGGTGTCTGGCCTTATTTGGTGACTTTAGCCCTTGGCCTGGTTATATTGCTAATCTTTGGCATTTGTTTCATGCATGTATTCTGTTTAATATATGGAAAGCTCACAATACTTTAATTTTCAAGCAATATCATTTTGTTATTTAGTTTTCCATTAATAATAAGGTGGTTATTTTGTCTACTGTTGGCATACGGATTTAAGCTCAAGCCGCCAAGGTTGCCTTGGAGTTTGCTCATCTAGGACCTTCTTGATCACTAGGGGAGTGTGCCATGCACTACGAGTCGGGTTCCGTCGAATCCTCAACTGCCGCCACCTCAGCCTTTGCCTCCCCGACGACTACCTCTTGTTGGTTCACATTGGAGGAGCCGCTCGCGCAACCACCGTTTTGCCTCCCCTCGGGGCCAGTTTCTTGAACCGTGTTGGAGCCTGCCCCCAGGGGGGAAAGGTGTAGCCAACTCTCCGAGGTGGGGATCTCCACCGCCTACCATGCGAACTCTTGCTGGATCTCTGCCCCTTGGACGGGGTATTATGGTGCCACTTCAAATGCAATATTCTGATCGTGACGGGTGACAGGTGGATCCTTTGTCAGCAGAGCCTAATAGTGGAACCATCACCCCCCCCCCTAGTGCGACAATGTGTGCTTGATGGTGGTGCTTGTTTTTTTGCTCTTTGGTTGCCCTGTGGATGTTTTAATGTAAGCTTTTGTGTTGATTTTTGCTGATCTAGTGCCCTCGTGTTTTGTGGGACCGTGTGTTATTTGGGCACCCCTTAATATGTAACTCTTTTTTATTAAATTAATATAAAGGAGAGTTCCAATAGTAAAAATTACTCTATGGAAGCCAATGTTATCAAACCACACAAAATTATTTATAATAATATCCGACACTTTACAAATCATTTTTGGTAAGCCTAAAAGAATAAGAGAAAATAAGTACACTTGCCAAAGAGGTAGCGTGAGCCCACTTGCCAAGGCCACACAGTTCTCAATATAAATTAAAGGGAGATCTTTGCTAGAATTTATCTATGCTCTGCAATGAATACGGCCTAGTAAATACCTTCAAACCCTGAAGAATGTTAGGGTTTTCAAAAACAAAAATCCATGTTTTAGCGCCATATTTTAAAGATTTCCAACCAAAGCATATATCGCAGAGAAGCAGCTGAATGTCTTTCCCGTTGGCAAGGAATTCACGGAGCCTTTGAAAATTTGAATACTTTCAGGTTCCAAGATTTAAATTTTGCCTGTTCTATAGAATTCTACGTCTTACATTTTGTAAAACTGTTCATAAACATAAACACAGCTTTTTTAAAGTATTTGAACATAAAATCTGGAAATGTTTAATTGCGGAAACTTATGTTTAAAGTGGTTTGGAAGGGTTCTGCTTTTTTTGGTTGCGAGTTCAATGCCCTCGGGGTGACTTATTTTGTCAGGCCTTAACATATTTAAACAGGTAAAGGATGGTTTTTGTTAAGGCTTTCACTGTCCATAATTAAGTAATGTCTACTGGAAAATACCTGCGATTATTTATTTATAAATTGGCGTTTGCACCATTTTTGTTTTAGGGCTTTTACAGTCCATAATTAAGAAAAGTCTTCTGGAAAAGACGCCTGATGTTTTTTTAATTGAAACATCGAGGTTCAGATAAGTTTTGTTTTAAGGTCTCCACAGTACGCAATTAAGAAAAGGCTTCCGGAAAATTTGCATCTTCTATAAAAGACCTGTGATTATTGATTAAACATCGATGTTCCCTGTCACCCCAAAACTGATACGCACGGTCCTGATGACCTGAAACAACGATGTTTCTATAGAAATATCCGAGGTCTTTTCTCGAAGCCTTTCTTGAAAGATGTTTTTGTTTTATGGCTTCCACAATCTATTATTAAAAAAAAGCTTCTGTAAAAGACCTGTGATGTTTTAAATTTTAAACCTCAAGGTTTGGGATCACTTAAAAACTGATATGTCCATTCCCGATGAGATTCTAATGATTTGAAACTTAGTTGTTTTAATAAAAATATCACAGGTCTTTTCCACAAGCCTTTTCTTTAAAGATATTTTATCTGGTCATGGCAAAGCCAAAGCCAATTTGGCATGTGAGACTTGGCTTGCAAAAGTTACAAGGTGATTTCTTTCCATTTTTTGGAAAAGGTTTGTGATATTTGTACTAAAACATCGATGTTGTGTATCATCCAAAAACTGATAGATGTATCTTGATGATTCGAAACATCTCTGTCATGAAAAATATCACAAGTCTTTCCCCAAAGTCTTCGTAAAAGATGTTTTGCTCTGTTTTAGTAAAGCCAGAAGTTAAATTTATTGAAGAAGTCCTCATTCATGAAAGTTCAGAAGGTAATTTTCTTAAGATCTGCCATATATGGTCCACTCGGCAATTTCTTTCCATTTACCCTATATAAATTAAAATTTATGCTTCACTAGGCGATTTCTTTCCATTTACTCTTTAGAAATTATAATTTGTACCTCTGGGTATTGATGTCACAGCCAAATTCGTGAGTACACCAGACCTTAAGCCAATCCACCTACATTCGGAGTACAAAGATCCCTTCCGTTTTCTTATGGGTTCTTATGGCCATCTTTATTTCTAAGTACACATGTATCAGTGTTTGGGTATACCTACCTCTCTATCTCCTCTACCTTTGGTGCATGTGTTGGACATGTTTCCATTGACCTGTTTTGATCCCTTGTGGACATGACAAGATGGTGCCAACAACACAGCATTAGACCCAATTGCCAGTGGTCCTTTGGTGGATGGATTCCCACATTTTCTGAGCAGACACTGTTGAATACTTTTTTGAGCCTTTTGAAGCAAAAGTGGTCTCATGGGATCTGTTCCCCTTGCTTTCCACCATCAAGTATGAGAAACATGTTTCAGGCTTTTGATTTTGATTTTGTAAGATTTGCCTATTGGTTCCATGGAGGGAGGCTTTTTTTTTTCTTAGCAGGTACTGATGAGTAATTTAGGAGCATTTTGTAGATTTTTTTTTTTTTGATTATTGAATGCTTTTGACCGGAGCTATGAACCAGAGGGTTAGGCCCCAACCATACAATGGAGGAGAAGAAGACGAGGAGAGGAAGAAGAAAGGAGGGGGACGAAAAGAAGAAAGTCCAACGACTACAAGAGAGAGTAAAGGAACCAAAAGCACTAAGACTCAAGAGCCGAAGCTAACAAAGTAAACCAAATGCAAAGGCCGAAACCCGAAAAATCATCCTATTTGGGATCCCGCACACCTGTTTGCCTCACGCAGGAGGAAGTGACAGGCACCAGTAGCCCTATCCTTAAGCTCCTGCTATTTTTTGGAAGCAGAGTGGACAGGAAACGAAGCCTCATCAACATGCACTTTCGGGATAATTTTGTAGAAAAATTAATCTCACGGGATCTGAAGTTTTTCACTCTGTTACAGTGCTTTAGGAGATCTCATCTAAATTTTCCGCTAAGTATTTTAGTGGGTAATATGCTGAAATTTTAAACCAAACACAGGATACTATTTGGAAATAAGTATCTTAAGCAGGTTCGTTAAACATTCTGCCCATCCCCTCCCACAACCACCGAAAATTGTCCTTCTGAACAATATCCGTTGCAAGTTTTCTCTATGCAACTCTTAATGCTTTGATATGTCTAATTGTAAGCTACCCACAGTATGAAGCATAACACACGATGTTCCAAAGTGTGGTGTAATTGTTGTAGGAACAGCATCCAGAGTAAGCTGGTTTTGTCTATCCTAGTGCTAATGTGAACATGCAGGGAAAAGTGAAAAGAGAATTAATTGGGAAAGAGGTGATACACCAATATAATTTGATGTACTCTTTTGTCTGAGTGTAATACATAAGTAGTAAGAAACAACCCGAATATAGATAATTAGAAACACAGCTCAGCGATTACATAAGTGGTAAGTAACAACCCGAATATAGAAATGGGGTTGTAGAGCAAGAAGAAAGCTGAAGGACAAGTAGAATCATAACATCCTTTATCTATTGCTGAAAAGATGCACACTTACAATTTCCTGAAGAGGTACTTGAAACTTAAGGCTAAGACACTGCAGAGAGAAAATAGGAATTCAAGCTAATTCAAATAGTAATCACTCATATTATAGAGAGACATTCTATTTATTACAATTCTAGAAGAGTACAACATGTTCTAGCTCTGAAATCCCATAATTATCAACAAATAATATTCATCTCATCCTGAATAAAATATTGTTATAATTCTTCACTCAGGTTTCTTCAAATATTTTCATGTAAAAGCTGAAATATCTGCTCAAGTTCTTTCAAATATTTTAATGCAAAAGCTAAAATATCTGTTAAGTCCATCAAAATCTAATTAAAGGAAATCCTTTAATTATTCTTTTAACTTGTTTGTCCTCATGTGCATATTCCAAAAATGGCTTTTAAAGCTTATGTTCCCTCTTTAATTAATAAAGCAGAGCCTTATTATCTCCTTTATTTAATTTTCTCCATGCATTCATCCATGAGTTCTCTTTGGTGTTTGTATAATATACACACGACCCATCTTTTTTTTAATTGGTAAAAAAAGGTTGACGCCTGTCTATTATAATGTAATATTCAAAAGTCCTGAGTAAATCAGGAGTACAATTATTGTTGCTTTTTAAATACAGAAAATTAAAAGCATACAAAAACAGGATTTACAGGAAGCCCTCAGGCTGATTCATCACTAGAGCTAGATACCATAACAAAAGGTTCCCCAATGTGCTCATCATCTTCAACGATAAGTGCTAACAGAGTTGCAGCCAAATTAGAAGTCTTGAATTTTGAAGAGGTGATTCCCATTTTTCACAGATTGCATCAATCTTTTGGCCTTCTACATTTTCCTCGGCAGCAAGGGTTTTGAGCAGCTCCTAGAACTGGTTGAGCCTGATTCCCAAACTCATTCCGAGCTGTTCTTCATACGCTGCTGACGAATTCATAATGGTGGGTTTAAAACTGCCCACAGCCCATTGCAAGTCATGATGATAGTGCATTTAGCACTCATTTTGTATGATTTTCTCAATCCTTGGTAATTAAAGCTTTAGCAATGCTGCTAAAGTGCTTTGGGGTAGCCAAGGATAGTTTGCTAGTGTTGTCGTTCAAGCCCACCCCAATGTTTGCAAAATAGTTGGCTACTTTATTACCTTTGCTCTTTATATGGGTTACATTATGCACTGAAAATTATTGGAGAAGGGAATTATATTCGTTCAAGATTGGGAGCAGCTGCCATTTATATTATTCATGGCAATTTTCAATCCTCTCTAGAGAGACTTGGCTTCAGTGAGGTTGTTAGTACACTTCCATAGGGCCTCACTGAAACCAAGGAGTAGTATTACGGTTACCCTTATTGGAAAACTCCTTTATCTCCAGCCCAAGCTGGATTCCCGTTTGCAGCTCCATCAAAGTTCAGCTTGATGGTTGGTCCATTTGGAGGCATCCAGTTTTTCTTTCCAACTTTTTAAATTAATTCTACCCACCCTTTTATCAGGGATGCATGACTCATATTTAATTAGTGGGTGAGCTACTAAATAAAAATAAAAATTTATCTTTAAGATTTAAAGATAAAAATTAAAATAGCATTTTAGCCTAGAGAACTAAATGCGGCTTTTTAGCCTAAGAGAACATTTTCTAAAGAAAATAACGAGAAATAATCTGACCGAGAAAATATTAGAATTATGCTGGAGTGCGGATTTTTCTCAAGCATTAACTAAAAAGTTTATTTCACATAAAGTTTAATGTGAACAATTTTTGCACAATTTGTAAATTTTTATATTAATTTTAGAAATTTTGTAGTGGCATGAATTTCTTCCCAAGCTATTTGTTATATTTACAAACTCAGGAGACCATAAACTTGCAACAACCAAGTTCACTTTGACTATTACTTAACTAACAACTTTATGATTTTTTTAATATTACTTGTTCTCATGCTTTCTATGTGTTTTCATGTGTAGTGCAAACAACCATGACTCTTCTAGAGGTTATTGATCTAAGCAGCGATGAAGAGGATTGCATGATTGAAATGTGTGCTGAAGCTGGGGGAACAGAGACCACATTGCCATGCTTGGATAAAAATAATGAGAAGAGTTGTTCTCCATCTGAGACTGCCAAACAGGAAACAATTGAACAACGTATTAATGAAACAGATTCCGAACTAAGAAGTCCTTTAATATTGAATCCAATTAGGCAGGTTCAGAATTCTAATGCACAGGCTGATCATAGAGGTTTGGTGCAAACAGCATACAAAGATGCTCAACGATCAAGTTCAGGATGGAAACACCATTCTGCACAAACTGGAATATGCAGAGAATTTTGGAAAGCTGGTGACTATGATGTGCGATCAACTGGGAAAACAACCCTCCAAAGTATTCTCTGTAACATATGTTTCTATTTACTGTGCTCTAATTCCATCTATTCAGTTCACATTTATAGTCATCTGTAGGCTCTGTTTCATTGCATCTGTATTTGATAGCTCCTCATTAGATATTGACTCTTTAACATATTTACAATCTCTTTTGATGTTCCAGATGGCATGGATCATGTTCGTGTCCATCCAAAATTTCTTCATTCTAATGCCACTTCTCATAAGTGGGCGCTTGGAGGTATGCTTGCAAATGATTCTTCTGGTGGCTTTATTCGATATTTAGGAGGCTGCTAACCAATGCCAAATATTGACTGCGATGTTGTATTTTTTCTAACATCCTTTTGATTCTGTTCTTTTTAATATCATATGTAGCCATAGCAGAGTTGCTTGATAATGCAGTAGATGAGGTAAATCTTTCTTTCTAAATTTTTGCCCCTGATTTTGTTTGTACTTTTGTCCCTTTTGGTATTTACTTTCTTTGTCTGTTTGATGAAATTTGTATAATACATTTTTATGATTAAAATGTCATAGTTTATTGTCTTCTATAATGTTTGTTCAACGAATGGTTGCTCATGTCATTTTTTTTGTATAAATTTTGAAATGCAGATACAAAATGGAGCTACATTTGTCAATGTTGACAAGATATCATGTCCACGGGATAACAGTGCTGCTATACTTGTTCAAGGTATTTTGCAATCTTTATCATAAGGCCTAGCTCAGGAAGTGCAGGGAGAAATCGTAAATATTTATACTTAGTTTTTTCTGAACTGAGATTGGTTAAGTTTATTAAGTATCTTCAATCATTTCTGTTTTGAGTTTCTTCTAATATTTAGTGGTGACTTGCTAATGTTAAAGATGATGGAGGAGGAATGGACCCTGATTGCATTCGACAATGCATGAGCCTTGGCTACTCACGGAAGAACACTAACACTACAATTGGTCAATGTATGTGTTGAATTTTCTGTGTATTTTTGCTTCTAAATTCTTTCCTACATTTCTTTCCCAACTGAACTTCCCCAATATATGTATGGTATATTGAAGGATAAATATTGTAATTTGCAGATGGAAATGGGTTCAAGACAAGCACAATGAGATTGGGAGCTGATGTTGTAGTTTTCACCACCTGCAAGTGTAATGGGTATGCAGAATCTAATATTTTAAATATAGGGACATATTAGGCTGATATTTTGCTGTCTTGAGTTCGTTTCGACTACTTTAGTGACATGGATGACTAGACATAGTAATACTTGTATAAGTGTGTACACATTGTGTAATGATATTGAAGTTATAGAACTATGGTTATATTAAAGCATTGCAAGATTATTCTCTATTCTGATGCTGCCTCTTTCTTAAGATTATCTCAACTAATTATTTCCCACCTGGGAAAACTAAACAAAATAAGTAATAACATAAATCCATACAAGGATGCAGAATGATGTTATACTGATAGGTTTGTCTCTTTCGCAAATAAGTTTGACTTTAGAATTGCTTGGTATATGTCTGTGTCATATGGTTGAGCTTTTCCAGCCTGCAAGTTATTATAGATGCATTCTTGTTAACATATTGTTTACACCTTGCTTTTATTATGGTGAGATTCTATACAATGTTGACTTCTCCATTGTTTAATTGATCTTCATAGACTTTTCAATTTGAAAGAACATAGGAGTTAACATATGCCAGGTAGAAGTTCTGTAAAAAATATAGAAAAGTACATTATGTAGGAGATGTGGGTTTTGATTCCCCTTTATACAAAGGGAAGATTCTTTTTTCTTTGGTTGGACTATTGCTTTTTTCTTAATTGGGTTTATAAGATCAAAACAAAGAGACTATATGCATATCTGTTTTAAGAATTATCACCATGGGTAAAAGCCAAAGGTATACAAGATTATGCAAAAAGATTTTTCTTTAATGAAGCAACTCCAAAATGACATTTTTCCTTGAAAATTTACATTAAAATAAGTGAGCACGTAAGCAAGGAAAACATATATAGCTCTAGCCATATCAAAAACTCATAATAATGAATAATCGCAGAGCAAAAGGTGTCAAATTATTAAATAAACTTATATTTGTGCCAAAAAAGGTTAAATGATCTAAACACATAAGAATAATAACTCCAATTTTCCTGATAATGGGAGTACGGAAGATCTAAAAAGTCTGTGGTGGCCTCCTAGGGATGGATGGATTAAATTAAATTTTGATGGAGCATCGAAAGGAAATCCGGGCAAGGCAGGCTGTGGTTGTATTTTTAGGGATTCAGAGTGTCAGCCTTTGATGACATTGGCTGTAGATTGTGGTGTCTCCTCTAATAACATGGTGGAAGGCATGGTTCTCCTTTATGGACTTTTGGAAGCCAAAAATCAGAATTGGCTTCGTTTGTGGATCGAGGGGGACTCCCAAATTATTATTGGAGCTATCAATGGAAAACAACCTAAGGCATGGATGCTGGAGCCAATCACTCAACAAATCAGGTCAATCCTTCCCTTTTTTTTAGAGGCCCACTTTTCCCATATAAAAAGATTATGGAATCAAGTAGCTGACTGCTTGGCCAACAAAGGAGCAAAGGTGTGGGATGAATTTCATAAAAATCGTCATGAATGGAAAGGGAATTTTCCAAGTGATATCATCTCCCTCAAAGAAGACCTTATGCCTTGATAATGAGTAATTCCCTTTTGACGGCCGGGGTGTTTATTGTCCTAGGTTGGAAGGATTATGGTAAGGTATGGGAAATATTTAATTAGATTTTGGGTACAAGACACCTGACCCTTCGCTTGTGCGATGTGTGCCGAAGGCCTATTTAGTGCACTCCTCTTACGTGTGTTCTCACTCTCGGTTTTGCTTTGGTGCATGATTGGTTTGATATCTACCGGGTTTCTCGGGAGTGCTCGACAACAATTCAACAATGATGGATCAGGGCGGTTCAGAGGCAAGGCCGAGTAAGAAGAGAAAACGAGCGTTTACTGGTGAAGAAGCTGGCCACTCCTTCGCCTCTTGGATAGATGGCAAGATCAAAAATTCGGCCATGACAGTGTGGCTAGAGAAGACATGGTCGGTTGTAGAGGAATTTAATGAGGTTGAAGAAACTAATATTTGTGAGCGCATGCTGAATTTGTTGTTGGATCCGCACTAGTTAGTCGAAAGGTGCAACGGTTTTGAAATGGCTAGTGTTTGAGCTCAGCAAATATTCTGTCAAATGATCCTTCACAACGAGCATGCAAGCTTGGAGGAAAGGTTAATGAGCTTGTAGTTTCATGTGCACGCTCTGGCGAAGGGTCTATAGGCGGTGGTTAAGGGTCAGGAAGCTTTGGCGGCTAATTTAGGCTTCTCTTCCGAGGGAAGCGATGGTGGATTTGCCCTGCTGTTGTGCGTCTCCTGCGTCTCTGTTCCACAACAAGGATGATTCGGAGGTCGAGATCATTGCAGAAGTGTCTCCCAATGGCAGAAAGGGAAATAAGGTGGTGTTCTAGTTGACGCCACGTGGCTGTGGTTGAATGTATATTTTTTTGGTGTCTGTCTATAGCTTTTAGTAGGTTTCAGATGTAGCCATTTTTGCCATGTTTTTGTATATATAGATTTAAAATAGAATGGTATGGGGTGGGATGGAGGCTAAGATCAGCTCTCCCCCCTATGGCTAGGGCCTTCTCCCTAGGTATCAATAGAATAATAACTCCAATTCAAACCACTAATCGCATGCACAAAATGATTAGGAGATACAAAAAAGATTGAATTATGGAAAAATTAGTCATGCTAATGCAAATGCTATCTATTTAAATGAGAAAGAAAGGAAGTTTGACCTTTTACAAAGTAGATTTATGTAAAAAAAGTATACCATTTTTTTATTGAAGACAACCAAATCTTTATGGATTCAAACTTGTTTAATGTTGATTGAGTGGATTTAATTGTTTTCCAACAATGAGTAGAGTCATGATTTGTTCAACCACAAACTTTACAAGGATGCAATTTCTAACACTTAGCAATGCCCATCTCTACCACAATGTTCACGAATCTTTGCATTTTAGCCAAAGTATTTGTAAAGGAAGTCTTAGGTCTAAAAAGCACTATGGAGCAATGCCCTTTAGTAAAAAGGACCATATGATTTCATATTGAATTTAACTTCAATAAAACTAAGTCTTTAAAAGCTGGAAGTAGGTTTAAAATAAAGAGGTTCAATAATACCACTTGCATCTTTACCAAGACCACCTCCATTGTAACCCATTAATTTCATAATTTTTAAACCAACATTAGAAAGTTGATTTTACAAATGGACACATTTTTTCTTTGAAGGAGAAGCAAAATCACACACATTATCAACATTAAAGAATTCATGTTTTTCAAAAGATGCAATTTGAACATTAAGAGACTCAATCAAATCTTGCATTTTACCCCATTTGTTTATCATGCAAGTTTTGCAATAAATGAATAGCCCTCTTTTGACATTTAAGAGCAACAATTTGATTATCTTTTTCAATAAGTTATTCCCTAAAATGAGTAACCAAATCATCATTTTTACTTTCTAATCCATTAGAGGCTAAAAGTTGTGCTTTTACAAACAATAACAAAAGATTAATTAATAAAATAATTAATCTATAAGTTAATGCCAAAAAATTGATCAGAAAATCAATGTCGTTTTTTCCAAATAAATCAAAATATAGAGACAATTTAACTAAGTATAAGGGAAAAATTTGTCCTTAAGTTTTAACTAAAATGAAAATTAAAAACAATGTATGGTTATAATTAAAAAATGAAAGATAATTTCATCGTAATGCACCAAACAAAATCCAGCAACCTATAATTTTGTTGAACTTATTAAAATATAAGGCTTAATATAAGACTTATTTATTAGCATTATGTTAATATTAGTTGTGTTGTCATGCAAATGTGCAACATGAAAAATTGAAAATTTTTAAACATGACAACTAAGCCCCTAATTGAAATTAGGCTTCCTAGTCACTGTGCATCCTTCCTCTGGGCGACCCGCCTTCAGTCCCACCCTCACCCAAGCTCAGAGGGAAGTGTTAACAACATCATTGAGTGTGTTTCAATGTGCAGGGAAGAGTGTTTAAGATGATTGATGAATTCAGTGAGTTTTGATCAGAGACAACTTCCTCTGGAGGCCTAAAAAGGTCATTTTTGGCCATTATGAAGTCAGTAAACATCCTTCGGGAACGTTCAAGAAGAATCTAAAGCATCTAAGGGTGATGTCAGAGAGTATTGAAGATGTCAGAAGCAATTTAGGAAGATTTAGGAAAGAAAATTTCATTCAGTGACAATCTATTTAAGAGCAGGTTTTCAAGGTGTGGAAAATGAAGGCTCTTCGGTGAAACCTCACTTCTCCGGATGTCTCTGGGAGTTCCTGAATAAGTTAAGAAGCAAACAAATAGGCATCATAAAGTTATCAGAATCCTCTACAAGGTGGAAACATCAAATTTGCTTCAAGGCTTAAGGACTCCTTGAGGTATTTCAAAACTCTGTAGCTGCCCCGCTAAGTTCAAAATGAAATAGGACCTAAATTTTGAGTTGCAGGCAGAATTGACTTTTGAGAATGCTTCCATTGATCTTAAAATGTCATTTGGAGTCAAAATCGTATATGATTTGACCCCAAATCATTTCCCTAAGCCTCCGAGGTGAAAAAAACAAGTTCAGTGTCCAAATTTGGACATTTGAGGCAAAACTGGCTTTCCCAGAATGGCAAAGTCGCACTTTGGACACCCATGTGTCCCCTCCTTTCCCCAGGGATAAGGGGGCACCAAACTGTGACCGAGTGCGCTTGGGCGCTGGCTTATTGGTTGGGCGCTGGTGTTTAGAGTCAAGAAAGATAAAGCAACGAAGATCAAATTGGGCTGTGGGATGTGAAAGACCAAAAAGGAAACCATAAAGATAAAACAAAGGCCAAAGATAGATGTTAATGACTAGTTTTCTTGCTTAGGAATCATATGAATAGTAGTATGTGATTAAGACCTAGAAATGTACCCAAGTGCGTGATTTAGTGTCTACATTTGCCTCCACTTTATGTTGTTGAGTGAATACTCGATAACATAAAGTAGATAAGAGATGCGTACCTGATAACCATGTAGATCGATGGCGAAAGTGTGCCGAGGAGACAAGAAAAAACGTGGAGTGATATAAATGAAGCGTGGAAGCTAAGCTAGGAAAGAGGAAGTGACCCTAGGGTTGAAGCGTATGAGTTGTGTCGTGTTTATACTTGTTGTCGTTGTCGCTTGACGATGAGCTGCTTCTTGTTGCGTATTAAGGATAACCCTATAAAAGAAGAGCGAAAGAGTAGTCCAAATCGTGTATATGAAAAATTCGAACAAGTATGTAAAAATGCGAAAAAGGAACATGTGCACCTAATTTGTGATGAGTGAAAAGGGTAGAAAGTATCCTGAACTGTGTAGAAGAACGAGTTTTTTAGGCGATCTCACGCCACGACAGAAGAAGTGTTGGGGAGAAAGGTCTAGTGTTATTCTCCAACCCTGACTGCTTCCTGATGATTTATACACCACTGTAGATGGTGTGATCGTGCTTTGTTCCAGTTCGATCCAAATAGAAAGAGGAAAACGGAGATAAAATGCATTCTGATTGCTGGAGGATTGTGCCTATATGTGAAAACTGCTCTGTAAACTGCTGTGAACCATGCTGATCTGAGAAAAATTCTGTAATTGCCCCCTGGTCATAGGTGTCCAGGAAGGGTTAGGGGCGCCCATGCACTCATGTATGTATCTGGTGCTGGCGTCTATTTGGTGCTGAGGATCCAAGTCAGATTTTGGGCCATTCTGTGACTGTATGATTGTGCTATTCCTATACTATGCAGGTCTGAACTGTGATTGTGTACTGCTAAATGGGGCGACTGATTCACCCAATGTATGCCCCCCTCATTTGGGGTGCATGCGACGTCGCAAGGAGGATGTGGCCCAAAGGAGACGATCAGACGTTGATCTGAAACTGATACCTTGCAGGTGGAGGGAATGTGCATGGTGGAAACCAAGGCACATGCAAGCAAAGTGGCTAGAAACATGTGTTAGTACAATCAAGACAAATACACATATAGAAGATGATGTGTAAGCTAGCAAGCAAAAAGACAATGTAGACCATGAAAAACGGGTTTCAAACATTGGACATCACTCACAATGTCACAAGACAATTAGGGCCAAAGCGGCCAAAAGCGTACAAGCAATGAACAAGCAAGACATAGAACATAGCTCGCAAACAATGGCATACAATAGCAAGCAAAGTAACAAACAACAATAGTAGTAAATAGTTCTTGAAAAGCAAATGTTGCACAAGAAGCACCCGTTAGCATGTTAGAAGATAAAAAGTATGTTAAGACGTGTATATATTGATAGAGTAGTGTGCTAGTAAGATTACGAAGTAGTATAAAACGAAACAATAACACTTGTGATGTGTATGAAAGTAGATGTCCCCAAGAGCAGTTGTGGGACTGGTATGAGGTACAGTGCCAAGAATCCGTGCCGCATGTAGAGATCTGTACGAAGTCTACATTCACTACTAGATAACAAGTGAACGTGCATGTGTATATAGAAAAGATAATGACATACTAGATATCCGGCTAACATAATAAGCAAAGTGTAACATGCGAGTATGGGCAAACAAGAATAAGTGCAACCAAGATATGCAACATACTGTGAGTGTGAATGGAATGAAATGCAAAGTAAATGATCGGAGCAGTGTCCCCCCCGAGTGGATGTGTATGACGGTGTATGTGATGATGTTCATTTATAAAAGACCCCTCGACAGTCAAGAATGAACCATAGAACAAGAGTGCGCCATCGGGAAATGGTTTGATAATGTGCACTAGAAAGATAGATCATGAAGCATTGAACGTGAAAAGATGAATGTGGTGAGGTTCATTTCAGATTTAGACCCTCAACAATCGAGTATGAACTGTGAAACTAGAGTGTGTCATAGGGTAATGGTTTGAAGTGTGCTAGAAAGATAGAGCATGAAGCATAGATCTTGTAGAGAGTGAATGATGGTGAGGTTCATTTTAGATTTAGACTCTCAACAATCGAGTATGAACCATGGAACTAGAGTGCGCCATAGGGTAATAGTTTGAATGGTGTGTGCTAGAAAGATGGATCAATGAAAGCAAAGAGCATAGAGTGTACTAGAGGATAGTATGATGTGGGAGAATAAAATGCTAGAAAAATGTGTCGTAAATGTGCAAAGTGTGAAATGTGTCATGTGTATGATGTGAATAAGCTATCCGATATAAGTGAAGGGCAAGGGTCCTCCACCCAATGCTCGCAGAGATATAGGTGTGTGACCATGCTCTGAGATCGAAGATGTATGAGACCGACGATGTATTGGAGAATGAGACTTATAAGACTTAGGAGGCGATGAGCACCTATGTGAAAGAGACCGAGAAGGTGATGTGCACGTATGTGAAGGAGACCACGGAGGTGATGTTCACCTATGTGAAGGAGACCACAGAGCTGATGTATACCTATGTGAAGGAGCCGTCCAAGTAGTGGACCTAGGCTAATGAGATGGACCAGTGGACCGATGAGACTGAGGGGATCGTGTGCGAATAGGAGAGCTAGGAACAATGAGCGCTTTACATTTGTGAGGTCTTAGGGACCTAGATGCTCTAGCGAGGGCAATGGCAACCTCAAGAGGAGGTCGAGGCAATGGAGTGGATGATAGAACACCTTGGATAAAGACAACTTGCTTATCGTCAATGAACTTAAGACACAAATCAGTCATGGAAAAGATAGCTTGAGTAGCGCAGAGCCAAGGATGACCTAAGAGCAGGTCACAACCTTCGATTGAAGGTGCCACAACGAAGGGTACAAACATAGTGAGAGGCCCGATTGTGATTGGAAGCTTGACATGACCATAGAATTTAGGAATTGGATATGATATTTGTGAGAGTGGATAATTGATAGCAACGAGGAGCGCAATAGAACACACACAAAAAGGAGACGATGAGCTGATCATAGTATTGTTGATAGCATAAGATCTGATAGAAGCATTGATATGTGATGTGTCAGAAGAAAACATAGCATGAAAATCATGATCAGAGAATGCAATGAACGGTGGAGATGCATCAACGTGAGCATCTAGAAAATCAAGAGCCCCCGATGAAGGAGAAGGCACTGCACGATATGTATGATTAGCGGAAGAGTCAATTGCTTGCTTGTCATGCTTTGGAAGAGGATTGTTGAAGATCTTGAGTGTGTGATTTTCATTGACCTACGTAGATGCCGTAGGCTCAGGAATCTTAATAACATTGTTGTTGATGAGATCTTGAATAAGATGTCGAAGTTTGAAACATCAATATGTAGAATGCCCAATGCACTGATGATAGTCACATCTAAAATTTTCGTTATATGTTGCGGCAATAGAATATGCGGAGCACAAGACAATTTTGTAAGTGTACGCTTTGGAGGTTGCCATTGAAGCTTCTTGGGAGTAGTAACAACGTTAACAATTGCTTTGGCTTCAATGGGCTTAGTAGATGGCTTGAAAGTTGATTTACTTTGAAACCTAGCCGAAGATGAAGTGTGTTCATGATATTTAAGCTTGCCAATAGTTAACAGTTTGCTTTTGCGTAGCTTAAGAGGATGGCATAATTGATCAAATGATGGAAAGGTCTCAAATACGACACTCTCTTGCAAAGGAGGCAAAAGACTTTGGACAAATAGATCTTGAAGTTCAGAATCCGCGAGTACATTAGACATCTTTGCTAAGTTGCTCTTATATTGGTAAACATAGTCTGCTAGATGTTCATTAGATCCTTGTTTAATTTACGCAAGTTGAGCATAGGAGATCGTAGAGCCGATATTGATTGAGAAATGTGTAAGAAAAGCATCGGCTAAATGCATAAATGATGTTACCAAGTGGACAAGTAGATCGTAGAACCAATGCATTGCATAATCTTGGAGGCGTCTAGGAAATAAATTTGCTAATAAAGGATGATCATCTGCATAATCTAGACATGCTATGTGAAATACTCGGAGATGCTCTTGAGGGTCACCATGGCCATTGAAAATGGGCAGCTTGGGAGTGACGAAGTTTGGAGGAAGTGCATAAGTGGAAATGACGGGTTTGAAAGGAGTATGAAGAAGCAAAGTGGAATCAAGAGATGGAGATGCATGAGAAATAGCTTGTTGTAGTTGACGGATTTGAACGTGGAGATCCTAATAGAGAGAGGCTAGGTCTTGAGTGCTAGCGGAAGAGACTTGCCGCGTGTGAGAAATAAGAGGTGGAGTGAAGTGATTGGTGGGAGTAGTAATGGATACGAGAACAATAGAAGATGGAGGTAGGAACATTAAGCTCATCTAGATTGGTTGCCTTCTCATGAACAACGAATAAGAGTAGATCTAGATCTTGAGGATGTTCAACAAGATGATCATTGAGCTCTTGATTGCGGGCCTCAGTAAATGTGCCATAAGATTGAGCCATGATGAAAGAAGAAGAGAGTATTTGAAGAACGGGTTCACCAAATGATTTAACAAATATTGGAATTTGTAAAACCCTAGATATATCAGAGTCACATGTAATAGATAAAATGCTAAAGTACAAATCTGACCTAAGCAATAAGCTAGATAAAATTGAAACCCTAGGTGCAAGAGAGAATAAAAGACTTATTTCGCAATTAATCCCAAAGTATGCTAGACTGGAAGACTGATGAATAGGAGGAATCTGTCGCAACCGCACTCAAAAAATTGCAAGACTGTTGGAATAAGTTGGATTGGGGTGCTTGGGCGCTGTAGATTGCTTCTGGGTGCTCGTGACTGTGAAAAACCTCATAAACTTATTTTTGTAGTGTCGCAAGATGTTCGTTAATATTCGTTGTTGGTCGCCTGTATGTTGCTGGAAGATCGCAGAGTTCGCCTGTAACCTGCAAAACAAATGACCTCTTGCAAAACCACAAAACACATCAAATCCTAAAAAGAAAAAGATGCAAATGGGGAGTCAGACTGACCCTGGCGGTCACCCGACAGAGTGAACTTACGACCAAGCGCTGCAGTACATTTCAGATTGCATGTAGTTCTTGTGTGTGTGTGCAAGAATCGTGCCCTAGGTGGCTCTTGTGCAAGATGCACTTGATAGGGAACAATAACTAGATGTAACAATGTAAGTAGATGTGTGGATGGCAAAATGAACTTCCCCTCCTATGCGTGGATGTAGAAAATGTAGTCTGTTGCCCCTTGAATGAAGCTAGATGGATGCTTTGATGCTCTTGAAATGCCTTTGGATGCAACCTTAGGTGATAGTAATAGATGCTTAGAGCTCAAACCATAAAGAAGTCTTAATATGGTAATCAATATAGTAAACATTATTATCAATAGTAATATGGTAATCAATATAGTAAAAATATACTTCACTCAAACCATAAGGAGGTCTTAATATGATGCTTAGCAATTCCAATTTTATTTATACTCTGGCATTGTCATGGGAATTCATTATTCTCTTTTATTCTATTCCTATTTCCAAATTATATAATTATATACTAAACTCAAGCCATAAGGAGGTTTTAATATGACTTGTTCCTTTATTATGGTCACATAGCTTTATATTTATATGATTCCTTTGTTTGAATTTTGTAATTGACAACTAAAACCCTGACCCATAAGTAAACAAGATGCCCAAAAAATAAAAGAGGCCCAAAAGAGGGGAATAAGATACAAAGAGGTCGAGGGCGCCCAAAGGGGACGAGGGTGCCTGGGCACTGATATCGAGAGTCAAGAAAGATAAAACAACGAAGATCAGACTAGGCTGTGGGGTGTGAAAGACCAAAGAGAAAACCGGAAAGACAGAAAAGAGGCCAAAGATAGATGTCAATTATTAGTTTTCTAGCTTAGGAGTCATATGAATAGTAGTATGTGATTAGGACCTAGAAATGTACCCAAGTGCGTGATTTAGTGTCTACAATCAAACCCTAAAACTTGTCTTTTCATTTTCACGGACATTCGACAGACAAAAAATCATGAAATTCGGAGTAGAAGATTTGGTGCAAAACAAAACATTTTGACAATGGTTTTGTTACAACCCGACACTTGAAAGTGCAGTTTCTAAAAATAGTAGATATTCTGAACAGTGGGTGGCTAAAAATAGTTTCTCAAAATGATGAATCCTCAGCATTTGTAATATGTTGAATAAGCAAGAAACATCAGAAAGGGGGAATTCAGAAAACTTTTTAAAAAGAGTAGTATTCAGAATAATGGGTATCTAAAAATAGTAACTTTCTAAAAATAACAAACCCTCAAATATTTGAAATGATCCAAATGAGCTAGAAACACAAGAAAACAACAATAAAAACTAATTAAAAATAGCAGTCCCGGAAAGGACTTGCCAAAAATAGAATTTTCTGGATTTGAGTGTAGAAAGTTTGTGGTGACACCTATTCTGCTTATCTCAGTGCTTTTTGGCACTATGAATCTCAAATACTCGGGTATGGAACCCACTTTAACCCTAATCACCAAGTATCTTGGTGTGGGAAACACTGATGTCATTCACATGGATCTTGAAGATTTGAAAATAAGATGCTTGGACCTCGAGAGCCAGTGGAGGAAAATAAATTCTTGAGCGGGTTTTTCTTTGTTGGAGGTCACCCATTGTTTGTCTAGAGCACTGTGTTGGTTCTGGCTTGTGCAAAACATTATGAACCTGATTCTAGGATAGTGCAGGCAGATGACAATTCATTCACAATTCATTCCTTGCAATCCTCACTACTAGGGGCATCTCACATTGCCTGCAAATTCCCACCAGTAGCAATATGGTTATTATCACCAAGGAGTTTGCATCATAGGAGTGGGCAAAGACGGATTCTTATTTACAAGGTCTTGTGCTCGGATCATGGCTCAGGTAGGGAAGAAAACCTTCTCGTGTTCCAAAAAACTTGTCCAAGAGTGAATTTCACGAAGGCTATTTAAATGCTATCATCCTACCGAGCAGGGTGATGGGTGAGGAAACAACGAAAGATTTCCAGGATTGGATGGCCCACTTCATCTTTGCTGCCCTTGAAGGGAACCAAGTAATTGATTGGGGGCAAATAATCAGTGATTGCTTCAGTTGCCCTCCACTAGGAAGTTCACCATGATTTCCTACCTGGTGTATGTTCTTGCCTACACAAGACCCTTTAAGGGCCTAACTGCTGCTCTAAATGTCTCCCGAAAGCACCTACTTACGAGAAGTACCTTTAGCTCACTTGCAGAGAGAGTAGTTATCACGTTGCCAAGGTGAATGATGCATTCACCATGTTCATCATCAGACTTCTAGAAGACAATCTAGAGCTGAGGATCTCCTCTCAAGCAGCTGCATTGATCGAGAAATATGGGAGCTACTTCACTTAATTTGCAACATTCACCTACATTAGGGTTTCGGGCTTCAACCTTGCTCTTCGCAGGCTTCCCAGGCCCTAGTGATAAAATGATAAGGTTTGAATTATGTAGGCGACTTGCTCATGTTCATACTAGGTGTAGGAATGCTAAGAAAAAGGGTGTATCATTTCCTCTATCTCTTTAGGAATCTATTCATGTAAAAATATTGCAGATGTATCCAACATTGAAACTTCCTTTGCTTCCCTCAATCTCTATTCCTATGTATCAAGGCCTGATTTTGATATTCGGAGAAATCCCGAAACTTTCACTTTTCCTAGATTGCATCCATAAGTTGAAGACTACTGGGCAAATTGTATGGATGATTTTGAAGTGAGAAAGAGAGACCATATGCAGATGACAATTGATCAAATGAGGGGACTTGACTTTGATTGGTTCATTGAAGGAATAAAGGATGATGGATCAAACCTATTTGATCTCGAATATCAAGTAGTGAAGACTCTACCCCTTCCCCCGATCTTATGGAACATAAGAGAATCCGGTGACATTAAGGAAAGAACCGCAACGGCGATTCAGGGATCGAGAGAGTGGTTCAGGAAAAAGAGAGGTGCTTTCATCGAGTTCGGCGACCTCTTGACTCTCTTGAGAAAGGCATCACACATCTCTTCTATGAAGACATGAGAAGAGCATGAGCTCAACTCACTTAGAAGAGCCCTCATAGAGAAAGAGTGTGGAAGATGAGAACATTGAAGATTCTCACCCTAAAAGGCTTCACAAGAAAGCTCGAATCACTGAGAGCCGCATCAAACCTCTTGAACAAGGTGAGATTGATCCACCACATTCTCCAGTTTGCATCGGTTCCCAATATGTCTTCTTTTGTAGGCGAGTCATCCCATCATATGCAAGAGGTGATTCCCCACCATGAACCTGAAAGTGCTCCCATGCCTGGTATTGAGCCCACACTGTCGGAGATTTTCCCTTGGATTCATTAGTTGATTAAGAGTGAAACAAGAACAGTGCAACAAACATCGACGCCCAATTTTGGAGCTATCTCAAAGATCTTGAAATTCAAGCGAGGCAAGAAAGCACAAGTAACCTCTCTCTTCTTCACTGGAGCTTCTAGTGTCCAATATGTAGAAGTTACCTGACCTAAGGTTGCGAAACCTATAGAGGAAATGTCTCAGGGTGACTGCGAGATGACAAGGATTTCATTGAGTCAAGCTACACATGAGGGTGTTGCACATATGTTCAAAGAATCCACCGCCCGCATACTCTCTCGAAATGAAGAGTACAAACAAACAATGGAACAGTTAGAAGAGCATGTGAGAACCCTCATTGCTTATGTGCAAGCATTTCTGGATCCTAGTGCAGTACAACCTCCTCCTGCGAAAGCCATCACTCCTATCAGCTGCTTCGATCCCGAAACTATTAAGAAAGCTCAAGGCTACTCAATGCAGGGAAGGGCCATTGACATGTGGGTTAAAAAGATTCTAGAAAAAGGGAAAACACTGTTGCTCTCATTGGTTGAGTTTGCTTTGGCCACCGCTTCAAAGGTAAAAATGACTAAGGATGAAATTGAGAAGGAAAAAGCTCATTGGGACAAAGTGCTTCCATTGGTGTCAGAAATGAGTAATCTTGATTCTTTTGTATTGGTGGATAAAAATCTATTCACTTCCATAACTGAAAAATTTGTCTACTATTTGGTCTTGCTAAATGAGTGCCCTATATGAAATGTTGAATGATGTTATCTTAGAGCTCGACTCTTGTGAGGAGCTTGCATCACAATTTTTGAAAAGTATAAGCAATGGTGTGCAGAAGCTTGGGTCACCTCCAATCAGTGAAAATTCATCAGTGGAAGAGCTTCTGAAACCATTTGAGGAATTGGTCAAGAAAGGGGCGGGAGACCCCTTCTCATTCAATGAAGATACCTTGGAGTCTCTCGCGGAATTCAAATGTACAATTTCCAATTTTGGAAAGGATCATCGAGTTTGGTTCAATCAGTGCAAAAACATCAGTAGTACTTTTGAAACCTGGATCAAGGCTCTAAGCTTCATTCATATCCCTCAAGCAAATAAAGTGGCACCTGTGACAACTCGCTTTAACAAGGAATTCAAAGGTGAAGAAATCTCTCTAGGGGCATTCCCACAAGGTTCATTGGTAGCTCGTTCTTCATCAGCGGAGGCCTCATCTCCATCGGCATGATAAACCCCCCTCTTATTCCTTCCTCCTTCCTTCTCTCTCTCCACATCCTAATTCTTCATTGGGAAGGTACTTTTCAATATTTTGTCTTATTCACTTAAGTGACCTATAATTTAACATTGTAATGGGTCCTTTTCAACTAATGAAAAATGCTCACTTTTGTTTCCTAGGAATACGAAAGGTCACAAGTGATAGGGGCAAGTGAAAAGTCATGCAGGGGGTTAGATGAAAAGACTTTGTGTAATGTTATAAATTGAAATGACTTAATTGTGAGTTTCTAGTAGATAGCTTTGCACTACTAAATACAAGCAAGAGATTCCATTCTTCTATTTTCCTCTTTCTCTTTGTTTCCTCAATTTCCCTACATGTTCAACTTTGTAAACATGATGATTTTTTAAAACCAAGAAAGGCGTTGGTGCCTTTGATAAATGAATCAATAGAATTATGTGTCTATGTATTGTTAGTATCATTGTTAGCAAGGTTATATTCCTCTAATTGAGTGTGGATTAATTCTGGTTAATGCTATGAAAATATGTTAGTGCCTATTTACAAAGTCAACCCTCCTTCCCTATATTCTTACTCCCCTCTACCTCCTCTCACTGAGCAAATTCCTTCCTTGCATTAAGTGCAAGCAATTTGCCACAGGTCTTGTGGAGTTTTCCTGTGTGATCCCCGGCTTCACGGCCACCAACATATTTGTTTTTTTGCATTCAATAAACGGGAGCCTCCCCATTACCAAGAGGAGGGACTTAGTCTTGGAGTGTTGGTGAAAATCCACTAATTTGTCCTTGCAACAAATTATTTCGGCAAGTGTTAACTAATAAATAGTTGTAACTACTTCAACCACTTTGCAACCATCTTTCACATAATAAAATGACAAACACAATGATAATGTGTGCATTCTTGTTTCTCTTCACCCGTTCTTTGTACGTTCTAATATTTCTTTATTCTTTTCTCTCTCCACATATTCTAACAAAACTCAAAAAAATGTATTTCTAAAAATTCATTTTTTCAATTATGGAAATTTAGTTTAAACCTTATGTTAGAGATGAAAAGAGCATTCTAAAAAAATGATTCTCCCAATTTATGAAAAGCTCATAAACATAGGAATCTATGCAAGAAAAGACACAAAAGAAAGAAATATAATATCCAAGAATGAAGGATGATGTTATTTGAGGATACATAAAGCTTGACAACAAATGCCAAGTGGAACCAAAAAAGATAAAAAACCATGGCTCTAAAATTCCAAATCAAACAAAGATCATCTTGTGCCCCATTTAATTACTTTTTTTGAATTTGGTGCAAGTTAAAGTAAAACCATAGTTATGCGGGGATGCGTCCCCCCCAAAAAAGACAAGTCCAAGACTTCCCGGATGTTTTGGGGACGTTGGGATGTGGGGGAAACGTTTCCCCCACGTTTCCGAAGTGGCAGGGGGGAGGGGAAATGTCTCTGGGATGTTTAGAAATAACAGAGGACGTTTCGGGGACGGCTGGAAGTCCCCGAAACATTTCGGGGACTTCTAGTTTGGTTTTTTTTTTTAAATATTTAAAAAAAAAAAATGTAGTTTTCTTTTTTTAAATTAATTTGTTGATTGTTTTTTCCCTTTATAAATGTTTACCCATGAAGAATAACCCGACTGTATTGTATTACAAAGACACATACAGAAATTTTCGAGCTGGACTGTAACAACATGCTATGAAAACTGGTAACATACATATAAATATTAAAAGCTATATGAACATATAACATTAGTATAGCTATATGTATGCTGCGAGTTTTTATTATGGACGTCTGAATGTGGACTGTATGCACATGGTGGACTGATATATAGATATGAATTGTTATTCAAATTTTTTAAAAAAATTATCTATATATTTTTAATATTTATAATTTTATATGTTATTTTAATAGCCTCCCCTTGTCGTTCCCCCACCGTCCCGGAATTTTTGAAATTTTTTGCCGTCCCGGAAACTCCATCCCCGCGTCCCGCTGTCCTGCTGTCTCAGGTAACTATGAGTAAAACACTTTATTTAATTATATAAACATAAAAAAGACTGCTTTTTGCTATGAAAACAAATGCCTTTTATGACAATTTGAGACAACTTCACTAAAATAACAATAAATTCTTAAAAATTTAATGAAATTTAGAGATTTAAAATGTTTTGCAAAACTAATACAGAGCAGGATAAAACCTATAAATGTTCTAAAGAGACTCTTTGAATTCTAATATCAAATTGACACACAAATCACCATCATTTTGGCCATTTGTAAAGCCTGCAGTGGTGTGCATGGGACTGCCAAATTTAATGTAGTAATTTTTTTCAGCATCACAGAAACAAAAAAAACTATAGAAAACAACAAATTCTTTATTTTAAAAATATTATAGCTTTGTAATACTTATCTTTTAAAAAAATGTAATGCAAGGAAGGCATAAAATGCTTCTAATCTAACAAAAAAAAGTTAGTAAATGAAGAATTGAAAAAGAATGTATTAAGATTTGCTTGAAAACAATGTTTTCACCCTTGAAGAAAAAATATATGTTCTTCCCTTCAATCTGCAAACAAAAACAATGCAAGCAAATGACAATCTAAAAAATATAGAAGCATAAAATTTAGTAAATTTTTTGAAAAATAGAAAACAAGTTTGCAAGAGTGTTAGTGCATGCAAAAAAAGCCAAAAATGATGGTCGTAATGCAAGATATCTTTTGCTTCTCCACCAAAGAACCTGCACTCATAGAAACAAGATTTAATAATACAACTTTAGTATTGTGTACGAAATATTTCCAAGATCAACTATTATGATTTAATAGAAACAAGATTTAATAGTACAACTGCAGTACTGTGTAATAAATAATTCCAAGATCAACTATTAAGATTATTGAATCATATAAGTAAATTTGCATTAAAATCAATAGTAACATTAAGCATAACATAAAAGAGTTGGATGAGATTTTTCGAGTGGGGAAACTGGTCCAAAACATTTACAAGATGGCACAATGTGTGCACAACTTCTTCCAAGGGAGAAGAAAATTCATAAAAAGGCTAGAATAAGCCTAAAAAAACTCTCTAAAAGAAGTGATAGAATAAAGTAGAGAAAGAGGCCCATGGATTCTTTAAATAGATTGAAGAAAGGGTAAGAAGTTACAAAGTAGCCCTAATTATTGCCTTAACCAACCTTCAAAATGGTGCCTAGTGTCTTTATTTCTCATGAAGTGAGGGAAAGTGGGTATAAAGTGGCAAAAGAGTTACATTTGAAATGTTACTCCAATATTCCTCCTAATGAGGAATCTTTAATGAGATAAAAGAGGTGAAAACTACATGCCACTTCATATTCCCTATATTATATGAATTAAAATTTATATGAGAATAAATAATACACATTGGAATATTGGAAATACCCAAATAAAGATGAAACCCCAACATTTAGGAAAGTTACCAACACGCATGTATGTGATCTTGGGAATAGGATGGGAGCTTGAAGTTAATTGGGTTCTTAAAGTATATCCAACTTAAGAATTTGCTTTAGAATGCAAGTGTAGAGATCCGACTTGGAAAACAAATTGTTATTCTTCTAGAAAATGTGTCAGGACCTTGTTCCTTGTTGAAAGAGGACAAGATTGGAAATGAACTTGTTTGGTTGTCCCATCATATTTTGTGAATGCCAAAATGTTGATCGAGAAACGACCATTTCTTGAAGTTGTTTCTTGTCAAAAATGTTAAAAAGGCACATAATTGCCTGCATAAATTGAAAAATATAGAAAATTAAAAACAAGACACAAATAAAAGATAAATTGTGGGACTCGTCATGTAAACCCTAATGTAATATGAATACTAGAGTTAATCTAATTAAGATATTGTAATATGTTGTATTAAGATAATCTAGAGCAATAAATATAAGAAATACAACAATACTAAATTATGAAAAACACTCTTTTGGAAAGTAGAATACAAAAATTAGGTTAGTGTTTGGAAGATATTCACCCAAGGTAGGCTCATGATGTATGATAGTGATATGAAATTGGATAAAGTTGTTGTGTAGGGTGTCGTAAATATATTTGTCAAATCTAGGAGCTTGGAAGTGAGTGGAGGAAAGGTTCATTTGCCTAAGACATGTTTCCCAGACAAAGGTGTCTTAGGGTTGTGAAATGTGTCCTTTGCTATTGTGAGTTGCAACCAGCCCATGGCATTTGCTATGGCCGTCTTTGAATTTGGGATCAATTTTTGCATCTTCGGGATAACTCTTATGTACCTACAAATAGCTATTTTGTCTTCTAGACCTAATGGCTTGAAAAAGTGTCAATCATATGAGTTGGACTAATCTCAACGTTACCCCATTGACACGAGGAGCGTTGCATTACATATCAATGCACTGAAGTGGGATCAAGCCACATTTAGTTCTCCAAGTCCTAGGGTGGATTGGAGGTAAGAAAAGCGCAAATATATATGGGGCCCTAAATCAGCCCTCAACACTTGACAATGGTGCTTGGCTTTTAGTGCATGATGTGACCTAGAGCAAACAAGGATGGATGTATTCAGACTTGCATAACTTGCTATAATGTGCTCCAAGGGAGAGATGCTTCAACGTTGGGCTCAAAGACATTATGGTGTGCTCGAATATGGGATCCCTAGATGAGATTTAAAATATGTTATGTATAAGGCGCATTGATTCCTGAGGCGCTAAGTTGCAAAACGAATCATGGCCTAGTGTACTCAGAGTGTAGGATTGAGTATGATGTCTTTAAGTTTAGTCAATAAAGGTGTAAATGATTGTTGAATATATAATGTACTGTTCGGTTGTAGAGAAGTTATATAGTTGTACTTGCTATAACCGATAACTAAATGTAACCACCTTCTAAAGAATAAATATACTTTGCCTGCGTCCATTCCAATAGTGCAGTTTTGTCCTCTCTTTTCTTTTTCAGTTTTTCTTCTGTTAACATTGGTATCAGAGCGTTCATGGTTCAAATTTGAAGTTCGAAGAAGCACTTCAAGAGGCACGAACTGGAAGTTTGGGGAAGCCCTAATAGGGCATGAACATGAAACTTTGAAGGAAAATAACCATCACGTTTGAGGAAAAGAAGGAAATATAATCGCCAATACAATTGCAAGTCACAAATTCTAGTCGCGGTTTAAGAAATTAGACGGAAATCCAGTTGCAAATACCAACAACTCTAGTTGCGAGGGCAAAAGTGTTGTGTTTTTCTACAATTGTGAGGGAAAAGATCAAGACATAAGTCTTTTTCTACAATCGTGAAGACAAAGGTCATTTTCGACAGTCACGAGGGCATATGACATTTTATTTATATGTTTTTCATAGTCGCAAATTCGAGTTTCAAGGCATAGTCACGAATTCTAGTTTCAAGGGCATTTTTCTATTTTTTTACTAGTCACGACTAGGGTACAAAGCTGTTACTCTGTTGTTTGTTTGAGCGGCAAAATATTTTTTTATTATTTCTGTTGATTCAGAGTTATAAATGGAAAATATATCGAACCCGATTTTGCCAGACTTGCAAAAGTTAATGGGCACAAATTTCAATGTATGAAGCCATAAGATTCTGACGTTTGCAAAATTTTGAGATTGTGATAAAATAATCACAGGCACGAAGGCAGACTTGCTGTGAACTTCGCTGATTATGACATACGTCATAAAGAGGCTCTATTACTTCTCAAGTTGTCAGTTTTAGATGATATGATACCGGAAGTGCTAAATGCCACAACGGCAAGCATGTTGTGGACGAGTTTGATAGAAAAATATCAGACATTAGAGAAAGGACGAGTTTTATAACCTAAGGAATACATTGTTTGCTTTGAAGTTACAAGAAGGTGGATCATTGTCTGAGCACCTACTTCGAATGAAAGATCTCCGAGACCAGCTATCTTCCATCAATAAAAAGGTGGACGATGATGATATGGTGGCTTTGGTTTTGGAAAACTTGCCTTCTTCATACGAGTCATTTGTGGAGGCACTCCATTTAATGGCTGAGAGTTAATCTCTTACATTTGACAAGGTGAGTTGCTACCTGTTGCAAAAGGAACAAAGATAGACACATGCTCAAGGGTCCAGTTCTAGACAATTTGAGAGCGCTTTTGTTGCTCAGTCCAAAGGAAAGTGGAAGTGACGGGCTGAGATATTTACTTCCTCTCCTAAATTTCAAGTTAAGTGTTAGTATTGTCACAAACATGGTCATGTGAAGGACTGTTGGAAATGACTCGATGCCCTGAAGAAGCAGAAGGGCAGGCACATGTGGCAGACGTTGAACACGAGTCAGAAAATGAGTATGCCCTCATGGAACTTTGCACGGATAATGACGACCCTACTCGGTGCTGATTTTTTGATTTTGGAGCATCACGACATTTCACATGTCAAAAAGATTGGTATGCTAATTTTCAATTATGTTCTTCTAATTCCGGAGCATCTTGCATGGATAATGGCATCCCTACTCGGTGCTGGTTTTTTGATTCGGGAGCATCACGATATTTCACATATCAAAAAGGTTGGTATGTCAATTTTCATTTATGTTCTTCTGATCCAGTTACTTTAGGGGATGAGAGATCACATGTTGTAGAAGGAATTGGGGATGTCCGCATTGTGTTAAATAATAACACTAAATTGCTTGTAAAAATGTTAGCTACATGCCTAACATGAGTAAGAATTTGTTATCTATCAGTCAACTAATTGATAAGCTTAATATCTCTGTAATTTTTTTTGGCAAACAATGTATTGTGTCTAATATCAAGCAAAATACGGTTGTTGCCCTGGGGATTGGGCACAATGGTCTAGACTCTATATAGGCTTGTTGATCTTACCACATTCAACTTGCATGCCTTTGTTGTGGAAGGCAATACCAACGTTTTGTGGCATCAAAGATATGGGCATCTCAACCTTAAATATCTAGCCCGCCTTCATAGAGCCAACATGGTTGTTGGTTTGCCTCATATCTATGAAAAACAAGACGTGTGTTGGCTGTTTTGTAGGAAAGCAGAAGCGGAAGCCTTTTCCCACTGAAGGTGCTTGGCGTGCAAAGGGGCTATTAGACATTGTGCATGCAGATCTATGTGAGCCATCGTGGAAGACTCCCACAGTCCTTGGTGCACGTTATTTTCTCTTGTTGGTGGATGATCATTCTCGGAAAATGTGGGTCTATTTTTTGAAGAAGTCTGATTGCTTTGCTTCTTTTGTCAAGATCAAAGCCTTGGTGGAGAACCAAACTATTTGGCAGATCAAGACTTTGTGTTTTGATAATGGGGATGAGTTCACCTCTAAATAGTTCACAGGTTTTTGCGGTAAAGAAGGGATTCAATGCCAGTTGATAGCCCCTTATATCCCACAACAAAATGGGGTGGTAAAAAGGCAAAACAAAACAATCATGGAGATGGCAAGGTGCATGATGCATAGTCGAGGAGTGCCATATAAATACTAGGGAGAAGCTGTAAACACAACAATATATATACTCAGTTGGAGTCTATTTAAAACCTTGCAAGACATCACATCGGAAGAGGCGTGGTCCAAAATCAAACCAGAGGTATCAACATTTCGTGTTTTTGGTTCCGCTGCTTATACTTTGGTTCCTGATCGTAAGAGGAGTAAGTTAGATTCCAAATGTTTTAGATATTTCTTTGTTGGTTGTAGTGATCATTCAAAAGCCTATAGATTGATAAATACGTCCACTAATAGAATCATTGTTAGTCAGGATGTTGATATAAAAGAAACAGAGTCTTTCTTTGGCTGTAATCAACAAGGGGAAGTAACAAAGATTGGTCCTCTTTCCTTGCCCAATGACGACTCTGGTCCTTCTCATATACCTCCATAGACTCCAATACAGTCTGTGCACTTTCCCGCCGAGACTTTTGAGTCTCCAAGAAATAAACTTGCATTGGTTTTGCCTCCGGAAGCTCCACGACAGGATTCCACATCCTCAGTTCAGAGGTGGCCTAAGTGGTTCTATTCCACTATTTAAGATTCGAGGAAGGGCTCTTAGATGGCCGGTCTAGACGAACTAGTAAGTAGACTAATTATTCCAAACGAGCTCAATTTGCTCTTGCTTCTGATCTTCTTCATATTCATGAGTCACAAAAATACTTTGAAGCACGAGGCATATCGGAATGGGAAATTGCCATGCAACTAGATTATGTTGCCTTGATTAAAAATAATACGTGGAAGTTGGTACTGTTACCTCCAAGGAAACACTCCATTGGTTGTAAATGGGTGTATTTAATCAAGTGTAAAGCAAATGGTACTTTGGATAAGTACAAGGCTCGACTTGTTGCAAAAGGTTTTTCGCAACAGGAGGGGGTAGATTATGAGGATACTTTTCCCATACTGCGAAGATGGTCACTTTTTGGCTACTTCTTTCCTTTGCAGCTCAGTTTGGTTGGAAAGTATATCAAATGGATGTCAAAAGTGCTTTCCTGAATGAGAATTTGGAGGAAGAAGTGTATATGACACAACTTGAGGGTTTTTCGGGCTGGTTGTGAGCTTCTGGTATGTAGATTGATTAAGTCCTTGTATGGACTTAAGCAAGCTCCTCGAGCCTGGTATATCAAAATAGATAAACTTCTTAGAGATTTAGGCTTCGCACGGAGTCATTCTGATCAGAATCTCTATGTCAAAAATGATGGTGATGACATTGTGATTCTATTGTTTATATTGATGATCATGCCATCACACACAATGGAGATGTTGCAATTCATAAGGTAAAATCAGATTTATGTGCTGCTTTTGACATGACTGATTTAGGCCTCCTTCACTATTGTCTTGGTGTAGAATTTTGGCAACATACTTGATTTTCATTTCTCAAGTTAAGTATGCCACAAACCTCTTACAGAAATTCGAGATGTATGATTGTAATTCCTCTTCTACACCTATGGAGGTCAGGCTGAAATTCTCAGTTCATGATGATTCACCACCGGTCGATGAATCATTATGCAAACAGTTGGTGGGTAGCTTGATCTATCTCACAACTACACGACCGGATCTATGTTTTGCTATTACCTATATTTCCCGGTTCTTGTCTAAACCAAAACTCATTCATCGGGGAACAACAAAACGAGTTCTAAGATATGTCAAAGGAACTCTTGACTTTGGCATTCTATATCATAGAGTTGCAGACTTCAGATTGATTGGCTATACTGACTCTGATTGGGGAGGGTTTGTGGATACTCGGCGATCCACCACTGGATATATCTTCTCTTTTGGTTCAGGTGTTGTTTCTTGGTAGAGTAAGCTTCAGTCCACTGTCGCCATCTCTTCTACTGAAGCAAAATACAAGGATGCTATTAGTGCCAGTTGTGAATCATTATGACTTCGTCGAATTCTGATTGATTTTCAGTATCCCCGAGCTATTGCTACACCTCTTTCACTCTTTTGTGATAATCAAGGTGTTCTAAAGATGGTGAAGAATCCTGTCTATCATGCCCGCACTAAACATATTTGACAGTTGGTTGACTTAGGTGATATCTCTCTTCCTTTGTCCTTTGGATCAACTTGATGATGTAATGACTAAACCTCTTGGTCCTTTGTTGTTTGTCAAGTTTAGAAATAAACTTGGTGTTGTTTCTAGGTTGGCCATTAAGTGGGGGTGTTGAATATATAATGTACTGTTCGGTTTTAGAGCAATTGTATAGCTGTACCTGCCACAGCTGATAACTAAATGTAACCACCTTTTATAGAATAAATATACTCTGCATGCGTCCATTCCAATAGTGCAGTTTGTCCTCTCTTTTCTTTCTCATTTTTTCTTCTGCTAACAAATGGAATAATACTGAAATAAATGTCAAATAATTATCACCAAGTGCCATAGGACCAAATTTTGGGTACTATAATTGCCCTTTTTTAATTTAGGAATGAAAATGCTGGATTAAAAGTGAAAACGGGGAAAACAAAAACCTTGAGAGCTTGAGACCAGATTTACAGGATAAAATGCACGGAATAATGATGTTGCTTTCCATTCATTCGGGATGTTTACATAGTATACAACTCTCCATATATGTAAGATTTTACATCCCTAGAATCTAGGAAACTTCCTCAACTACCCATGCCACAAATATCTCACATTTTCCTATATACGTGAGTTTTTCATTAACAACTTCACATATAAAATAACAAACGTAACAATACCCAATATTAATAATGTGAACACTACATTATTCTTAACATTCACCCCTTTAGTGTGAACATTATTAATAGCTAATATTCACCCCCTTAATGTGAACACGATGAAGAACCATATTTCGAAGAAGTTGAACCACCTCCTGAAAGCACTGCTTAGACTAGGTACAAACTCCATAGATTATCTCTTTACCCTCGTAAAGGCGTAGTGTCGAGCTGAATTATGTAGGAATGTTTTCTTTCTCTTTGGGTTCCTGTGGGACTTTCCCTTCTTCTTTGGACGCCCGAATTCTGAATCTCCAAGATCCACAAGCTTTGACACTAACTGGATAACCATCCCTTGAGTCTACCTCGAAATCTTCTCCTGCTCCCCAAAAGTGAGTTTTCTGAAAACATGAATCTTTCCCAAAATTTTGAGAAGGGGTTTGTTCAACACACATCATAATAGGAACATTGAAAATTGAAATTGAAATACACACAACTGAAATAATGCCACCAAATCATTTGTGTGGCCCCGTCGTTGGCGATTGACGAGAGGTCGCTGATCGACCTCCAACCTCCGTTTTCCTTCGTCCTCCGATGTCATGCAGCTAGCTCAACTCAATTCAATCATGGAGCTCGCTGTACAATTTCCCTCAACTCGGACGTCGGGTTAAACCGAAAATGCGTTCAGCTAAAAGTGAGGCAATTTTTTTTTAATTTAATTTTTGGACTTTTACAATGACACAAAATTTGACAATTTTATAACTCTGACTCACAATATCAACTAATGACACAAAGACTTACAATGCCACAAAATGACAATTTATAATGACTCTACAATTGATTGACACATGAATTATAACAATGCCAACTTAAGCAAATATATGTATTTACAGTGAGACGCCAATAGTTTTTAATATTGACAACATTTAATGGAATTTTGAAACTTTGACTACAAGACAATATTATGTAGAGAACATATTACATGACTCTTTTGAATTTGATGACACTATTACAAATTCAGTTTAACTCTAATGCCTAAGACTATATTTAGTTGTTTTGACATGAATAAAAAATCTAATATCAATTAGACACCAACTACTAAAATGACACAACCGTGTAAGACTTCACAAATAAAATAATTATAAAACTCTTAACTACATAATTACCAAATAAACATTCAACAAATAATATCACAACCTAGACACTTGTCAAATTTTCTACACAAATGAAACTACCGAAAATGACTACCTCCACATAGTCACCTATTTCCTGCAATGTTCGGCGATACAAGGGAGATTTGGTAAGAGACGAGTTCTCTGAATGCTTCACTTCTGAATGTCAGATCTGGAAGAGTGCACTTTTGTAAGGTGTCTATTGACCAATCAACGTGATCAAAAGACATACACATTAGGATATAATATCTCAGTCGCATAAACTAACTCCTTCGCTGATGCAACCAGATCTCTCGACAGAGATCAATACCTGTTAAAATAAAAAATAATTGACCAAAGGCAAGTGTTGTTGACGTCTCTGAACTCTCAAACACACATGCTTTTGGAGGAACTAAAACGATTCTGCACACATTAATGATCTGGAACTATGATGAGTGGATCCAATAAGAGCTTGAGAAACACGGGTCTGTTGGAATTATTATTAGATACCAAAAATGTAGGCCTTGAACTTCAAATTATTGGCACAAATTTTCAGAGAGCTTGATTTAAATACAGAACATGATCTGCACAACAGGAGACATCTTGAATAATTCAGCTTTGACTTGTATGAATAGGACCTGTTGAATATCTTAATGCTTGAACAACATGCTAATGTAGATCAAATGCATTTAAGCGCTCCAATACAAATCTAAAAAACTGTAAAACTTCATGCAAGTCTACAAACACTGAGACTAATGCAATGAAGACCGATTCCTCAAGAAAGGATTCATGGCGCGGGTCTATCTCAAAGCAAAACACCAGCTATGTCAACTTTGTAAATCTACCTAAAATAATATGATCATCAATCAGGGGCGATTATAGAAACTATGATCTGGAACTATGATGAGTGGATCCAATAAGAGCTTGAGAAACACGGGTCTGTTGGAATTATTATTAGATACCAAAAATGTAGGCCTTGAACTTCAAATTATTGGCACAAATTTTCAGAGAGCTTGATTTAAATACAGAACATGATCTGCACAACAGGAGACATCTTGAATAATTCAGCTTTGACTTGTATGAATAGGACCTGTTGATGCTTGAACAACATGCTAATGTAGATCAAATGCATTTAAGCGCTCCAATACAAATCTAAAAAACTGTAAAACTTCATGCAAGTCTACAAACACTGAGACTAATGCAATGAAGACCGATTCCTCAAGAAAGGATTCATGGCGCGGGTCTATCTCAAAGCAAAACACCAGCTATGTCAACTTTGTAAATCTACCTAAAATAATATGATCATCAATCAGGGGCGATTATAGAAACTATGAGACTGCCCCCCCCCTTTTTATTCTTGCTTATTAAAAGTCCAAATTCTCCCAGGTATGCTCGCTTTGGTACCAAATGAGAGCTTGAGACCAGATCTATAGGATAAAATTCACGGAATAATGATGTTGCTTTCCATTCATTCCGGATGTTTACACAGCATACAACTCTGCATATATGTAGGATTTTACATCCCTAGAATCTAGGAAACTGCGTCAACTACCCATCCCATAAATATCTCACATTTTCCTATATATGTGAGTTGTTTATTAACAACTTCACATATAAAATAACAAACGTAACAATTAACCCAATATTAATAATGTGAACACTACATTATTCCTAACAAACCTTTCACTCCCCAACCCTAGGAGCGTGATGTGTGTAAGTTGAAGAGTGTGCCCCCATGCCATAAATGTGAAACTTGCTAATCACATGTCAAAGACTTGTATTAATGATTGAATGAGATGTATAAAATCGGCAAATGAAAATTGAAATTTGTAAATGTTGTAAAAACATGAAACATCTACGCCTGATTGCTTTCGATGTGCTTGTATAGGGAGTTTGCGAACAAAATGTGCAAGAACTTAGCATTGGGTTGCTATGTCACCATCTAGTGTTAGGTAGTTTATGTCACCATCTAGTGTTGGGTAGCTTGTGTTATTGCCTAGCCTTAGGTAGCTTGTGTCACTATCTAGCATTAAGGTAGCTTATGTCACTATTGTATCGGTCACAAAGATCATCCATGTTGATAGCACTAATAAAACCCTATATTGTGTTTTGAATAGTTGTGTATAACCTGTGTGAATGCCTTCACGTTGTCTACCTCGTGGCATTATGGCCATGATCTGAGTGAAATATTGGAAGAGCACCCAACATGCCCCCCGTTTGAGATGAGAGATGCTATAATGTATCACTTAACTCAAAAGAGAAAGTGTTAGCTGTAAAAAGTATATAACCGAAGCATTCGGGATGTGAACCATATATTACATGCAAACTAGTCATTGTGATATAAGCAATGTGCATCAAATATGATCATTAGAGAACAAGTAGAAGATGTCATCATGTGCAGGTATATAGTAAACATGTTTAATCCTCAAAAATCAATAGTTAAGAGTTAGAATGTAAAATGAACAGTAATGTAACATGAAAGTAGACATATGACTCGACACCTAATGGATCCATTGAGACCTATGACATGACATGACATGATGGGCCTGCCGTAAAATAGAGATAATCGATAAGACATGACAACTTAACCAATTTTAGTATAGTTGTGTGTTTGAAACAAGTATATGCCAATCAATATGTCATGAGCAATGTGTATAAACCAATAGATGTATCAATCAATGTGCTATGAGCAAGTGTATCTAAATTAAGATATGTGTCAACCAATGTGCTATGAGCAAGAAATGTATCAATCAATGTGCTATGATCAAGTGTGTATAAATCAAGATATGTGTCAAAGCACAATGTGGCTCTGAGCAATGTGTGTGCCTAGGTCAAGATACATGTATTAACTAAGTGTGGCTATGAACACAAGTGTTCATAAATTATGTGTTCGAAGCCAACAATGTAATTAAGGAATGTGTAGTCTAAATAATGTGTGTCAACTACTTAGACAATGTGTGTCATACCCAACTAATGTAGCAAACAATGTACGCAAAGCAAATATGTCATGAGAGATCTGTTTCAATCTAAATAGATATGTCAATTAATGCATCCAAGAAACAATATGGTTGGTAGACACCATGTGTAATCAAGTGAGCATAGAGCAGACAAGTAGTGAGCAACCAATGCATAGAGCAAACAATGAAATAAGAGCAAACAGAGCATAGAGCATAAAGCTTACAATGGCATAGAGCAAACATACCATAGAGCATACAATGGCGAAGAGCATAGAGCAAACAAGTGCATAGAGCTTTACAATGACATATAATGGACTAGTGTGCATAAAGCATATGATCTAAGTAGAGCTCAAAATGCAAGATGCACACAGTGGCATAGGCTTGCAAACTAAGTGCATGGAGTATAAGGGCATATAGCGTTGAAAGAAGGCATAAATGCATGCGACAATGGAACATAGAGCTACAACTATATCATGAACGTACAATGGCATAGCTAGCAAACAAGTGCATAGAAACAAGTAGGATGCATAAAGCATGCAAACCCATGGAGCATAACAGCCAAGTGCAAGAGCATAGTCTCATAGGGGGCAATGCTATGGGTTAAGGTAAATGTGTCTCAAAGATGTGTAAGCTTGCTGATTTATGAAACCCAACAAAGCTCTGAAAATAGCTAAGCAACTAGGAGCTTTAGGGAATAGTATTTCAAACCAACATAAAGCAGTTGTGGGCACAAAGTAGTTGCTTAATGTTTGAAGTTTATCAACAAGTAGGCATGAAGCATGTCAAATCTGCACACAGGTAAACAATGTGATCATTGGATGAAGCACAATATAACCCGTGTCATAAAGATCCTAAGGTGGTCTCAGATAAATAAAAGAAGTTCATGGGACCCTATTAATGCTAAAATGATACTAGTGTTCAAGCATATGATCTATTTAAGCTTGTAAGCTGATGCCCTTGCATGGGAATGCCTCAAGTCCATGGTATGTATCCCCATGGTACTACGCTTTGTATTTGTGCAATGTGTAGTTTTTGTATTTCTATTTTACTTGATTAGATGCCTCATATATATACAAGTTTATTTACAACCATGAGCAAGTCACATACATGTCTTGGTTTTCTATTTTGCCATATTATATCGTTTTTACTTTTTTGCCATAAGAGAACGATATGATAAAAACTGCTAACTTGGATTTATACTCGGGGCTCTGGAGCATAGGCTGTAACAAGAAAAGAAATGAGGTGGGGTCCTGGGTAATGATTGTTCCCTCAACAATCACATCAAATCCTTGAATTGCGCTACATTGTTGGGTTGTGCCTTAGCCATGGACTAGAGAGTAGTGTTAAAGGACTGATAATCATGCTAAGACTATACTGAAATATCCCCTTTCTGGATTTATTTTATATTCAAGATTTCCAACCAATTTTTTCACAAATTAAAATCTGATTTTATGACAGCAGTATATAGAAAAATATGACAGCAAAGTACAGTTAAGGCAGCAAGGTATAAAATCAGAAAATAACCAATATCTTCACTTTTATTGCAATTAAACTAACATGCAGCAACATGCAAGTGAGTACATGCATCAACATGCATGTGTAACATGCATCAACATGCAATGACAAGAAGTTCCACTGATAAAATAAATGATCTCTCTTACTGAATATGATTGTCTTCTCTTTCTGGACTTGAAACTGGATCAGCAAGCCTGTGAAACTCTGAATTTGACAACCCGATCTGAATAAACTCCACAATAGCAAACTAGGGTTGGATCTCTCACCACCGAAGAGTGCTCTACTAGCTAGGGATAGATCTTTCACTACCGAAGCTAGGGTTCTTGCAGAATTTCACCTCCACAAGCAAGGAAAGCAAGCTGAAAGCTCCAACATAAGATGGCAAAATGAACCTCTCCCCTTTTTTCCTCCCCAAACACCACCTTTTATAACATCCATCATAAAAGTGGCCATAAAACCCTAATTCGACCCCCCCTTGGAGATATGTCATATTTTAATCGTCACTTAAAGTGACTTTATTTCTCCTAGGCCAAAAAGTCCACTTAAGTGACCCCAACAAAGAAATAGAACATTACCCCACCTTTTGGCACTTAAGTCATCATAAAGTACATGCATAATGCCAAAACATAACATATAAGTGAAATGTAGGTGAAAACCATACCCAACAACTCTCTACGCCGCTAGCATACTTGGGTATGACCAAGGCTAAGACGGAAAACCAGTCGCTAGACCGTGGAGGTAGGAATGGGGACATTACATATACACCATTGTTGTCTCGATAGTAGAATGATATGTGTATGTAGTAAGCTTTGTACAATCCTGATTGGTCCAACCCAAAGGTATGAGTAAGGCTAATCCCCCATAGGAGGTTTTCCGATGATCTGCATTGAATGGGATGATCATATAATGTGTTGTATCAAGGGGTCTCGTGTAGTGCACCCTAAGAGCAGTAAGGAGTAGTGCTTGAGATAGTGTAAGCATCGTCTAAATGTAAATCATATCCATTCGTAACATAAGCCGCGTGTCACAAGTAGTGGTAGCAACCTTAGGTTCTCGATGTGTATAGGTAGAGTACATTGTGTTCCATGTGGGTTACGCTTGCAAGGTTGTGCAAATGTATTCGTAGTGTAAATGCACACAATTAGTTAAGCAATAATGCCATGTACTGATGAGGAATCAGTGATGTCAAGCATGTTCATGATGAAGCTGTATCAGTATGTGCTACTTCATCGCCTTTATGCAGTAATGAAACTGATTCGAAATGGGTTGATAACCTTTAGCTTGGAATTGGTGTGAGACAACCACTATATTGGCCTGAGTAGTTTCTAGGTGCTGTTATAGAAATAGGGTATTCATAAGGAACACTAGGAATGGTAACCACCATGTTTTTATGTACATTCTTTAAGCATCTATGCAAGGTGGAAGGAATAGTCCGCATCTCACCAATCCACGGGCATCCAAGTCACATGTTGACTACGTTGTTAGAAGAGACAATGAGGAAACATGTGGCTTGGGCTATGTCTCCAACCCATAAAGGTAATACTCTAGGAAGTGGGCTATATCTTTGGTTGTCGAAGCCTTGAACTATATCTGTGGTGCCAATGAGGTCTTGTCCGGTATAGCTTAGAGAGGTAAGAAGTGCCTTAATGCAAAGGTTCTGACAAGATCCGTTGTCTACCATCACGCTTTAAATTTGATGTGAATTAATATATGCTCAAATGAACAACGGTCTAGATGCTTCCTCATTATTGAGAGGAATCTTTGAATCAACAAATGTAATTGGTGGTGTGAACTCTGATATCTAAGTGGTCAAATCAATAATGCCATCAATAAGATGAGGGTTAGCCATGTAGGTCGACAGAGGAGGTATTATGTGATAAGTAATATGTACTTTGTCACCCTTACAAGTCCGTACATGGTGTGGTAATTGATCAGTAAACACTTCCAATCTAGAATTAGTTTGAGCCACTACTGTGTTGGTAGGCATTTCCAAGTCTTGTATAGAAAGAGTGTTGTTGTCAATTAGTTCTTGGATCTTACAACTTAATGAAACACATCTATTTAAAAATGTCCAGGACATCTATGGTAATCACAAGATAGTTTGCCGTTGAATCTCATGCTTTGGGGTCTAGATGTATCAATCATAGTAGATGGAGGTAACTCAATCAAATTGCACTCAAGGAGTTTTTGCAATATCTTATGAGGAGGTTTTGGTAAATAGGTCCATTGCCTTTTGAGAGGTGAGGTAAGGACTATAATCAATGCTTGTTGTGTGACATCGACAATTTTGTCCTCAACCTTCTTATTGTCATTTGGTTTGCCTTTATATCAGGGCTTTGATTGGAATTTGTATGCAAGTGTATTTTGCCATTTTTTAAGATGTTGGATGCATGGAGCTTGGTCTCATAGATCTTGGTTGTCTAACATAGGTCTTCAAAGAATGTGAAGGTATTGAACATGGCCTTTTCCCTAAGCAATGCGATAAGTCTAGCAATGAACACTTCTTTAACTCACCCTCATCAATGTTCTTAGGCCCTCGTGAAAGGATAGTCTTGTAATGCAAGACATAGTCTACTACCCTCTTGTTAGATTGTTGCTTGAGTTGGGTAATTTGGGAAAGGAGAGGCGCTCATTGATGTTGATTGAGAGATGAGAAAGGAAGTTTTCACCCAAAGTTTGGAATGTGTGTATTGAACTTGAATGAAGGTATGTAACCAATCTGACGCATGTTCTTTGAGTCTGCGCGGAAGAGTTTGGCGAGCGAGATATCGTTACCTGCATAGTCCATACATGAGGCCATAAAGGCACGAAGGTGCTGCTGCGGATCAGTTGTGCCGTTGTAAAGTGAGAACTTGGGTGGAGCAAACCTAGGTGGTAATGGATAACTAAGGACCTCAGGGGCTAAAAGAGTATTAAGTAACCCTTTAGAATTTGTAGTCACTTGTGATCTACCTTGTGTGAGAAGGGCTATTTGTGCTTGCATGTCTTGGAGTTGTTGGATATATGCATTAGGTATAGAATTTTGAACATGCGTAGTGCTAGTTGTAGTAAGCATAATGTGTAGGAATAGGTATAGTAGCTTGGGGGACCATGTGTGATGCCCGCATAGTTGGAACACTAAATGTAGGTAAAGTTTTGGTGAATGCATGGGTAGTATCCCTATAGGGGGAGGACAGCCTCTAGAAGGTGGATTTGTATCGCTTGAGGCTTCAACCTGAGTTTCTGCCATCTTAGCCTTTTGTGAGCATTTTCGTTTATGGGCTGCCATTAAAATTGCCAAAACACTATCAATGTTGGTTGGGTTGTCTTTGAGAACTTGAGTGAATACATCAATTTGGATCTTAGGTTGTATTTGTTGGCTGAGAAGCTTTTGGTCATCATTAGTGTCATATTGGTCACCCTCATGGTCATACATGGTCTCAATGACTATATTCTTTGTAATATGTGTAGCATTGCCATGAACCTAAAGAGTGTCACCCTCATTTGTATTATGAGTAACGTCTATAGGAGGAAAAATATTGGTATCAATGATATGGACCACTTCCTTAGGATGATGTGGTGCTAAAGGTACTTGGATGTAGTCAATATGGGCACCATTCAATCGAGCAATTTGGCTGATTGGGATAACAAATCTAGCTTGTTTAGATGACATACAAATATAACATTTGATTATGCACCTAAGGATTGAAGGGTTTTGGAAAAACCCTAAAAGAAGGGATATCAGGCCCAAAATCAACAAGATTGGACTGAAGTATGAAACCCTAAGGGCTAGAAATGAAACCGTAGGTTGCATGTATTGACAAATAAGCGTGTTACTGTTAACCATAATGTAATATCAAAACTGGAGTTAATCTAATTAAAGTATTGTAGTATGTTGTATTAAGACATTTTAGAACAATAAATCTTGAAATATTTTAATATAGTAAATACAACAATCACAAATTATGATAGGATTTAATATTCTATCAAACACTCTTATGGAAAGTAAAATACAAAAATTATGTTCAGGATTTGGAACATATTCACCCAAGGTGGGGCTCAAGCTATGTGATGGTGTTCTAAAACTGGATGAGGATTGCTCTGCAAGGTGTCGTAAATATATCTATAAAATTTGGGAGACTGTAATTGAGTGGACAGGTTTGCCCAATGAATGTGTCTTAGGGCTAACAAATGTGTCCTTTGCTATTATGACCTGCAATCTGCCTCTGGCATCTACTGCAACTGTGTCGGTGGATCTGGGATTTGTGTTAGGATCTTTGTGGTAACTTTTTTGTAATTGCAAATAGCTTCTTTTTGTCTTTTAGATCTAATGGCCTAAAAAAGTGTTATTCATCATATGCGCAGGACTAACCTCAACGTGTCCCCACTAACACTACGTACCGACATGCTGCACTATGTACCAACATGCCGAAGTGGTATCAAGCCACATGTAGTTCTCCAAATTTTTGGGTGGAGTGGAGGTTAGAAAAGTGCAAATAAATATGGAGTCCTAATTTGGCCCTCAACACTAGGCAATGATGCTTGGCTTAGCTTTTAGTGTATGATTTGTTCTAGGGAAGCAAACGACGGATGTATTTAAACTTGCATAGCTTGCTGTAATGTGCTCCAAGGGAGAGATGCTTCAATGTTGGGCTCAAAGACCTTAAAGTGTGCTAGGATATGGGATCCTTAGATGCCCTTAATCGGTTAACATATGCATGTTTATATAAATGACTTGTGTGAATGATTTCTTGCTTAAGCACCCCCAAGCCAATTAAGGTAACTTGTGCATTTGAAAATATGACCGTTGCAAGTACAACGTACAAGCATGCCGGCCTTTGGACAAATTCGTCGGCTGAATCTGTTCTGGGTCCTCGAACCCATCCAGGTTTAGATGGAATCTTATTTGAGACATGAGAAGGATCACAAAGAGTTTGAAGATGTGTTTTTTATAAGGTGCATTGATTCTTGAGGTGCCAAGATGAAGAACAAGTCATGACATGTGGGCTTAAAGTGTAGGATTGCGTAGGATGCTGTTAAGTATAGTCAATAAATGTGTGAATGGGGTAGTGCTCGGATAAATGTCAAATGATTATTGTTGCCATAGGACCAAATTTCAGGTACTACACCTAAATGAATTGTTTGAAACACTTCCTTTTCCTCCTTTGTTATCCCGCCGTTGTAACAATGAGCTGTGACACAAATTACACCCTAGTTTCAAAAAATAAAAAATATATGGATAATTGGGTTTGCCGGTATGACAATTTTTATTTTGCTCCAGTTATGGCTTGGGTGTGCCTGTACAATTTTTTTAAACATATAATCATTCTACCCTATTAAACAAGAATTAACCACATCGTATGCATATAATAAACAAAAAAATACAAAACACTTCAGAAAAATTGAAAGTGATGACTAAATACAAATGTCATGATCAATATGAATCATTAAATCAAAATTAGTATTGATCGTCATATTGCTTTTTGTTGAGAGCATCAACATCAAGATCATTTTGTGGTTCGCTAGAACCACAAGCAGTAGCAACTCCACTGACATTTCCATTAACTATGCTGTGTGGGTTGTGCAAAGCCAAATAAATCTCCATGTCAAGCATAATTACTATGTTTGGGAAGTTTGGTTCGTTTGGAAGGCTTAAAAAGTTTGGAAGTTCGGATTTTTGAGAAAACTATGGGTTGGTTCAAAAAATTAAAAAAATAAGATATACATATTTAAGAAAATAGAATCTACTTAAAATATATAAATATGAGAAATATTCAAAGCTCAAATTTATTGTAAACTAGCAATTGCTCCTCCAAGGGGAGCAAGGGTATGCCGTTATTAGAGCAACAATAGTCACCGCAAGAGTGGGCAATAAAACATTGTAATTGGGCAAGTAAACACTAGCGTGAGTATCCATCGCAACAGTAGGGAGGCAACCACATGAAAGCAATCTATAACAAATGCAACCAGTGCAATAGGTGCGAACACTATCGGTTGGGAAAGGGAACGTGCAAAAGCACCGCTACTATGTGCAATGAAACAACCATAAAGAGAACATGATCTGGAAGCGAGCATGTCGAAGAGTCGCAGGCTGGTCGCAGTAGTAAACAGTTACGATGTAATGAAATTGAGGTTATGAGTGTGTGTTTACATATGAAGGGGTTGTAGTATAGTGGTAGTGGTATATACAATTGTACATATATGTATGTTTGGGCTGCATAGAATTGCTCGTAGAATTTATTGCAAACTATTTTTTGTGTATCTACAATTGCGAGTGTGGCTTGTGTTAGGATAGGGGCAACTTCCTCTAGTTTTTTTGGGGGAGCTAAAAAAGTGAGGAGGTCGTCTTCATTAATGAGGTTGTTACTTTGCGCCCGTGCATCAAGAAGTCACATAAGTATTTGTACTATATTATAGTGTAAACATGCAAATATAATGTCGTAGGGTAAAGAGAGGTGTGGAATAGTGGAAATAGGAAACGAATTGAAATGGTGCGGGACCTATTTGTAACATTAGTACAATAGCAATTCGTCTTCATTAATGAGGTTGTTACTTTGCGCCCGTGCATCAAGAAGTCACATAAGTATTTGTACTATATTATAGTGTAAACATGCAAATATAATGTTGTAGGGTAAAGAGGTGTGGAAATAGGAAACGAATTGAAATGGTGCGGGACCTATTTGTAACATTAGTACAATAGCAATTATTCAATATTTAAAATATTTTTTTATAATTTACATATAAATATATATAAAAATTGACGGCTAAATTTTAAATATGCAAGTCATATATGATGGTTATTACAAATATTTGCAAGTATTTTACGGCTACAATTGTAAGTATTCAACCTATGATGGTGAGGAAGCTATTTTTATTAATATTAGTACAACGAGAGATACTTGTTTTTAGGGTAATCCCTAATTTTTTGTACGCACCTAGTAACAACTCCAATAAATAACATCCACATGTTTCGGCTCCATTAAAATTTCTGCAATAAAGGTCCAATGTCCACCCGTCCATTTCTCCCGATGGGAAAAAACTTTAAGTGTACGAAAGGGCGGCTCCGGTTTTTCTAACATGCTTACAAACGGGCTCAGTTTCTCACACATCTTTGTCTTATCCTTCCACCTATCCTCTGCTGTTACCATCAGTTGACTGGTCTATGCTATTTTTAGATTTAGTTGGGTAGTGGAGTGGCAACCGGTATGAAGGTCAACTTCCTTCAAGAATATTGGTTGAGAGCGTGTTTCTTCCCAAAATTTAGTTGAATAATTCGCATGCCCTGTGCATGCTTTCACATTTTGTAGATATATCTCCTAGGGCATCTTCAACTACAACATTCACGAGAAGTAACTTCTCCATAATGCTTCGGTAGATGTCCATGCCCTATTTCAAAGGTCTTCTTTACGCATAGGTTGGTAGCATGCTAGCAAAGGCAAACTTATTGGATTGGATTGTACCTATGCTCATAATTGTACAACCAAGATGCTCACAAGGTGTTCGACCAAATTCCTGAGCACGGGGCCACATCTAACATAAAGCATGAGCGTCCTCACAGAGCATTAACATTGGTTCACCAAATGTAATCACTAGGTCTCCAGTTTGATTTGGCTACCTTTGTTAGCTTGCTACTAGCCTATGCAAAAATAGAAGGTTTCTAACAGGGTGTTGCATCCATTGAAGCATTATGGAGGCATTAAATTTGGCAAATGTTGTAGTTGTAGGTGCTAGGGGAGATGTGCATATAGAGTGTGGAAGCATGCACAAGCCATCTGAATTGCTCGACGGAACGGCTAGAAGAAATGTAGTCTTATGGACTGCAATGATTGCAAGACGTAATATTGACAAGCTTGGAGCCGTTTACCTTAAAACAATTTAAATGTAGAAATCAAAGAGCACCACAGTAGCCATGATTTTTTCAAGAGCTAGGGCCACCATATACCAAAATCCGCCGAAATATTTTTTATAGGGGCAATGAATTTTAATACAATACAAGCTAGAACTTCATTATTCTCCATATGTTGGTGTAAACATCCACCCAATGAAAGCTTAAAAGAAGAAGCTCCCAACAATGGCAGTCGTAACTGCAAAATTTCTGTTTTTTGCCTTGAATGTGATGAGAACCGAGGTAGAACAGAGCATATAATAAAATTCCATTAAACTCATGCCAAAATGAAAGCTTTAGAAATGTGGAAGCATGCAATTGGCTTGTTAGCTATTTGACTAAATGTTTGACAAAAAATCAGCCTCATGGACTGCAATGATCGCGGGATATGCACAAAAGGGGTTTGTTCGAAAGGCATTGACACCTTCTCGGAAAATGCAATTGGCAGGTGGAAATTCAAACACCACAACCTTTTGTCAGCATCCTCCCAATTTCTACCAAAATGGGAGATTTAGAACACAACACCTGAATTGGTTGATAAAATGGTGAGATGTGGTCTTGTGGGAGCTAAGTTGCTCAAGAAATATTCCAGCAAATACTTTATCATTATGCTTGATGTTTTTCCATACCTTGTTGCAAAGCTCTTATTTTGCTACAGTTTCCAAGGCTGCTGACAAAGGTGAGGTGATCATGTTGATTTTTTGTTTGTTGCATTAAGTGAAATAATCTTGATGGCTCTTGAGGATGACCATGCCTTTTGTAAGCTGTAATAGCTCCCATTTGTTGACCAAAATCAGGTGTAATGACGTGCAAATCCTAAACTTCTTCAAAGGCTCCGCATTTCGACAATTGACAGGTTAAAGACTTTGCTAAAATCAAACTGTTTCAGTTCCCGAGCAAAGTATGCAGAAACTTTCTTAATGGACTACCTAGTGTATGCCCAAACTTCCAAATGTGATATTTTATTGCTAAATTATTTAGTAATTGGGCTTTAGCTGACAAATATGTGTTCTTAACGACTACTCTATTTTGTGTATACCACCAAAATAGTATGAACATCTACCAAAATATTATACATTTCACTGTAAATTACAATGTGAACAAACTTAACATTGTTATTCTCAACAACATTTATTTTATATTTTGTGAGATTTATAACCTGATGAATGTAACAACATTCCCACCAAATAAACTATATGTTTTTTAAATTCAATAATATTTTGAATATTAATACTATTTACCGACTAATCAATCATGGCCACCAATCAAATTGCAATGTTTTAAAATGGGTAACAATTTAAATAATGTTAAATTTGGCAAAAGCATCATGTGAATAACTTTTTAGGGCGGCTAAAAATATCGTCAAACCTCGTAAAAAAAGAATAATTTCTAATACGAATATTAAAAACAAGACCAGATTTTTCCAAATCCTTTGCTTATACAATGAATGAGCCGAAGTGCCTCCAATTCCGCTGCCCGTTTTTCCAGTTACGGTCTCCGCAAAAACAACCCAAGATTTTGTTAGTCCAGGATTTATGTAGTCTCAAGAATCTGTTGTTCCGCGCTGGAGGCAAGACCAAACACCTCGTGAGGATCTATTGAGGCCGTCCAAAAAACTTGCCAACTCGGCCAAATGATGGTAGCATCCCAGGATAGGTGGTAGGATGAGACAAAGACATGTGAGCAAAAACCACAAATGCTGTTTTTGTAAAAATAGGTCAGCAACAACAGGATAGGCCAAATCGACAGTGCTAACAAGGACGACAAAAAAATGGGAAAGAGCTGCACTATGGAAGACTCTTACGGCGTAATAAATATATCATGCATGCAATATTTAGATTCTCATTTCAATTTCACTTATAAAAAATCAACTTGACTCACTTATAAAGTATTGAAGTTATAAAGTTTCATCGAGGGAGTCACTAAGTAACACCCCCATTTAGAAATGTATCTCTACATGAAAACATAAGGTGCAAAACTTAATAAGGTTTGAGTCTTAAAAAAACCCTAAAAAGTAACTGTTATCCCAAATTTACCCCCCGGTTAATTTGGATAATTCATTATAAATGGACTTAACCATTCAAAGTTTGGGACGTGCAGACGATCGTCAAATTCAGCCCTAGAGATGAGAGAGAAAGACAACTCAAGATGGCTCGATTGAGTTAATCTTCATGTGCAGCGAGCTGGCAAGCCACGACGAACCGAGCTGGTTGGGTTGTCTAGCGAGTTGGAATCGAGTTGGATGATGGCCGAGCTGCAGAGCGAGATGGGTGAGTTCATCATGAAGCCGGGGTGAGAAGGTCAGAAAACACGGCTGGGTTGGACGGATGGTTGGACAGTAAGTTGGACGGCTGGTTGGATAGTAGGTTGGACGGCTGGTTGGGCGACTGGTTGGACGGTTGGGTTGGACGACTGGGTTGGACGGCTGGTTGGACGCTCAGGTTGGACGACCTACGGTGTAAAGGTGGTGACCATCAGGTTGGGCATCCACCACAAATGTACGGCCTACGGGTTGGACGACATCCAACTCCCCAGGTTGGACGGTTGAGGTCGGGCGGCACACAGGGTTAGACGGGTCGTGAGGTTGGTCTGCCCGATAGTTGTACGACCGGGTTGGACGACTCACGAGTTGCAAAACAAGCAAAGGTAAGTGGGTGAATTACAACTCAACAACCATATTTAATGCGGTATGGCGCCCATGTCTTCATCTCACAGAAGTACCCTCAGGAAGCAAATTTGTATGTGTGCCTATACCTTTTTAATGAGGGTAGGTTAGAAAATTGCCTATATAATGTAATCGACCCCCTCATTTTTTGAAGAGACATTCTGGGAGCTGGGGAAACTCTTGCAAAATTTTCCCTCAACTCCATTGAGTTGTAAGCCTTCTCCTGCGCCTGACAAGCGTATTTATGCCTTTGAGCATTAATGTAAATGGTTTGTGCATGTTTTGGAGCAATAAATTCGTGTTTTTGTGGTGTTTTCCAGCCCTTTCTCATGTTTTATTGTATCTCTGTGCCTCTCTATTTTGTAGTTGTTTTTCTGTGCATGTATTTCTCACTCGCAGGTTTATGAGGTTGTGCTTCATGGAGATTTGACGGCGAGTGGCGATTTGGGTTAGTGTCATATTTGGTCTGGCCTCTCCCAAGTCCATCTTTCTTCTTTTCCTCCCTCAACAGAGTATTTTGCCCCTTTTCTTAGTGTAGGATTTCCCTTTTCATGCTCTCTCTCCCCCTGTCTCCTTGGAATTGTTAGGATAGGTGTAGTTAGGTGTTTTTCTTGCATTAGGAGTAGTTTGGCATTAGGATTAGGTAGAGGAAGCTGACCTTCTCTAGAGGGTTATCTCAAGTTCACAAGTCCCACAACTTGAGGGATAACCCCATGTTATGTAGATTACATTGATGACCCATGCACACACACGTGAATTATCAGGGGTGCTGTAATTTTGCATTAACAATAACTTAAGTTAAAAAGACTTTTCCCTCTGAACGTAATGTACACAGTCTCCACCCTTAGAATAGGTTTTATCGCAACCATTGGATTGAGCAAACCTTAGAAGTTTTCCTAATCCAAAAGGATGCCTCAAGGCCAACATTAAGTTTTGAAGGTTCATTGCCAATATAAGCAAATGTTGGGAGGAGGGGGAGAGAGGGGAATGACTTGTCAATGCCTTGTCCCTCTCTTGCATTTCAACAAAGCCTCCATGGACCCTTAAACTAAAGCTGGCTAAAGCTGGCATGGAGGTGGAGGCTTCATAGTGTTAGTATAGAGTTAGTTTCATTTGAGAAGTAAAAGTTCATAAGGCATCCCTCCATGTGTAGGGGATTTTCATTTGTTTTGGATCTATTTTTAAACTATGCTTTCTTTGTTATGTTGGTCTTGTTATTGATTTGCAGGCATATGTGTGTGCTTGAAAGCATATGGAGGCTTCATGCTCCCTTTAAGGCACCAAGGGCATCTCCAAGCCCATTTGACTTCAAGGCCCTTCACACTTCTTCAAGGCTCAAGGTCTTTCTCAAGTTCTACTTAGCTTCCACGAGCCTCTTCTCATTCCATTCTTCTTATGGGCTTCCTAAAAAAGTTTTTTCTTGTTTGCATGCACTCGTCCTCAATTTCTAAACCCTTGAATAAAGTGGTCATGGCCATACAGAAAGACAACAGATTTATACCATTTGCAGGGAGGATAAAAAACTGTATTTTTCCGTAGAATATTTGCAGCGATAATAAAAACCGTATTTTTCTTCATATAATATTTGCAGTGAGAATAAAAACTGTATTTTTTTTCAGTTATTTTTGATGATTTTGTTTGGTTTACGCTTAGACTGAACTAGACATGTTCGGTTCAGTGGATCCAAAAAGGTCAGTCTAAACCGAACATTGCCCTGGAGTGACCAAACATGGTAAATATGATGTCAAGTAATGAGAGATGGGCAATGGAAGCATCCAAGTCAGCATGTTGTGGGTATACACCCAATTCTTCGTCGCCCCTTGTACTCTGCCTATTCTTTTGATAGAAGATGCAAGTTGGAATGCACATAGACCAACTCCTTGACCTATTGGCTTCCATCTTGTTGTGCTTAAATGAGTGGATAAAGTCGTACCTACCAATATTGGAAAATTTGATCAGACAAAGGTGATCATGCAACACACTCTAGACCTCGTCCATATCCCTAATTATGACTCATATCACAACCATATAGCCTAGATTAGGCATAACAAACAACTAGTTTCAAATCTTTTACCTACGAGAAAGTTTCTCTTTTACAAACAGGTTGTAGGTGTGTGGATTCTTGGCCGTGAACAAGTATTTTCACTGCTACATTCTCTTTTCCACATTTGCTATGACATGATCCCAAGTTGCACACAACCATACCTTCTACAACAGGATTGAGGAAGAGCCTACTGAAACTTATTAAGGTACTATTTGTTATGCATTAACTAAGACCTCCTAGTAACCTTGATGCTCAACTGCATTTTGTGACTATCTTATATGCATAGAGTAAGGGCAGGGCAAGGTGGACAAACACATATCATCATCCACTAACTCATAAGTATATCAATGTAAGATCTATCTAAGGTCCATTTTAGAATTATAGCCAGTGACGCTCAAGGGGTCAGGCTGGACATACCTGTGTGGATGAAGTTTCAAATTCAGATACTCTACTATAGGAACCTCTCCTAACATTCAAGGCGTCAAAAAACCTATATAATGATATAGGAGAAGACATAGTAAATGAGCAAAAGCCCCATGAAATGCAGGTTGTGGGTCATAGGGGATATAGTTGCAAGGCCATCTTAGGGCATTGAAACATTCCAGAAGTACACTCTACCTAAATGAAATTAGAGGCAGGTTGGGACGCTCTGGTGCTAATGCGCAAAGTGGAACAACGTTTGTCCACATTAAAACATGTGAATTTACCAATTATATTCAAATACAGTTGCGTGAATAACATTTTCAACCCCCATAATATATGTGAAAGGGGAAGTAATCAACTTGATAGAGTTGATGGGTCCCCTAGATAAGGATCGTACATATACATGAAGTTTACAGTTTACCTCTTTTTTGAAATATTGTGGCAAGCATCCCTTAGTCATTGACGACCTAAAGAAAATAGTAGAAAACCGCCCGAGTCTTTATAGTTAGATTTCAAGTGGCATTGAAACAATGAAGTCAACACTTATTTGGGGAGATGTTCATTCAACAAGGGCTAATTATTCCAATGAGTTCACAATTAATACGAGATTAACGTGCGTGACACACCGTAGCATCTTAGTGATAGGAAGGGCAAAGATTTTTTCTGGTAAAAATTTGCCTTGCGTATAGGCTTATACATTAAAATGACATTTTAATAAAATTGTTGTATTTTAGCAACTTCAAGGATTTAGAACAGATTGCACCTTACATTCAATTTGCGACTTAAGAAGACCCCTTGGTGTGCAAACTTCTTTATGCAAAACACCTGAACAACCAAGATGAAATTACTTTAGCCATTGTTGAAGACCCACTAGCAAATTGCAAGTTTTGAAGAGTTTTGAACTACATGGTAAGAAGACATAGTTTTATGGGACTTGAGCCTGTGACACTCCTCCCAGATCGAGATACTTCCACTCAAGCCTTCGAGACCAACTTGCCTATGCATAGATGGGTGAGTTTTATCTTCATCAATTTTTAGATGAATCTTGGGAATTAAAAAATTAAATCGAGGGTCTTGAGGACAACTATGATATAGCACTATATGATATATATCATATATGGCTCATATATGGGATACCCATATATATATCAGATCGTGAGCTACACCTTGACGAAAATGTGCGAGGCAGCTTGATGGATTTTTACCTGGCTGTAGTAAATCTTTCTGAAAGAGAAAGCTTCTAGGGAATGTGACGGCCTTACCTTTAATTGAAAAATTTTAGATCTTCTAGTCAACATGTTTAATTTTGCAACAATCAATACTATAAGCCATACAGAGGCTTATGGTATTAGAATCTCAAGTCTAATCTAGTAATTATGTATTAACTAATGATACGAGTTGTAACCTTTTTCAACCATTTTGTAACTATCACTTGCATAATAAAATGACGGACACAAACTACTACGTGTGCATTCTAGTTTCTCTTCTTTCTTTCTCTATTTACATCTTCTGACAAATGCCATCTTATACTCTTCACTACTTTCAACATACCTGTATGGTGGGACCTGTACGCCTGCTAATTAACATGTGACTCCTAGACGCACTTGATCTCCCGAGGTCGTGCCGGGACAGCCGGAATGTGTAAGATTGAGGGAATGCTGATAGGTAGCTATAGGAGAATCAAGGACTAAGAACGGGTAGTGTGAGTTCCTACGAGCTGAGATGACAAAGGGGAATTAGAGGCTATGTACGGGTAGCATAAGTTCTCTATTGTTTGATTTGATTGAAATGCTAAACTACGTTGAAAGATTCGTTTTAAATAATTAAGAAAAATAAATTAAGCTTGAATAAAAGACAAATGTGTTTTAATCTTTTAACTAGCTAAATTCATTCCCGATTAATTATCCAAAATGAAATGAACAATCTAATGTATTTTTCTGAAAAGAAATGAATTGAAAGCATCTAACTAAACAAACATTAACATTTATCTACTCTAAATTAATTAAGAGAAAATGTAATCTACAGACAAGAGAAATTGCTTCTAAATTAATTAAATTCTACTTCTGTGCTAAAATAAAATAAACAGGGAATAGTCGGATGTGGTTATTCCTCTGTTGCTGAAAGTGAAAATACAAATCTTTTCCAATTTATAATTGCGGATTATCTATTTCTTCTAATGCCTCTCCTTAGAATATCACGTGAAGAAATGAAGCTTCTCAGAAGCAATTTCTTTTTCTCCGAAACTTCCCTGGTGAAACAATGAATTACACATAAAACTAATTATGAAGAAATATGACAAAGGGACAGACACAAAAGCTTCCTCAAGCTTCTTTCCCTTGCAGATCCATAGGGATAAGCAAGGAGAAAGTTTTCTATGAAATCTTTGTTTGTGTGCACGTTTAAATCTAACTAATAAATAAGATAGAAGCTACATGTGCTTTTAAATGAAGAAATGAAGAAACTGCGCACAAGAACTTCCTCCAAATCTTTTCTCAGACAAATCCACAGGGATAAGCTGAGAAGGAAATATCAACAGAAGCTACTTACAGGCGATGAATATTTTGCAAATTCTACTTCCTTAAAACAACTATTGATTTAACAAGAAATGTAAACTTTAGATTAAAAGAAAGCTTAAAGAAATTGAATTACACCCCCAACCTGGAAATGTAGAACTATGACAATATCCAGATGTAGTTTTTCTTTTCTTTATCCCCTCAGCTTCTTCTCCATATATGAGTACAATTGGTCCAGGGAGCTATGCTGGTTGTGGAAGAAAATCAAAGAGCTAGAAGAGTGCTGGAGTAGGCCGGTTGCAGGTAAACTGGCAGCAAATGCAAGCAAAAGAGCAACAAAGCAAAGGCTGAGTTGTTTGTGTACTTCCTGGTAGGATTTCAGCAGAGTAACGACGTAAGCAAAATCGAGAATCTCCAACCAATGCTTCGGGAAAAAGGCTGGTTCTTGGAGAAAAATGATAGGGAAATGGTCCAACACACGTGGCAATCAAGAAGTGCGAGATCATCATAGAAAGGGGCAGTCAACATTCTAAGAATAACAAGGAAGAGGGGTTCCATACGTCTCCAACAAGCTCGAAATAAGAGGAAATGGTTGAGAAACACGCAAGAAAGGCACTGAGAAATTTGCAACACGCGTACAAAACTCGAAGTTGAGCCTCGGATAAAAGGCACATGGAACCATCGATATGCGCAGATCGGTGGTTACACAATCGCCGCTCTAGGCAGACCAACGGTTACGTAACCGCCGCGGCGGTTATATAACTTAAAGGAAAAACGCAAAAGGAAAGGCAACAAAAAGCGTTTGTGGAAGCAAGTAAAGCTAAGGAATTGAGAAGCAAAGAAGCATAAGTCATATAGGCAAGCTGTAAACAAGGAAATGGGACTTGGACATCATCATTTGCTCTGGAAACAAAATTTATCATCATAGGGGATTTTTACTGTTCTGCCAAAGTAGCACCGTGCAATTTTGGGTGCGTACAGGACCCTCCTAGAAAAAGAAAGTATCTCAGTGTTGGTAATATATAGGAGTCAATGCAAAGGTGAGGAGATGCAGTGGTCATTTTGAACCACCAATAAATAAAATAACACTTGAAGTTGTTTGAAAAAACGTGTCCTTAGGATCACGCTCTTTTGCATTTATAGTGGCCTTTATCTTTTTAATCATTGAGTCAATGGCATCAAATATCTTCCCAATCATGGTTGAGCCATGGCATCAAATTGGATCATACTAATATTGGGCTTGGTGAAACTAAGCAAGTATTCTACATTTTTCAAGGATCAACATCTCTTTTTGGGCACTCTCATTATTTGATTGTTTCCGCTTAGGCTAAAAGATGTTGATAACAATGTTGCAAAATGCCTCTCGCACCTTCACTAGTCTTAAAATGATTGTGCGCAAGGTGTATTATGTCTTAGTAACCTAATAGGATTTTTTTAAAATGTAAAAAAATCTACAAGTTATATTGGTACATCATCTGATTTGTTTTTCAAATTTAATAAAAAATAAAGTAGATGATATAAAATTCAAATTGTAAATTATAATTACTAAAATAAGTAAAACAAGATTGTTTCACTTACCTTCAATAGCTCCATCTTAAAAAAGTCGCTAAGATGGTTTGTGACATTTGATGGTTTGTGACAAACATTTGAATCTTTTTGGCCTTGGGCATTCACTTGATTCATACACTTGATTTTGCTGCCCAACTTTTGTAGCATTAGGTTGAGTGAATAGACAACACAAAGTGCCCAAAATATTTGCTCATACCTCGTGTCCTCCAATGCCCCAAATGTTCTCTATTATGTCTTAGACAACGTTTTGAGACCCCACCACATCAATGGATTCAATGAGGATGTTGGTGATGAATTGGACATCCATTATATGTGGAGTCCCCACAATCAATGGATTTCAAAAACATTCCCACATTGTAACCACAATAATCAAGGGTGGATTTCTAACATCTTTTCATTCATTAATAATGATGGACACCCCTATTTCAATCTACAAGTTCCTAATGGGCTGTAATGAATCATCTACACTTTTTTTCTTACGCTAGCAAGGTGGTGCAAACATTCTAACAACTTGGGCCGTTGTACCTTTTTGGGGTTTCGTTGATCCCTCTCACCATATCTTGCCAATATGGTGACCAAACAACATTAAAGGACAATTCATTGACATACACACATCGTGTGATGAGTTCATTGGCGAAATCATTAGATTCTTTTTCAAACTCCCTTAATTAATGATCCTTCTATTAGTTTGTATGAAAGAGGATAATCCTTTATGTATGGAGGTTGCCACCAATAAAGGATGTGTTGTGGCCACAACTGGGATATCGATGGCAACTCAGATGCAAGATGAGGCAGCTGGTGGCTTGCTCGATTGGATCTTTTCTTTGGCAAAGAATAACTCAATTCGAGGGCAACTGCTGCATTTTCCTCTTTTTGCTCTTTGATATACTCTAGAATTGTTGTTGTTGGCAAGGGTGCATCCTTCTTCCTCAGGCAAGATTTGATGCCCGGGCCAGATATTGTATAGAAGTGGGCTTTCATCCAACTATATGAGCCAATGTTTTTGACATTGCAAATCCAAATATAACCCCCACTACCTAGAACTTGTTCTAGCATTGTGACATATTTCCAAAGTGACGAATATGGATCAGCGTTGAATCGAATCTGGTCCACGGAACTAGCACTTGCTGCCATTGTAACACCTATAGCTACAAGTTTAAAAAACATCAGAGTGTTAGCGTTAGGAAAAAGAACTCTTAGGGAATAGCTTACCGGTACTTGTTAAATAAATGACCAAAAAAACAATAAAAAGAAAACAAGAAAGGGTGTGAAGATTGAAAATGAAAACAGTTTAACAAAAAACTACCTTCTATCCAAGAATCCTCCCCCTTTCAAGCTACTCAAACTTCTTGGTGGTAAATAGGCACTCCTATTGGTGTAGGAATATGATAACAATGTATTTGGAACTTTGCTTGATGAAGTTTCAGTCCTAAATTAGTAAAGAGAGGTTGGATGGTTGTTTTGTTTTTTGCTTTTTGATAAGAGGCAAATGTTGTTTTGTGTTTTTTAACAATTTTTAAGTCTTTTTTTTTTTTTTGATTAGTCAAAGTCAATGAGTGAGAAAAATTTAAAGAAAAATAAAATAAAAAATGGGAAAAGATTTGTGGTTTGCATTGGGTACGCCTCGGTCCTTAACTAGGAGGAGGCAGGTGTACTTGGACCATTCTGGGAGTACCTGGGTGAATGGGACCTGTACCTGAACTGGTACCCAAGGTAGTGGGTAGTGAACCCTGCTTTGTAGGTCCGAGAAATTTATGTTTGGAGAATTGGACCTGCTATAGACTTGGATCTACTGGTATAGACTCATCTTAATGTTTTGTTCAAGATCTATATTAATATCATAGCTAGCCATTAGCATGTATTAATATAGGTTTTGATTTTATTCCACTGTAGGGAATCTCTGAAACGAGTATTTTTAAAAGTTCCAAAGAAATTATGTTAAAGATAGTGAATATGAAAGAGTTTCTAGCAGAATCCATTGATAAATGCTTTTCCAACATCAACAGTTCTCAAGACAACAAAAATGTGTGAAACCTTGTCAGCAATATATTAAGCTTTTAGTTCAGCACAAAGCTTAAGCCGATAAACTAAGTTGCACGGAAACGGAAACGGAAACGGGTCTCAAGTCAATTAACTTGTAAATGTAAGTCCGCACCAAACCGGGGTGCTTGGTAAGGCACTTACAAATTTTCATGACATATGATAACCTCTCTCAAGGGAGGTTTTTAAACTTCGTGGCATAGACATGCCAGTTACGGGATTTGATCTTGGGTCAATTAACTTGTAAATGTAAGTCTGCACCAAAACACCAAACCGGGGTGCTTGGTAAGGCACTTACAAATTTTCATGACATATGATAACCTCTCTCAAGCGAAGTTTTTTAGACTTGCATGGCATAGACATGCCAGTTACGGGATTTGATCTCGGGTCAATTAACTTGTAAATGTAAGTCCACACCAAAACACCAAACCGGGGTGCTTGGTAAGGCACTTACAAATTTTCATGACATATGATAACCTCTCTCAAGTGGACGTTTTTAGATTTGTGTGGCATAGACATGCCAGTTATGGGATTTGATCTCGGGTCAATTAACTTGTAAATGTAAGTCCACACCAAAACACCAAACTGGGGTGCTTGGTAAGGCACTTAAAATTTTTCCAAAAACCCTTGGAAACAAAATGGCGTGGAAATGTTCGCAGAATAAATTATTAACAAAACAAATACACACACATATACACACACACACACACACACACATTTGTATTGCATACTACCCATTTTAGTCAAAAAAAGATGAAACATTAGAAATATATAGTATATGACTACGGTTTATAACTTGTTTTTGATGTTTGACTATGGTTAGGGGTGTTTTAATGGTAGATTAAGTTAAATTTAGTTTTTTTTTTATATTTGTGATTTTTTTCTTAAGTTTTTTAAATTGAAAAATTGCAGCTGGAAAGTCCCCGGGAACATCTGGAAATGGCAGTGCCGTTTCCTTGCAATTTTTGGCACATGCCTGGGAGTTTCCAGCATTTCTGGGATGTCCCCCAGTTGTTTTGGTTCCATGTTTCGGTTATGAAAGGCTTCCCCTCTGAAATGTGGGGCCCTATAGGCGGTTCCTGCTTCTTAGATAATAAATAAATTAATAATTAAAGTAATATATGTTCTCTACGTGTACATCTAAGCTTTCTTTTTCTTGAAACCTTTCTGCATTGGCTTAAGCCAGTAAAGAATGTAAGATGAGAGATTTATAGTTTTTTTTGTTTGATGATACTAAAAGGTTTCTTATCCAAAAAATGTTAGAAGTCCATTTTATCTCATTGAACCTGCTTTCCATTCCATTTTCTGTTTCCCATGGTAACACAAACAATTTATTTTGGTGAAGAAGATGAAGGCAAAGAGCATGCTAATATGCTACTAAATACAATTATAGTTACTGCAAGCAATAATAAATCACATGTATATGTATATGTATATATGTACATGTGTACATGTGATTTATTATTGCTTGCAGTAACTATAATTGTATTTAGTAGCATATATATATATATATATATATACATATATATAGTTATATACAGAGAGAGAGAGAGAGCTGGTAATAATATGGAATTCCGACTAGATATAAACTATCTATTGCAAACATTGGAGGATTTTCAATTAGTAGCAATTGTATGAATTAAATAACCATATATATCAATGATCAAGTATCATAAAACTGCTTATCAAACCTTGATTAAATTTTAGCATCTGCTGAGGTTTCAATCAAAGAGTTTTTGGCGTGACTTACTTTCTTTTTTGATGATAGCAATTATTTGTTAGGCGAGAGTGAGTTTTTAGTATGTAAGATTCATACAGAAAATGAAATGGTTTGGCTTTAGAGTGTCATGATCCGAAACAAAATTGTATTACTTGAAGTTTTTTTTTTTCCAGATTCATCCTATGCTAATGACCCTCACAATAATGCATTATAAATATGCAATGACTGATTGATGCTAGATGCTTTTGGTATTTATAAGTTGTATAATGGAATTGTTCCTATGAATCTCAGTGTTACAACTCAAAGTATTGGACTTCTTTCATATACCTTCTTAAGGGAGACTGGACATGAAGATATTGTGGTCCCAATGGTAAAGTAATATTCAAAGAAACAATCTTTTTTTTTTTGTTTTTCTAGAACCAAATGCTATATTTGTTTTTGTGGAAAGGTGCAGAATGTGACATTTTTTGGATTACTACTATATATATTGCTTGAAGTTTTTATTTGCTATAGGAGCATGTAGTGACCTCTGATATTTCCACGAAACCATATGTAGGTGGATTATGAAATGACTCTTGGTGGACAACAAAAAAGCATGATTCGTTCCACTCAAGAGGATTGGTCTCACAATTTATCAACGCTCTTGCAATGGTCTCCTTACACGTCAGAACCCGATCTACTCAAACAAGTAAGACACATATTTCATTTTTTCTTAAATTTTGTGTTAGAGCTTGCAATGTCTTGATGTTTGTGCTTCTGTGTGTGTGTGTGCGTGCATGTGATTATATCGTTAATGCTACTCTTCCTGCAGTAATAAAACTGCTGTTGTCACTGAAAACTAGAATTATGCTCCATTATTGCGATTCAAGCATCAATTTTAAAGGAATTGTAAGAAAGCATTTGCTAGAAACGTCTTCCAAGACAAATAAACGTGGGGCACATGCATTACGGCCTTATAATAATTCATCTTAAATTATATATATTACTGGGTGTTAGCACTGATGTTTGTTTCCTATTTATCCTTTGATGCTGTGGTACTCAATTCGCAAAATAAATCCTCTAACTTTTTCTTTGCACCTTACGTAATTTATATAATATTTGCTGCAACTTATCCTGTGACATATCCTTGGGGTACAATTTCAATCCAAATTCTATATGCTTCTAGGAGATTTTCCTGATGGTGATAGAGAAGTTTGCAATAATTCATTTGGATTTTGCTTAACTCTTTAAACCAAGTGAACAGATTTTGATAAGAAGGTTGATCGAATTCAGGTTCCTTTTTGAGGTAGACAATGGTAGAAGGTATAGTTCTTTATTTTCAGTCAGATTTAGTTTTCATGAAAAGAACAAAACCAAAAATGTAGGCGGCTAATATAAGCTCTTTACCTCGCGGGGTAGTTTCCAATGCATGTCTCATCATAATGATTTTCCAAAAGAAATTAAATAGTCAATCTCTCATATTATCCATTCGGGTTAAGCTACAAAATGGTTTTCTTTCAAATTGAAACTTGTAGGAGAGCATCATTGAGATGCTTATCCTACAATCTCAGCTTTTGTATTGGTTTTCTACCAGATCTATAATATTTTTAAACTTGCAGTGATCGGTCTTTGTTGCCGTCTTTCTTTAGCCTTGCATTGATTATGGAGATTTAGCTGGAAGACCTAAGTAGCCGAAACGTTTTGGATACGGGAGCGGGAGCGGGGTATCCGATACGCGGAAACGGCAAATTTTTTTTTGACCCCGGATTCGGCGTAGGATATGGCAGTACAAAAACTCTATAAAAATTAAAAAATATATAAATCTCAGCCTTCTAAATAGGAATTTAATTATAAACCACATATTATGTATATGAAAAACAAGATAAAAGACAAGTTCTACTATTAACTATAAATTTATAATAATGTATAGTATATACAAAACGAATAAAATTAAATTTATAGTGTATGTTATAGATTGTATAAAATTAAATAATGTATTTTATATAAATGTATACAATGTACAGTATACTGTATAAGTTGTATACACCATAGTTGGAATACTCACATAGTTGTATTTTTAATTACTAATTTGTCTACAGGCGATCAAAGCTCATGATTCTCTCAGTAGATTGCAAGAAGTTGCTTGGTCCAAAAAGGTGCAAAAATGGATTTTATGAAAATAAGAAAAATATTGCCATCAATGCGTAGAGCTCGAGAAAATATAGACTTTTAGAGAAAATGGCACCTGAAACGGAGCCACAGAATGAAAGTTATGGCTCATGCAAGTTTTTGTTGCTACATCTTCCTGGACCCTTTCCAAAAATGGCAAATTTTTTTCTATGCTTGTGTTTTCTTCACCAAAAATCCAAAAAAGGAAAGAAATGCCAAAAATGAAAAAACACGATTTGAGAAGAAAAAATCAAGAGAAAATGCGTTTTTTGCTATTGGGAGCGGCCAGAGGCCTGCGGAAACGACCGGGTATGACCTGTTCCGTACCCGGCTGTTTCCGCAAGCCTCTGGCCGCTCCTTGCCCGCTCCCAAGCCGCTCCCGTTGCCGCTCCCGCTCCCTGCCGCTCCCGCTCCCTGCCGCTCCCGCTCCCTGCCGCTCCCGCTCCCGTCGCCGCTCCCGTACCTGCTCCCAAGGCCCTTGGCTGCCGTTTCGGCAACTTAGTGGAAGACTATCAAACACTTCATTTTCAAATGCAATAAAATTTGTTTTGGATACCGGGAGGAGCTTATCTTTGTATTATTATTTTCCAATTCAGTGTGTTCGTTTCATCTTGGTCAATGGTAGTCTTTGGGAGCAACTTCTCCTATGGTTCATGGTCTATCATAATCTTTTCTTTTCTTCTGTCCTCAATTATATCCTTTGTAAAAATATTTCTCCCTAATATAACAGTGTGCTAAGAGACTATAGTCAAATAAGCCAACAAGCTTTTTAAGCTTAAAATTGCTTTGTAAAGCTGAATTAGGGCATGTGAAGAGCAGATTCTTGCCTTTTGCTGTTGGAATCTTTTCTCAACCATTCTTAACTCATCTGAAAGATGTTCAATTCAATCTCAGGTGCAGGATAGCTTTGAGATCCAGGAATGCTCCTGCAGAAGAGGGGCCACTAATCCAGGTGGCTGTTCAACTTGGGAGCCTCTTCAGTGCACACCTAGGCCAACCAAAGCTTTTATTGTTTCCCTTGTTCCCTTGTTCCCTTGTTCCTCTGTTTAACATGTAAAAATGTAATTGAGTTTTGTGTTTAACATGTCAATGTCTACATAATGTTGAGACAAATATGATGTGTGGAATCTGACAATGTCATACATGAATTTGTTTCTAAGTACCTGGGAATATTGATTGAAACAATCCTCATCTTTTTTTTTTCATGATGTTAAATTGATGTTTTCTGCTTTTTGGGGGCTAGCGAGTAGTTGAACACATTTATGTTTTCTTCTTATCTTGAATAAATATTTACCTGTCAACCATAAGAAGACTGAAGTGACATTTCTTTTTTCCATGAGCAAGGGGAGGTTAAAGAAAGTAATGCCTGGACATTGTTTCTTTGGCATGCAATTGTCAATTGGAAATATAGTTATCAATCTTTGAACCAAGATTGATGTAGGGCAACATATTAGTCTTATTTTTTAGGTGCATTGAGAAAAATATCTTACATTTCCTTGTTCAACTGTTAGGAAGAAATAGCTAGATGGAAATAAACAGAAGTAGTTCCATGGAATACTGAACATGATAGGATTGGGTACAAACTAAATTTAATCTGGCTGACACTCGGTACTGATATGAACAATTATAACAATTAAAAGAGCTCGAATAGATTGCTGCAACTGTACATGTGTACGTGCTTTACCCTCATTTGCATTATGTATGTATAAAGAGTACAAAGGATGCACCATAAAGATTCGAGGAGGAGTATACCATCTGTGCTTTGCAAAACATAAGTAGATTCTAATCTGCTTTCAAGTTGAGCCCTATTTACCTCATTGTTGATGCGTGTTTATGACACCAAAAAATGATAGAGAACAAGTCTCCTCTCATTTTAAGATCACTAGAAGTAATCTAGGGCACGAGTTGCGGGTATGCAGTCCTATAAACGACTAAGTGGTAGAATAGCAACGCGTGGTTGTCAATTTCACCAATCAAGAGAAGTCCGGCTACCCTTGTTAGCCTTTTTGTTAACCCCATGCTTTTCAAAGAGATCCTAATCTAAATGCTCCTGATCTAAATGGCCATGCACAATGATGCTATATTATAGGAGATCCCTTTTGAAGTAAACATAAAAAGAGAGAGGGCAGGGAAGACACAGAGATTCTTCAGATTACTAGAATAGATTAATCCCAAGCTTCCTATGTCAAGAGATCATGAACTTGTTCAAACCAATATCTATTTTATCCTACCTATTAGTCAAAATCAATTAATTACGGTGCAAGACTCTAGGGAACGTGATCAGCAGCAATACCTTGCAGGAGATCTTTTTTTAAGATGAGGACAGTATGAAAGATAGCTTGTGCACATCCAAACAGAAGATCATAAACAACATAAAATCCAAATGCAGAGCAATTAAAACCAGTTTAACTCAATTCTAGTAATCTACCACATCAAGATCACAAGACTGCTCAATCAAACATTTGTTCAACACTGAGAAAACGGAGGAAGAAAATGAAACTCATTAACTCCTTGAAAAATCCAAAATTTCACTTCTATTGCCATAATTCCCCCCCTTGGGGCAGTTACAAATGTACATATAAATAGCCAAACTAGGCACCGCCAATCTTACCCAAAACAGACGTGGTAGGTGCACAATATTAAATGATTTACAGTTATCAAAGTGCGCAAACAATTTAAAATGTCTAAGCGGCAAATAATTCCTTGCAAAATGAGCTTGGCCATTGATCAAAGAGAAGTTCCCCAATTCAAGGCTGCTACTAAGGTGGCGCTGTGGAAGTGGAGGGTTGTGAGGCAGCTCGCTTTTGATTCTGCAGGGCCATGACACATTGGAGGTAATCATTGTCAATCTTGGTCATGTGGACAATGGGTGCTCTAAACAATTCATGTTCCTTGGCAAGGAGTCTTGCAGGATTAGCCAATGATAGTCACAAGGCTTCCTTGTAGGCATTTGAATTTCTCCACCCTTTTTCTTGCATGACTGATCAAATTGACCATGTCATTACCCCCTGCTTGGTTGGCAGCTTGGATTTGTTGCTTGAAGGCGACCATAAATTGTGCCAACTGTGCCAAGAAGTAAGGTGGCAGGGCCAATGAACCATCAGGCAAATAAATGGGCGAAATTGGCCTTGACTAGAAGTTGCTGGACCTTCTATTTTGTTGCTTCAATTTTTCCCATGAGCACCTCAAAATCTGCTTACCATTGCCCTATGTCAGTCCTCATTTGGAGAATGAGCCTCTGAGCTACCCCCACATCATATTCTATTATAATGTCCAGATGGGGGAACAAGTTGTCTCTGGAACTTGTTTAGCTTTGCCAATTTGTCAATTCTTCCATAGACGCCCAGGAAAGATACGGCCTTGCTCCATGCTCCTTGTAACTGCCCCCTTAGTCTGGACTTTGTGGATAGAAGCAAGCATTTCATACAGACTTCTGATTACTTGTTCCACCTCTACAGCAATATTGGCAGGGACCGTAGCTTTGGCTTGGGCTTGCAACCGTTGCATTTGTTGTTGTAGGCCCTGTACCATCCTCTTGTTATCAGATGCATGAAGAAGAAAAACGAGTTATGTGTTGAAGCCGAATGCATTGTCAAGAATGGACGCAGCAGAGTTTATTTATTAAAGAGAGGTGGTTACATTCAATTTTCAGTTTACATTCAGTTAGAGGCAGTTCCCAACTGCATAACTGATGGCTTTCAATATAAATATTCAACACCCCCTCTTAATGACTAACCCAAAAACAACATTAAGTTTGTCTCGAAACTTTACAAATAATAAAGGACCAAGGGATTTAGTCATTATATCGGCAGACTGCTCCCCTAGAAAGACAGAAATGAAGAGAAACATCACCTGAATCAACCAATTGTTGGATACGGTGATGATGGATTTCAATGTGCTTAATTCGAGAATGGTATATAGGGTTCTTTACCATTTTTAAGACACCTTGATTATCACAAAAAAGTGAAAGAGGTGTAACAATAGCTTGAGGAAGATGAAAATCAATCAGAATCCTATTAAGCCATACTGCTTCACAACTAGCACTAACAACTGCATTTGTAATCTACTTCAGTGGGAGATATGGCTATAGTCGGCTGAAGCTCACTCTGCCAAGAAACAACTCGTGAACCAAAAGAGAAGATATATCCAGTGGTGGATCTCCGAGTATCCATTGATCCTTTAGATTCGGTATAGCCAATCAATCTGAAATTTGCAATTCTTTGATACAGAATGCCAAAGTTAAGAGTTCCTTTGACATATCTTAGAACTCGTTTTGCTGCTCCCTAGCGAATGAGTTTTGCTTTAGACAAGAACCGAGAACGATAGCTAGCAACAAAACATAGATCCGGTCGTGTAGTTATGAGGTAGATCAAGCTACCTACCAATTGTCTGTACAATGATTCATCGACCAATGGTGAATCATCATGAATTGAAAGTTTCAGCCCAACCTCCATAGGTGTAAAAGAAGAGTTATAATCACACATCTGAAATTTCTGTAAAAGGTTCGTGGCACACTTAACTTGAGAAATGAAAATCAAGTCAACACGTAGCTAGAATTCTACACCAAGACAATAGTGAAGGAGGCCTAAATCAGTCATGTCAAAAGCAACATAAATTTGATTTTACCTTATGAATTGCAACATCTCCACTGCTTGTGATGGCAAGGTCATCAACATAAACAATAAGAATTATAGTGTCATCACCATCGCTTTTGACATAGAGATTTGGATTAGAATGACTCCATTTGAAGCCTAAATCTTTGAGATGTTTATCTATCTTAATATACCAGGCTCGAGGAGCCTGTTTAAGTCGATACAAGGACTTGATCAATCTGCATACTAGATGCTCATGACCATATGCTTGAAAACCCTCAGGCTGTGTCATATACACCTCTTCCTCCAAATTGCCATTTAAGAAAACACTTTTGACATCCATTTGATATACTTTCCAACAAAACTGAGCTGCAAAGGAAAGAAGTAACTGAAAAGTGATCATCTTCCACTAGGAGCAAAAGTCTCCTCATAGTCTATCCCCTCCTGTTGCGAAAAACCTTTTGCAACAAGCCGAGCCTTGTACTTATCCAAAGTACCGTCTGCTTTGCACTTGATTTTGTACACCCATTTACAACCACTAGGATTTTCCCCTTGAAGCAATGCCACCAACTTCCAGATCTTATTTTTAATCAAGCCGTCATACTCTAGTTGCATGGCAGCTTCCCATTCTAGAATGCCTTGTGCTTCAAAGTATTTATGTGGCTCACAAATAAGCAGAAGATCAAAAGCAAGAGAAAATTGAGCTTGCTTGGAATAATCAATCGTCTTACCAACTCATTGAGACCAGCCATCTAAGAGAGGAGGCAATTCTTCCTTCCGCAGAGCTTGAATAGTGGAGTAAGACCACTTAGGCCGCCGTTGAACTGAGGATGTGGGATCTAGTTGTGGTGCTTTTGAAGGCGAAACCAATGCAAGTTAATTTCCTGGAGACTCAAAATTCTCAGCCGGAGAGTGCATAGACTGTACTGGAGTCCGTGGAGGAGTATTTTCCTTCTCCATTACTACCCCTTGCTGTTTGCTGCTCCCTTGCTAATTACAACCAAAGAAAGACTCAATTTCTTTTACATCAACATCTCAACTAACAATGATTTTATTAGTGGAAGTATCAATCAATTTATAGGCTTTAGAATGATCACTATACCCAACAAAGAATCATTTAGAACATTTGGATTCTAACTTTCTCCTCTTATGATTAGGAACCAAAGTATATGCAGCTGAACCAAAAAGATGAAATGCTGATACCTCAGGCTTGATTTGGGACCAAGCCTCTTCCGGTGTGATCTCTTCCAAAGCTTTGCAAGGACTCCGATTGAGAATATATACCGTTGTGTTAACGGCTTCATCCCAATACTTATAAGGCACTCCTCGACTGTGCATCATGCATCTTGCCATATCCATGATGGTTCTGTTCCACCTCTCTACCACCCCATTCTGTTGTGGGGTATATGGGGCTGTCAACTGTCGTTGAATCTCTTCTTTACTGCAGAAATCTGTGAACTGTTTAGAGGTGAACTCACCCCCATTATTGGATCTCAAAGTCTTGATCCGCCGGCTGGTTTGGTTCTCCACCAAGGCCTTGAACTTGACAAAAGAATCAAAATAATTGGACTTCTTCAAAAAAAAGACCCAATTTGTCGGGAATGGTCATCCACCAACAAAAGGAAATAATGTGCACCAAGGACTGTGGGAGTCTTCCACGATGGCTCACACAAATTTGCATGCACAAGATCCAAGAGCCGCTTTGCATGCCACACACCTGTAGCTGGAAAAGGCTTCTGCATTTGCTTTCCTGCAAAACAACCAACACACATCCTATTTTTCTTGGATAGGAGGTAAACTAACAACCATGTTGGCTCCATGAAGGCGGACCAGATACTGAAGGTTGAGATGTACATATCTCTCATGCCACAAAATGCTGGTATTGCCTTCCACAACTAAGGCATGCAAGTTGACAGTGGCAGGGCCAACCTGCCTATTCAGACCACCATGCCCAATCCCCAGGGCAACAACCTTATTTTGCTTGATGTCAGACATAATACATTGTTCGCCAGAAAAGTTTACAGAGATATTAGGATTATCAGTTAGCTGACTGGTAGATAAATTCTTATTCATGTTAGGCACATATCTATCATTTTTCAAAAGCAATTTAGTGGTATTTTTCAACACAATACAGACACCCCTATCCCTTCTACAACATGGGATCTCCCATCCCCTAAAGTAACTGAATCAGAAGAACATAAATTAGCATGAAAATTGACATACCAATCTCTCTGACACATGAAGTGCCGTGATGGTCCGGAATCAAAGAACCAGCACCAAGTAGGGCTGCCACCATCCGAGAAAGATGCCTTGAGAGCATACTCATCTTCTAACTCGTGTTCAATTGTTGCCACATGTGCCTGCCCCTTCTGCTTCTTCAGGGCATTTTGTTGCTTATGACAATCCTTCTTCACATGACCAAGTTTGTGACAATAGTAACACTTCACTTGAAATTTAGGAGAGGAAGTAGATGTATCAGCATGTCGCTTCCACTTTCCTTTGGATTGAGCAACAAAAACGCTCTCAGATTGTCTAGAACTGGACTCTTGAGTCTGTGTTTGTCTTCGTTCCTTTTGCAATTGGTATGAACTCACCTTGTCAAACGTAGGAGTTTGACTCTCAACCATTAAATGGAGAGCTTCCACAAATGACTCATATGAAGAAGGTAGGCTATTTAGAACTAGGGCCACCATATCATTGTCATCCACCTTTTTGTTGATGGAAGACAACTGGTCTCGGAGGTCTTTCATCCGAAGCAGGTGCTCAAACAACGATCCACCTTGTAACTTTATGGAAAAAGCATATTTTTCAGGTATAACACCCAACTCTTCTCCGACGTCTGATATTTATCCTTGAGATTTGTCCACAACACGCTAGCTACAGTGGCATTTCAGACCTCAGGTATCAATCAAGTAATAGAGCCTCCTTATGATGTTTGTCATAATCCGTGAAGTTCGTAACATGTCTACCTTCACTACCTGTGATTATTGTATCACAATCACAAAATTTTTAAGTGTCCGAATTTTGTGGCTCCATGCATTGAAATTTGCGCCCTTCAACTTTTGTGTCCGACAAAACATGGTTAGAAATATTCGGCATATATTACTCCAAAATAACATAAATAATAAATAATGTTTTGCCCTTCAACCCTTGTGACTGTAGAGAGTAGAGACTGTACTCGATCAGCAAATGAATGCCCTGGAAACAGACTTTGCCTTCAAACGTGACTGTTAAAATACCATGAACCGTGATTGTGAAAATACCATAACAGACTTTGCAGTCAATACTGGAATTCAAGGCTCAGTGAACAGGAAGATAAAATCCGCGACTCAGCAGTGAACAAGAAGACAAAATCTATGACTGTAAAGGAACAGGAACACAAAGTCTGCGACTGTAAATTTGTGCTCAAATCCTCTGCGACTGTAGAAACAACAATCTTTGCCCTCAAAATGGCGACCTCTGCCCTCAAAATGACAAAAAAAAAGATAAAAATGCTCTTCACAACTGTAAAATCCACGAAAACCCACGATGGTACACAGCGTGCCCTAGATTCCTGCAAATCACGACCTCCACAGGATTCTTTCTTCCTCGAACTGAAAATCTTGCTCTGATACCAATGTTATCAGATGTATGAAGAAGAAAAACGAGTTATGTGTTGAAGGCACTGTCCAGAATGGACGTAGCAGAGTTTATTTATTAAAGAGAGGTGGTTACATTCAGTTTTCAGTTTATATTCAGTTAGAGGCAGTTCACAACTGCATAACCAATGGATTTCAAAATAAAGATTCAACACCTCTTGTTCATATCGTCTGTGGACTCGATTAGAGATACAATGCCCTCTTGATACTCTTGAACCTCTCTTCGACTTGTCCTCCTCTTGGGATTAAGAGAAAATAGAACTTGCGCTGTCTCCTCAGTGATGCGGACAGTGACGCTTGTGAGCTTTCTTTTAGTTACTTTCTTCATCTGGCTAGTGGATTGCTCAAATTGGAGCGTAATCTCAAGTTGGGTCGATGATAATCATTTCAGGCCTCTGTAATTGAGCAATTTACAAGCTCTGGATCCACTCTTGATCAGATGAAGAAGTTGAAGATGGGGCAGCTACGGTGCTAGGTGGGATAGTGGAAGAGATCATGGATGTTGAGGTTTCCATCAAGAGGAGGGGTGAAGAAGGTGTTGATTGTGGTATGGAAGTAGGCGTGGGGAATGCAAAAGTAATGGAAGTGGTGATAGCGGTGGTGGTAGGAAATAGAAGAGAAGTCGGTGGCAGTGTGAACCTCACTTACTTTGCTTTTGTCTTAGCTATGCTGGGTGAGGCTCATGTTCTAGCAACTAAACTAGGAAATTTAGCCTTAAACCGAATCCTAGAAGAAACAAATATCACTAAAGGATCTATTGTAGACAAAGGAGAAGAAGTGACTAGAGGACTTACAACAGTTATGACTGAGGTAGGGGCAGCTGGAGTAGGGGACTGTTGTTGTGGAGGAAAAACCGCAACCTCCTCTTCAACATCCCAAGGTCCTTCAAAGGTTAGAGGTGCTGAGGTGCTTGGCCTCTGCTCCAATGGTGCAGTGATTGCCATTTTAGCAGTGACTAGTGGAGGTGCCATCTAAGTTGTCACCAGTGCAGGATTTGAGCAGATTGTAGAGTGGCCTGTAGGGCAGGCTGCGGAGGAGGCAGAGGTGAAGTCCTTTTGGCAGGAGGAGGTAGAGCATGCATTATCTTCTGAGTCAATGGCAGCGAAACTCAAGGTTGGGACCCTTGTGTAGGAGGTTGTAATGGGGCCTCCTTAACTCTTGGTGTTTAAGATGGAAATATCCAAGCCAATCTCATCTTCTTTAGTGCATCCTCCTCACTGTATTTGTCTTTGAACATATTGTCCTAGTGGCGGGGCTGAAACTTGAATTCCATGGCCATTTTGCCTCCTAAACTAGCTTTAACCCTGCCCCTAGGATCAGAAAATCTGAGCTTATTCTTTTGCAGGCTGAATGATGGCCTATGGGCAACAACAATCCTCAACATGTTCTATGTTCTGATCTGTGTCCTCCCAATGTGGCATGTGATAGGATGTAATGAGGCCAACTTCTTATTTATAAGCATGCCACCACACCGTGGACCAGTTGGTATACTATTTCCTGCTCTGCCAACTTTTCTGGCACAAACCTAGGCAATTTGAACAGTGGGATCAAAATTCCATCCACCCTTATCACTGTCCAATCAGGGAAATACTAGTAGGAGCCTGTAGTGCTCAAGAGTTCTTGTAATCTGTTCTGAGAGCCTTGGCATGGACTTCTCAGTGATGTGGGCGAATATAGGAGGATATAGATGAATTGTAATTTCTAAAATGCAGCCCCTGAACCTATGAATCTATAATTGAGAGAAAGCCTTGTTCATTATAATGTTGGATTGGGGTGTCGGGGCAGAAATGGTTGAGAACTTATCTATAGCACATATGGCATCGATCAGGTAGGTCATCATGTAGAAGCTAGAATGATTTTGTTTCACACTCGTAACCCGCTGTGCTAGATTAAAGCAAATGATTTCTCCTAGGGCAAGGACGTTGCCTTGTTCAATTATCAAACCCAACAAGGTCACCCACACTTGGTTAACATAAACAATAGACTCCATGCCAAAAACCCTGTTCATTAAAAACCATAACAATCCTAACCCTAGGCCAGAAGCACCTGATAGAAATGGTGTCTATATCTTGTTTAGAGGACTAATGCTCGGGGTTCTCGGCCCACAACTTAAAAGTTGCCTCTACAATTGTCTCTTTTAGCCGATTCAAGGCAACCTCTTGATTATACACAGTATCTAAGGTAGAGAGCTGGTAATACTTTTCAAATGCTACCCCGTCAATGTAAGCGATTCTATGCTGCTTTAGGAGGGAGACCACCATGTCATCTATACAATTAGTGACAGAGAAGATGGGAAAGAGCAAGTTCGCACAGGGAAATACCTCAGGCTTAGTGGCAACATAGTGTCAACCGGCTCTCTTAATGGCAAAATAATCCTTGGCATAGTCTGCTGACTTTCTGCGACCAAATCTTTCTGGACAGAGACTACTTCATTGAAGACACCAATATAATGTCTGAGCTGAAGGTTGAGCACGTTTTGATGAAATTGGGTGTCCTTAAATAGCTGGCTAGTCCTGATTGAGAAATGATAAGACTGTGTTGTCTTTTGCCATTGATTTCAATTAACAGACCTTGGTTTACAATTCTTTGCTGCTTAGCTCAGTATTTTGCACTTGAAACCTCTTAGACTATGTATGCTATGGTTTCAATAGCTGCAATGTTTGTGAATGGCCAACAACGCCTAATTGCTTTTTGAATCAGATTCACGCCTTTACTGCCATCCATGGGCATTAATGGGTGACAGGCTTGAGAGAATTAAGTCATTGCATTATTATGCTGATTTGGCTCGAATTGAGGCTTGCTTGTCCACCTGTCACGCCCTGATTGGAATAGAACTTGGCCACGGGCGCCATTGGATTGATATCATCCTTTTGCAAAGCTCTTTGTCGTTACTGCAATTAGACTTTTGAAGATCCCTTCTTAAAGTATGCCATGTGTCTTGGTGGGCCTGTAAAAGGGCTTGTGGGTCATTGCGGAGTGCTCCAGAGAGGCCAGGTGGCATTTTGTGCTGATTGGACGACATGCAAAGTGTTTCAAGCTCTTCGGAGGTGCTAAGTGGTATTTTTGACCAATTGGACTGCATGTGAAGTTTTTCAGGCTCTTCGGAGAATGCCAGGTGGCATTTTGTGCTGACTAGACAGACCACATTTGAAGTGCTTCGGAAAGTACTTTCTACTTTGTGGTTGATGTGAAGTATCCTGCAGGCCTCACACTTGGACAACTAGTAGGTTTTAATGCCCATGGAGTATGAAGTGCCCTGCAAACTTCACTCTTGGACAGTAGACGGATTTTAAGGCCGACAAAGTGCAAAGTGCCTCGCAAGCTTTACACTTGGACAGCTGGCAGATTTTAAGGTCCGCAAAGTGCAAAGTGCAAAGTACGGAAGCCAATTGTTGAGTTGTTGAGTGATGTGAAGCACACAGTGCGAAGTCCCAAGTACAGAGTCTTGTGAAGTGCGTAGTATGGCATGCAAGGTCTTGCGAAATGAAAAATATTCTAAGTTAGATTACAATGCAAAAGATATAACAAAATATATGATCCCATAGTCTCAAAAGATAAGGAAAAAACCTTCTGCATAACCTTAAAAGATAAATCTCCTTTGACACCTTAAATAACTTTCCCCACGATCAAACAAGGCGCTGACATTCCTAAATATAGACCTAGGGCAAAATATTGAGTCCCTACTTAAAAAATGACCATTCGAACCCAATTGCGTGGAAGAACTTTAGGACAAAACTATGGGTCTCCGTTTTAAAGGAAATGGGGGAGTGTTGTGCACAACACTCATCTGTATTAGTAAACATGGTCTGGGTGGATTGGCAAGGTATGCTTTGCTCCCAATCTTGGTAGGAGGCTGAAACCTAAGGGGTACATAATTTGAACAATAGATTTATAAGGTAAACTGAAAATTTCCCCTTATTCCCATAAGGGAATTCTTATACACCCAAAAGACCTGTGGGTTAGGCTGGGACCTAACAAGTCACCTTTTCATTTACCCTTTATGCATGTCTTTGAGCTTTGGGACTTTGAAAGTATCAAATTCATCCAATTTGTTTTTTCATGAATTATTGCTAGAATGCACCCTATATTACTTTGTGCCATCATGGTACATGGCGTATTTTTGGTATGCACTTTTTTATCTGTGACTTCTTTTTGTTGCCCATGTGTATATATAAGATCCATATTTGTTTGATTATATTGCACACTTTTCAGAAACAATTTCCTCTTGGATTCTTCAGTATGTTTGAGGATTGTGTACTTATTCTTCTTGCTTGTCAATTGGGCAGTTTGATGATATTGGGCCACATGGAACGAAAGTTGTTGTTTATAATTTATGGCTAAATGATGACGGTCAAATGGAGCTTGATTTTGAGTCTGACAAAGAGGTAAACTGATACCATTTTTACCAGCTTTTGAGGTTGTCTAATATTTACTGGAGGGCATGTCCCTTAAGTTGATGCTGTTAGTTTACCCTTAGTAAAAAGACAATCAATATGTGCATGGCAATAGTCTAGGATAAATTTCAATGCTGATTTGCAAATGGATAATGAACTTAAATGGAAAATGGGCAGGATATTCAATTGAGGGGAGCACCTAACGATAAACAATTCAATCAACAGCATATCTCAAACCGATTACGCTATTCTCTTCGTGTAAGAGCAATTCATTATATTAAAGATGTTTTGCTTTGCCGAAACAAGAGTATTAGGTTTATAAAACCATACCAAGTTTCTTATTCTGACATAAACCATGGTCTAATATGCAGCGTTCTTTTCATTTGCAGGTATATTCTTCTATATTGTATCTTCAGATGCCAGATAATTTCAAAATTATTTTACGTGGCCGGGTGGTAGAACATCATAAGATTGCTAATGATCTCAAGTTTCCTGAATATATTTTATACAAACCACAAGTTGGAAATAACAAGGAGGTCTGCTTGAAACAAGTTTAATTTTTTAGATGGTGGTTTGTTTGTCATGAAAATGTTTCTATTCCTAGAAGTTTGATCTCTTTATATTTGTTTTATATTAATAGAAGAATTATTTTTCTGTTGATATCATTCAAGTTGTGTAATGTATTTTCTATTTATTTTGATATCCTTCAAGATCTGTAATGTCTTTTTCTATATATTTTCAAAGCATCTTATCTTATGAGTTGTGATCTTTAGGTTAATGTTATTACTACCATTGGGTTTACGAAGGAGGCTCCTCTTGTGAATGTGCATGGCTTCAATGTTTATCACAAGAATCGTCTTATAATGGTAAGCTATCTGTCATAGTATACTTGAATTTTCTTTTGAGGTTGTTATGTAGGTATTTCACATCCTCTTGTTATATTGTTTGTGGTCATAAATTTCCTTCAAGGGTTCACCATAAATTGTATACCAGGAGACTGTTTAGCTTGTTAGTGTTTTTATATATCGATCACCAGAAGAGTGTCTAATGTCAAATTTCTTGTTAGCTTTATTAATATTTCTATATATTGTTTACTGGCATACTTCCATTGGTTTTGTGTAGTGAAGAAGTCCCTGTAGACTGTAATTTTCATCTAGCATGAACTTAGGACCAAATACTTGTGAATTAAATGTTTCTCCAAATTTCCAGGATAGAGGGATGGGGAAAGGGTGGACACATTTTCGGGACAGCAATTTTTTTCGAATTTTGGAGATGTCTAGTAACATATATCTATGTTATCTTAAAAATTCAGAAATATATAAAAATATGTATAAATTTAAAAATATTTCAAATTAATGTATTTGAAATACTTCTAAGTTTATAAAAAATGTATATTCATATGTGTGGGTGTGTGTACAATGTGTTTGTTTCTTCCAAATTGAGGAACATCCTCAAATGCAAACAGGAAATGACATTTACATATTTGTGGAGTGCGTCCCTGCTAATTTGTATACCTTTTAAATTTATAAAAAATGTATATTCACACACACACATATACATACATACATATATGTATATGTATATATATACGTATATGTACATATGTATATATACATATGTGTGTGTGTGTGTGTGTGTGCATGTATATATACAATGTATTTTTTTGTTCCAAATTGAGTAACATCCTCAAATGCAAACGGGAACTGACATTTACATATTTGTGGAATGCGTCCTTGCAGAACACTGAGTGGATTTGAGTTATTGAGAAACCAAATATACAGTGTCCGGGGACTTCGATGAGGAAGTCACTTCTCTAGGACTATATGCTGCACCCAAGCAGGAGTAAGACATATAAGATACATATGCACCAGTTTGTGGGATTAGAACTCAGACCCAAATACAAACCTTACATGAAAAATTCACTTTTTAAGGACTTTATTCTACACTTAAGCTCGAGTAAGACATATGAGGCACATAAATACCAGATCACAGGATTAGAATATAGAACCAAATACTTGTCATATTTGAAAGACAAGCATTCCTAGCTACAGTCCATTAAAAAACAAGTTGAACATATTTAGTGAGTGTAGTTTGTTAAGGGGGAAAAGGCCTTGACAGTGTTGAACTTGCAGTGCTGGAAAATTTGGAGAGAAAAGAGTTTAATAAAATAACGAAATTCACTTTTTTGGGTTTACGTCTTCATAAATCCCAATGATCACTTACTGGTGGCTGGTCCTTTCTTTTCCAAAACTGATCTAAGTGGTAGTTTAAGACACAAGTTGGAAAAATATCGAGAAATTAGGAGGTCACCTTGCTGGTGATGTAGTTTATACTTTTGTCATTGCTGCTCAGAATTTGAAACCATTAGATGTGTTGGAAAGCTTATGCAAATTATGCTTTGAAGGGGCATGAAATTGCAATATAAGTAGCGGTTGGAAATTATGAAAATTTTTGTTTTCAGAAATTTTGTGTTGTGATGAATTTGATACCGTGATAAGTTCTCTCAGGTCCCAGGGGGAAAACTTGTGACATCGCCTTTCATATTCTCGAGGAGAAGTGCTTGACATTCCATTTCAGCTGTTTCATTTCTTGCCATGCAAAGCTATAAAAGGAGTGAAGATTAGTTTTGTAGCAAGACATCTCTCTACAAGGATTGCTACCATTACCATTGTACATCTCTCTCCCATATCAACAAAGCTTATGGTTGCATTGCAATATTCTTCTTCTGTCTTCTCTTTATTATATGCTTCAATTTCATTTGTCATAATGCGTCAGATTAGCCTCTCAGTGTGTTCACCGCATTGCCCCTAAATTTTGAAATTTGTGGTATCGGAGCAGTTTGTTGTATGTCCCGTGAAACGAGATCATACTATATGAAGTACAATTTGTGACACAATCCTTTAGATTACCATCCTTGTTGGTTAAAATGGTCACAGGTGGCAGAAAAAGAGAGAACATGAGAACTTTTCCAATTGTTGCTCAATAAAGCCCTTGAGAGGTAGAGGGAGGTGATGGAACAGTTCCCCAAGTTATCCAACAAATCAATCTGGATATCCCTATTTTTGAAGAGAAATTGATGCATACACAATAGAGAAGTGGCTAGACAAGTTGAAATGGTTAATGTAATTTTCTTGATGGTGAAAATAGAACATTTTTGCACTTTTGAAAGTTGCTTCCATGTCAAAAATGAGTGAGGCTCATATTGTGTTCAAAAGAGCCAAGAAGAGGATGAAGAATTATAGTTTAGGATTCATGGACAAACTTCGTAGAGGACATCAAAGAGTACTATTCTATGAAAAATTATGATATGTGCCAAGATTGAGAATAGATAGTGCAGGATTATATCATTCTATTCCATGCCTTGTCAACAAAATTGGGTATAGATGCAATGAAAGACATCGAGTCCTCAAATACTGCTATGGCATGTGTGTATGCATCCAAAAAGAGGCGTGAGTTCTTAAATGCCAGGACACTGGGAGATGCCTATAGGGTCGCGATCAAGATTGAAGCAAAGTTCAAAGGAAAGGAAAGAAAGTACCCTGACCAATAGGCGACAATTCAAGAAAGACTAGGGTGGCAACAATTTTGACAATAAACAAGAAGACTTCTTGACATCAAAATCAACTATAAAAAGTCGCTTCAGAACAAGACCTTTCAAATAAAACGTCGCAAAATGATACCAAAAAGTGATGCACTCAAAAGACAAATGTTGTGCTGGGTTATGAGGCTTGCACCAACATCACCCTCTATGCTAAACAAAGAGAAGCAGATTGCAGGAGCCGATTCTAGTGCTACATTTGCCACCATGAAAATATCACATTTATCCAGAGAAGTCAGATTGCCTCTTCAACTCCCAGATATTGGTGAAGGGCACACATTTATATTTCATTGGGAGGAGTGGTAGTTAGTGTTGAGATATATTGCACCATAGTATATTATTTAAAGTTTTAAACGTATTGGCTAAATAATTACCTGGGTCATTAGGCTATTGGTTAGTTTATTGTTAAGGTGATAAGGATTGCATCCTAAATAGTAGGATCATAGTGAACATATGAGTTGTATAAAGTTTAAACTATAAATATTCCCATTACCTATGAATAAGATCTTTTATCCAGCTTAATATTTTCCAACATTTGGTATAAAAGTGGGCTGAAGATTTGGATCTGGTAATTTGAGAGGAGTATAGCTGAGAGCAGGAAAAATTAAATCTTGGTGAAGATTCGAGACCAGGTTGGAGGTAGTGTGTTAGTGTGAGTGGACTGCCTTTGCAAACGCAGCCCTTATTTAATTTGTTGCTTATTTCTTGTGAGACATTTATAAAGTGGTCAGGCATATTGGAATAACTAAAGGAAGGTCACTGTTTGCACTTTGAAGGAATAATCTGGTATGATGGGCTGTAACTAGACAGGTGCACCTGTGGGCTGCCGATCACGGCATTGAGGAAGTGTGAGGAGTTTCATGTTTTCTGTATGTGAGCAGCAGGATAAAGACGTGAAGGCATAGCGGAGTGTGGAAAATGTAGCGTGCATCTGTGACTAGATGGGTGCACGTGAAGGCAGTGGAATGCACGTCTGTGACTTGACGGGTGTACCTATGGGCTGCTGATCATGGCATTTGAGCAAGTGCGAGGAATTTCACATTTTCTGTACGTGAGCAGCAGCCTGATAAAGATGTGAAGGCAGAGTGGAGTACATGAAAAGTGCTTATGAACAAAGTTTTACTGAAGGAGTTACTAAGGCAAGGTATGAAGAGAAAGTGCAGCAGTAGCAAGAGGGGAAGCGTGATCAGCTGGAGAGGAGAAGTGCAACAAATAGCTCTATAAATAAAATGTAATAAGTAAAATAAGAGTGCCGCAAACAGCCTGTACTAATTGGTGATTGAATGTGTATTTGTTCTGCTTCTTCATGTCTATGTACACCATGTTTCACTATGGATAAAGAAGCATTCAAATTTATTACGAAAAGGGAGGCGTCCTGTATTTTAAAGATAGTGTGATGAAGCAGAAGAGGGAGTCATCCATGTGTTAAGAAGTGCCCAGCAAAAGGATTTTATTTTGAAATAAATAGAAGGGTCAGTGAGGTGCTTGATGCAGAAACACAGCAGCAAAAGGTGAAAGAGGAGTGATTCATCAGCTTGGGCACTCGGAAGTGCAGAAGAATGGCATGACCTAGGTGCATCCGTACAAATGCGTATCAGTTTGGGCATGTTGGAGATTTGGAGCATGTTTGTTTTTAGTATAAATTTTGAATAATATAAAAATATAGGGCTTCTGGTGTTTTTTGAAGGTTTCAATTTTATGAAGTTTGTTTTTAAATTTGTAATAAACTTTTAAATTTTGTAAATTTAATAAATTCCTACCCTTAGTCTGTCTCCAATGAATTACTTTGCTATCTCCTCCCTTGGGTTGTGCAAAATAGCATTGTAAAACACTTGAAAGTTGGGTTTTGCTCATCTCTCATTAAAAGTTAGATTTAATTGTTTTCCCATAAATTTTTTTATTAAAAAGCCATCTTTTTGAACCTAGAAGACAGGTTTTGTAAATGGGTACCTTGTTGGTGGTGCCTGACATCTTTGAAAACCTTTTCAACTATGCTGATAGGAGTCATTCCAGGGGAGGAAGGATTGCTGGTTCTGACAGAGCAGACCCGATCGACAGCTGAAGCAGGCCTGAAAGAACTCAATGATGTATGGCACGAAGAAGGCTGTCCACCTAGCACATTTGGAGATCCATTTGTGCAGTGAAAGATATGCTTGTGTTTGTAGATTGTCTGCGGATTCTGTAGATATGCCGTGTCCTGTAGATAATGGTGCAAAAAGGACATTCCCATCCACAGATTTGGGATTCGCAGTAGTTTCGAGCAGAGAGGGTCTTCATTCGACCCAGGCTCATACTGGACTGCATGTTGCAGGAGTCCCAAAGGTTGGCAAACAGCCCTGCACACTTTATCTCCTGTTTGTTTCCTCGTGGCCAATGTCTGTGACAACTTTTTACATCTTTTATCATTCAGAATTAGGTATGTAAAAAAACGTTCTGCTAAGAAATTTAGAATTTTAATTGTTTTATTTGTGAGAGAAAAAAAATCATTTTTTGTAATTCGTTGTTGCAACCAGGTTAGAAGGGTGTATATATTGTATTCCAGGGCTGTGCCTCCGTTACAATTGGTAAACCTTTTGTCCCCCCTTAAACCTTCCGTTAATCCTCTAAGCATTGATCCCACTGCTGAGTGAATTGTGGATGTTAGGGAAGAAAATTGGATTGTAGCGAATTGTGTCTATGCCTTGGACTGGTGGGATATGGAGGCATTGTGAAAAAACATAAAGAACCCCTACACTATGTGGGTCCCTTATTTCCCTATGCCTCCTTTGACTACCCTGACTACTGAGATTGTAAGATCTCAACCTCTCCATCATGTTCACCTTTGGGTGGCCAAACCGCTGCATCATTTTCATTTCCTTCCCCATCTGTAACATCCCATGAATCTATCTTAAGGCCCTCCAAATATCTTGTGATATGACATCATTCACGTTTCATGTTGATCCCCTCACAAGGGTGCCACTCGGTGTTGTACTATGTTTTGCTTTTTTTGCTAGTACTAGGAAATAATATATGTATATATATATATATATATATATATATATATATATATATTTCTGTAATGCTTCTCTAAAACATTGGGGCAGTGAATATGTGTACACGTGTTTTTCCTTCTAATCTTTGAGCAGTGCTGAATATTCGATTTTTTGTAAATATTGCTCTGAAATTTTCGCTTCTAGCAATAGCTACAGCATTTTTTGGTTAACTGGTTGTGTGTCTGAGAGTTAATGTCCCCTACTTTTCGATGTATATTTTATTAATAATATTTAAAGTTATTGAATATTTTAGAACCCTTACAATATATGTTGAAATTTATTCTTAACATAACATACTTCTTTATTCTGAAGTATTTTCTTATTTCATTGTGTTTATAACTTTTATTTTATGTATAAGTTAAAAGATGATTTTATTAAAACACACAATAAACTAATTGAAGTAATCCTAACAAGTTACAAAACCATTAAACATTAACACCTTATATGCATTGGTGGACTATTAAGATATATTTAACACTCAACAAACATTGCATTAAATAAGACAACCATTTGTATTAATTATTAATAGCTAAGTTTATAACCACTCTAGTATTTTTAATCCAATTATGGGGATTGACATGTTAACAATGACATTGCCATTCCTCATAAGAGGACTTTTTACATAAAACAACTAGCAGATGTACTATTTTCTTAACCCTTAGGTTATTATTTGAGAGAGAACATTCTATACTTGATTGAAACATGTACTAAATTACTAATTGGAAACTACTAATATTTTGCTTGTTGATATATTGTTATAAGGTCCTAATTAAAAACTACTAATCAATTAGGAAACTACATAGTGAAAATGTTCACTAAGCGCATAACATATGAGAAAACAAAACACACCTATGTATTTTTCTTTGTGTGCATTATTGGCATATGCTTATTTGGATATACTATTATTTTTGACTTCGATCTGTTTAATTGATAGTTTTTTAAATTTGTCATTGACAAATTATTATGGATTGACAACCTAAGACTTAAACCAAATTCTCTCTGTTTTGTTCAATATAAAATAAGAAATTAAGATTTTATTCTTGTCCAAAGATTTAGTATCTTTATCTCAAATTTTAGTGAGCGTGTGGGATCTACTATAGTTTGAATGCATTGTTTTAGGGGAACATTCATTTCTATAGTCCCTCTACTTACATCAAAGACATATTCTTCAGCAAATGTAGTATGTATGGTTACTACCTCATTCTGCATAGGTGTCATAAAGCTACTCATTCTCATAGATGACCTAGGGCAATCTACCTTTTGTAAAGGATATTACAATGTATGCTGTAAATTCATATGGCCCGACCCTCTAGAGGAGCTTTGCCAAGTCTGTCACCTTGCAGACAATTTTCTACCTGCAAGATTTTGACCTAACATAAGTTTTCTTCCGCAACCTCTTACTCAATGTTAGAAATGTTGAGGCAAATTTCGAGGATTAAGAGGCCATTATTTCCAAAATAGATTCTTTTTTATCTCCAAAAGAAAGATTTTCATTTCATTCCTCACCGCAGTTGTTTGAAAAAAACAATCCCTGACCCACATAGCTAAGAATTGTTGAATTCATTTAAAGTTCCTATTGCCCGTTCCAATGTATACCATACAAGATGAAATACCTTGTTCAACCTCGATGAATATTAATCATAGACCAAATTTCTTCTTTGTAAGTGCTAAAAGGATATGCTTGCTTCCAACTTGTTGGTAAAGGATGGGCTTGTCAATGGTGCAATTGACCATAGTTAAATCTATTGTCTATAAATTTGTCACAAAACCATTTGACCTGCTAGTTTTTGTAGTTATCACATTCAACAACTACATTGACCTAACATGGAGTACTGAGCCCCTTGTGACATGTCCCTTTCTCTACAATTTTACTTGACAAGTGCAAGTGAATTCCACTCAAAATGGTGTGGGCTCTAACCATCCACAAAACACAAGGTCTGACATTAACAACTATTGACATTGTGAGTATTAAACACAAGAGCTTGTTTTCATATCTATCTCTCAAGTAAGTTTCCTTGGGGATCTTTGCATTGAACCCCCTTTCTCCTTTCAGAGGTTTACAAAATATAACATGTGGTCCATATGTGACTTACTGAAATAAAGAAGAGGATCACTGCGTTTCGTCCAACAATTTTTCCACCTCCTTAATTCTCTTCCCTTATTCCCTTCTTCATCATCCCTCTTCTTCTTGCAATGTTTCACCTTCACTCCTTCAACTTTAACTTCTTCCACACTTCCCTTTTGGTGGCTCCATTGCACTGATGTTAATTTAATTTGGCTCATAGGCTAATTACGTTGATAGGCGTGTCTCAAGGGGAGGAAGGGTTGCTAGGTTTGATAGCACAGATTCGATCAACGACTATGGCAGGCCTATAGCAATATGTCTGTGTACAGTGTGATGGAGGTTGTCTACATTGCGCGTATCGATGCATCCACCTGGTCCCCTCCTATTGTGGGCCCACCTCTCCACCCAAGATACCAACATGATTGATGGAATATTTCGTGTTTCGGTAGGTAGTGGCACCACCACCATGGTCAACATGTGGTCAATTATGCATGACCCACCGATTTGGGATTCATCTAATTAGTTTCGAGCAAAGATGGAGAATGTGGATGTTGTGGGCAATGATTTGAGGGTTGCCCCCTTTGGCACAGGTTGTTGGGTTTGCCTCGAGAAAGCTCTCGACCTCTCTACCTTGTTGCATCATTTCCACCAGCTTCCCCATCCACAACATCCCATGGATCTGTTCAAGCCCCTCAAACTGTCTTGTGAGATGACATCTCCGCTTCATGTTCTTCCCCTCATAAGGGTGCCACACAAAGACTAATAGTGCCATCTCTGTTTTGCGTTTTTCTCATCGAACTCTTCTTCTTGATTACCTCTTTCTCAAACAAAACCGACATTTCATATAAGCCTTCCATGTAAGAGCTCCAAATCACACAAATTTTGTAGAGCAATTTGTCTTGGAAGTCCGCAAAGGGTAGAGAAAGGGAGGAAGAATTGTTGTTTTTGGGTGCATTCAAAATCATAGGAGAAGCCTTTTGAATCATGCATTGGGCTCCTAAACTATTGGTGATCATCACTTGCATCTGCATTTTCCCTCTTTGCTTTTATTCTGCGGTAGTCACTTGGGTAAACATCCCTTCTCTTGAAGAGTGGAGGCTCCGTTTGGAATGATGTAAATATTAAAGATCAAAGAAAGCCATGTCATTTCCAAAATTTGACAAATGTAATTCCTAGAACATAGAACAAAGGATTTTCTAATATTAAATTGTATTTTTTATAAAAGAATAAAGATTGTAAAATTATGAATTTACTCACATAGGGTATATAGTGAAACCATAGATGGACACTCCCAAATAAATTTTGAAAGATAGTATAACTTAAATAAAATAGAAAACAGAGTGCACTTTCTACAAACACCCTTATTATATGATGATAGTACATGAAGAGGCGGTGCCATATATGAACTTAGAAGGAAAACTCTTGCCACACTTTATTCCTCCCGGTCAAACTATATAATGTTTTGTTATGAACAGTTGAACGTGTCTCTATTCATATATGTGTGAGGTTCACTCCCACACATAATGCTTTGTTGTAGACAGTTGAGTGTGTCCTTGTTATACAAATGTGTATATTGATCCATTGTGGGCAGTTGTGTGTGTGTCCTTGTACACATGAATATGTGTATGGACTATAGACTATGTAGTGTGTACAAACTATAGAGAATGTCCCAGGCCATTTTTTTTGCTGTACACATGAATGTGTGTATGGATTATAGAGTATGTAGTGTGTTTAGACTATAGAGTATGTCCTAGTCCATGTTTTTTGGTGTTTCTCGCTGAATTGGTGAGTGTGTCCTCGTTCTTCGATTGATTATCACTATGTTAAACTGTGTGTATCCCAATTCACATGAAAAGACTATTAGTGTGTATTCTCTCCCATTTTGACTATAATGTAACGAGGAGGAAGTCTAGACGTTTTTTTATTGATAAAATGAGGAATCTATTGGGGCTCTCACTTGTATTGCAACTAAAGAAAAACAAGAGTACAATAGATGCCGTTTAATTGCTAGCATGCATCATTTAACTATTAGCCAACCTTTTACTAAATACAAAACTCTACAACTATGGCAAAAATGCAGAGGAAGGAGCTGAGAATTACAGCTAAGGGATAAAAGAGAGAAGCAAGAGGGACTTAAACACATTTCTATCAATTGTTCTACCCAACTCAGGGCATCTTAGAGAGTGCCTTGATTTTTCTCTCTCTAAAAAATCTATGGAGGAAATGAGAGAGATTGTTTATGTAAGCTAAGATGGTCAATATAATGATCCCCTCTGTTTATAAATTAGGATATAAGTAGAAGACCATACTAGAAGCAACACAAGAAAAATATACAGTGTGAATATACTATGGTTGTAAATATATATAGTAGAGAGTAATCCGCACTCAATATTGGGTATAGGGTCCCAAAGCCTATACCAAGGATATGGGATATGGGGTCTAACTGGAGTCCTAGGAGTTGTAAGCAAGAGCTTATCCTAAACAAAGGGTTGTAATGCCATTAGGGGGTAGACATGTACTATAAAGAGAGGGAGAATGTGATAGACAAAGATATGCTACACTATCCTAGTCAAATACATGAAACATCAAAATAATCAATCAAACCAAATAAAGGAAAGCATTTAGGGTTAGGGATAGTGGCCTTCGTGTGGAAACTGCTGGTGCATGAATCCTCCTTGGTTTGTAACAGCTTGCAAGAAATTGTTGTGGGTGGATCTCAAGAGGGATAAGAGGTGGCCCGAGAAGACTAAAGTTGGGGATTCCAAAGACTAAGGCAAACCTTGCTGGTTCCTATTGTTATTCATGTATATTCTGGATGCTCCTAGTAAGTCAATTCTCTAATGATGACCTCCAATTGTAAGCTCCACTAAACTCTAAGACCCCTTAACCTTTAAGGGCATATTTGTGAGCTTAAGTAGAGTATACTGTTCGATAATATATTTGAGAAATGATAATAATGATGCCTATAAATAGGGGAACACAACTTAAAGTCACAACTCAAATTAGCCGACATCACTGGCCATGGCCCATGATGTCAGTTGGACAAGATCTTCTACCAAATGTCATTGACAATGGTCAATGACGTTGGCTGCAACTAATGTAGTAAATGGTAAAAATGAGGAAAGAGAATTAAGGGTGAAGAAAGACACTTGGAAGAGGTGTGAACGTGATTCGAAGGTGGTATAAAGTGGTAGTACTAAGACATGAAGTGTTGGTATGGTGGTAGTCGGCATCCTCGGTCAAGTGCCATGACAATCTCTCACGAGGTGCTACAAATTGACCCAAACCTTTTGTGGTGCACCCTTTAAGGCATGCACTTTGGAGGATTAATGCACCAACAACATGCAAAGAGAAATTGTTAGTAAGTGAAGCAAAGGTGTATACAAATTGTGGGAGGAGTAATTTGTGCAAGCAACTTGTCCCCTCGGGATGCGAGAATAGAGATGACTCTAGCAACAAAAGGAGACTTAACTAGTTGGCCAACACCTAGAGAGATCTGGGAGGACCAACAATAAGCCTTTAAAGGTCAATATTCAAGCTTCTGCGAAAAGGCCACTATATGGCCGCTTCCTTTTGCTAGGGAAAAATTTGGGCTCCTTGATGTGCTAGAGAGGCGAGGGTGAAGGGTGGTAGGAGTGTGTTTTGATTTATGTCCCCACTTGTTGTGGAGGTGGGGATGAAATAGACAATAAGGTTTGTACATGAAATTCAATGATCTTAATTGTTTCTCAAACACAAGAATCCTTTTTTGAAGTGAATTTGACTCCAAAAGAATATGGGCTTCACCTTTATTGGGGGAGGATGACTGCCAATTGGGAAGAGCCTTTGCTAATGCCGCTGGTTGAGGCCTGCTAACCTCTTAATCTAAACTTGAGAGTACCAGGGACAGCCTGAAAATTCTCATAGGTATGTTTTAACTCATTAACCAATGGAAGGACTTTCAGTTGGAGCACAATTTTGAATAGGAGCTGAGAGGGGTAGAAAGCTGGAGAAATTTGTAGTTATTACACCAAAGTTTATATTTAATATACTTGTTTGGGGGTGTTTAGTTAGGTGATAGGTTAAAATAGTTATTAAAACATATTGGTTAAATCATTGTTACCAGGAGACAGGGATGGGTACACCATTTGCTAGAAAAATAGGACACAAGTATGCCACATTAGAAAAAAAACAATATTATTAGAAAAAATTATAACTTGTTAAAGTAAAGATGATAAATGTTGACAAAGGATTAGAGTATTTATATTGATATTTATCTTTTATATCTCATCATAGCTTGTGTCAAGAGTACAAAATATATTTTAAAAAACCGCTAAAATGCAAGAGTATGAGATGAGTACCAGTCTTTGAGACTCATTTTTTATGGTAGGAAGACGAGTCTCTGGGCAACACTAGGATAATTAATTAGTTCGGTTAAGTAATTAGCTTGGTTTTAGGCGATTGATTAGTTTATTAAGTGGTTTGTGGCTAAGCTGATAAGGGTTATATCCTAGGTAGTAGAATCACAACAAACCTATGAATTGTATAACTATTTCCTTTACATATGAATAAAATAGCTGACAGGGCTTAGCGTTTTTCCAATGGTTAGAAGGATTTGATTTTGTCAGACTTTGCCAGGAGCATGAATATGCCATCAACACATTAACATCAACGAGACACAATCAATTGGTTGACCGTGTTTGTGATGTTTTGTTTATGCAACCCCACATGTGGAGGCATTGCAGTGTCTACGAGTCAAAGACCCACAATGTCATCGCTTCGGGATGTTAGTGCTACAACATACCAAAATCTCTTTGATTATTGCCAAACAATGTATAAATGAGCTTGCTAGAAGGGAAACAAATGATGAAAGTGTATAGGGACTTTGAAAATGCCCAAGCAAGTCCTACTCAATTGTCAGGTAAAACACTCAATAGACGTGATCCATGACACCCCTTTGCCAAATGGACCCTGTACTGATTTACTGTTTTGGAGAATAATGACATTAAGTGTCAAATTAAGGAACTGATCTAGAAGGGCAACATGTCCCCAAGCATGTCACCTAGCAGAAGATAGACAGCACGGAAAATGGATGGGACTACATAGTATCGAAGAAAATCATTTTGAAAAAGAGGTACTTGATACCTTGGATTGATGATTTGTTGGATCAACGTAGAGGTATAAAATACTTAACCAAAATTGATCTCAAATTGGGCTATCACCAAGTGCTTATTGATCCAACAAATGTGTGCAAGTTAATGTTCCAGGCAAAGGAAGGATTGTTTGAGTGGCTGTCATGGCATTCAACTTGACGAACGCATCCACCATGTTCATGAAAATGATGAACGATGTTCCTTGACCCTTCATACGCTACTTTGTGGTTTTCTACTTTGATGACATTCTCATTTTCAGCTGAATGCTGGAGGAGCATCTGGAGCATATTCTAGAGGTTCTCAACACCTTCACGGACACAAACTAAATGCCAACCTAAAGAAATATTCATTTGGCAGGCACATGATTGTAATTTGGGGCTTCATCGTTGTAGGGGTTGGGTGCACTTGGATTCAGAGAAGATGCATGTAATTTGAGATTGTCCTGCATCGAGGGCCCCCATGGAGCTTTGCAGCTTCTTTGATCTAGCTGATTTCTACTGCAGGTTTACGTAGGCTTCTCCCACATTGCATAGCCCCAGAGTTAGGGAACAAGAGGTTCACTTTAACAATACTTATTTAAAAACATGTGTGAAATTGTAGTTTGATTCTTTTTGCATGTGTGCTTCATAGTTTATATGTTCATTTAGATCAAGATGGTCTACTTTGTGGTAATAGCAATGTAATCTGTTTTTTTGTAATGATGTTTTAGAGGCCAAGGTCCCTATTAATGTCCACTGTCTTCCCTAGTTTTTAATTTTTCTAGTTTGATGATGCTTATAGAGCACTTTTGTTTTGTTTTTCTTAGTTTGGAGCATAACTTTTATGTACATGACATTTTAAAAGAAGTTCTTGTTCATCCTCAAATTTTGCTTATATTGCCTAGCTTACACAATTCTTGAACATTCATCATTTTCAATCAACTATTGGAATGTTATGCTCAGACCCATCTACAATCTGTAGGTTATATTATATGAGTGTCTTGATTGATATGGAATGTCTTTTAGTCATGATGTTTTTTGTATCATTTAGATTTGGCTTGGCAGACCACATCCAGATGTTTTTTTTTCCTTATGATATTGTTCTTAAGCATCCTCTCTTTATCTGGCATATCTATCTATGCAGCCCTTTTGGAGAGTTTTTCATGAAAACAGCAGCAGAGGAAGAGGTGTTGTAGGTAAGGAACTTATCAGTCATAGCCATGTGTTGTTTTTTTCAGAAAAATTACATGAGGAATATTTGAAAATAAGGAACTCAATTTGTTTAACTCTTGTAAGAAAACTGATTTTATCAGGATTTGAAGGGATAGACTGCTGTTTATTATGAAAATGATTAATTGAAACGTGCATGTTACTAAATATTTGGTCTGTTCTCTGTATTCAGGTGTGCTTGAAGCCAATTTTATTGAACCTGCACATGACAAACAGGACTTTGAAAGGACTGCCGTGTTGCTAAGGCTTGAGACACGACTGAAACTAATGACAATAGAATATTGGTGCGTATTTACTAGTTTTTTGACTGTAGTATACAATAGCCAGCTTCTGTGTGATGATATTCAGTGCATGTCTGAATATGTACTTTTCAAATTTATAAATCCTATGGCTTAGAATTTTCGATCTTTCTGCAATTTAGAAATCAAACCTGAGGCATATTAGCTGTTAAGAGATGCAGAATGAAACGTAGTATGTCCTTGCATACATGAATGTACACTGAGTGTGTTTGTTATAGTTGCTGATTTTTGTGTTAACTTTTTGTCTGTCCTTATATAAAATACATTTGTTTATGCATTCTTTTCGTATGCGCTTATACTGTATTGGTCAATTGAATGGTAATTGTTATCTTAAATAACCCCTGGGCTATTTTCGCAACCCGCATCTTCATTTTTGGGCTTGGGGTAAATTTGCAGTTGATTCAAGGCTGAGGAATTCACTTTTAAGTGTGTCAAACTTCCGGGTTCTTCGTGCATCTCCACATGTTCCATGCTCCTTGTTCTCTGCCCCTGAAAAATCATTTTTGAGAAATCTTGGAAAAATGCCCAAGTGTCAAAATATTTCTTTGCATTTCGGATTTCGGGTTTTGGGAAACAATTTGCAATTTACATGCAAATTGTTCCTCAAACCCCGAAACCTGAAATACAAAGGATTTAGTGTATTTCGAGTTTCAGGTTTCAAATTACAATTTGCATGCAAATTGCAACATGAAACCTGATCCCCGAAACCCGACCTTCCAAGTGCATTTCTGGTTTCGGGTTCCGATTTGCAATTTACATGTAAATTGCAAATCAAAGCCCGATTCCCAAAATACAAAGAAAACAATGCATGTCGGGTTTCGGGTTCTCAATTGCAATTTACATGTAAATTGCAATTTGATCCTCGAAACTCGACCAAGTTGCAAAAAGGGGGTCAAATTTTTCCGGAGACCATTTCGGGAGTCAAAAATTGCAAAATACGTCCCGAGTTCTGCCCTTTGTATTTCAGGGTTTGATAGTTGCATTGCAGGTGTTGACTTCCACCAAGATTAAGTCGGAGGTTCGAAGTTGAAAATCAAGGTCAAACTTCCGACAATCTTCTTCATTTCGACTTTCGGGTGTCTCTTGCATCGGAACATGGCGACCTAAACGCATGTTATTTGCTACATGTCTTCCGCTTCCGAAACCCGATGGTCCTTTGTGTCGGGTTTCCGAGTGTGTTTTGCAAGGTCGCAAACCCGATAGAGGCTTGATCTAATAGTTCAACCACTCGCATTTATTGAAGTATGACACCTTGAACTTCAAATGGCCATAACTTTTGCCCTGTAACTCAAAATTTCACAAACTTGGACTTTTTGGAAAGGTCTCATCATGTACTACACCATGGAAATTGGATTTCTTAAATCGATGAGGTTAGGTGGGTGAAAAAGAGGGAATACAGTCCCAACATTAGAGGAACTGTTCCAGGTAGCTCAACCACCAAATTCGATGAGGTATGGTGCCCATTCCTTCTTCTACAAGCAAATTATGATGGGGGAATGTCCTTGACAGGGTACCCATGCCTATTTTCAGGCATTCAATGCATCTTGTTGGTGGTTGAAGGTGGAAATCCAAATTCCCTCTCTTTTCCCTCCTCTCTTACTCCCATTCCGATGTATAATGTAAAATCTCTCATTTGTAAAGGAGGATGTTCTAAAATGTAAAGGAACTATGTAAAAAATTGTCCTCGAGCAGTTGTGAGTTGCAAACCTCCATTTGAGCTTGGTAATGTGTTCTTGTGCCTTCTTCTTCACATGTAATGGTCTGTGCATACTTTGAAAACAATAAAATCTTTGTTTTGTTTGATTTCCTTGTCTCTCCATTCTTTCTGTTGTATTATGTGCATGTATTTCTCCTTTGTAGGTTCATTTGTTTGTGTCTCATGGAGAATAGAAGGTAAACTGTTGTTTTGGATCTGTGTCACAGTGTCACTCATATTTGACCTCTCCCTTCTCTATTTTCCTTCTCCCTTTTTCCTCATTAAAGTGTCGTCACCCTTTTTCTTGGTGCTATCACCTCCCTTTAGCTTAGGATTTCCCCTTACATGCATCTCTCTCCTCCCCTGGTCCCTCGGATTGTTAGAATAGGATTAACTAGTTGCATTCCCAACAGTAGGAGTAATTTAGAATTAGGATTAGGTAGAGGAACCAACCTTCTCTGGAGGTTGATCTCACTTTGCAAGTCCCACACTTGTGAGATCATCCCATGTTAGCAAAAGTAGGGATCTGTAACAAGCAAATCCTAGGGTGCTACTTTTCGGTGATAACAGTAATATAGTTTTATTTAGATGAAATCATGTGTGTAAGAAAATGCATTCCTTTCCAGAATTTTGTTTGTCCTTTCTTTCAAGGCAATACATAAAGGAAACACATGTTTTAATTTTTTACTTTTATAATAAATGACAACATGTCTCTCGGAACTACAATGATATTATTTTTTCAACGTGCTGTAATATGCTCTGTGACTGTTTCCATCAGTTTGAAATTGTCTATAATAGTTGACTGATAATATATGTACCTCAGTTCTTCGATTACATTCTTGTTACATATTTACATTGCCAAGCCTATTGTGATATTATGTTATAGCTAGGTCCATCGTTATTTTTATGAGATAGATTTCAGCTAGAAGATACAGGTCCTCTGACAGTTGTGTGCTGGACCTAGGGTCTTATGGAAATTACAAGATTTTGGATATATGGCATATTGGATTCAAATGATAAATATGATCCTGAAATTTGGTAATATGGGACTCCACTTAACTCTGGGTAACATCATTGCTGATCTGTCATAGTTAGTCTCTTGTTCATATACTTATGTGTTAAATGTTTTGCAGGAATTTACATTGTGCACTGATTGGGTATCAGCCAAGCAATGCAAAATCTAACAGGTCTCGAAATGTGCCTGGGAGTACTTCAGGGCCAACTTCCAGCCAACCTGCCGCAACACCAACCTCTAACCACTCTGCAGGGCCAAATGAAGCTGTAAGGCAGACCCTTGCAAGCTCTTCTGCTTTGCCGAGTAGTAGCTCAGCAGGAGTTGGGAACACTCCTCTAAGTCAAATGGCATCGTCATCAGCAAATTTTGTGCCACTCCCAGCAGGGGTACAGGTGGGGGAAAGGAGCACTGAAAATGTTGAAACTAAGCCAGTGATACTGAGGCCTGGTGTTATATATCAGTCTCCGTTGTTTAATTCTGTGCCAGAAAATTTAACAGATGATGTTAAACCTTTTATATCCACAATACCTTCAGTTAGGGGCACATCACCTAATACTAGCATGTCTGAAGAGATTCCAAGTGGTGCAATAAACCGATCCATTAATGCTGCTTTGGGGAGGATTGCAAATGCTTCAGCTTCACCCCCTTCTACTCCTCCACAACATAGTTCAGATATTGAAACGAAAGACCAAGCAAGAACTGAAGACTCCAGCAGCAGTCTTGAAAGAGAACAATCTTCAAATGGTTCCTTGTCTGCATTGCCCAACGGTTGTCCAAGTACCATGCCAAAAACAAAGAGGAAGATTTCAGAGGTGACTTCATCTGAGTTAGAATCGTCCAAGAGACAGGCTATTGGAATTGGAAATAATGCCGCAAATGATGACTATTCAAACATTCAGGTAAGGCTCTCAGTCATCTTAATTGTTTTTAGCATTTTTGATTTGCTACATCACCTTAATGGCGTTTTTCATGTTTTGAGTAATGTGCAGCTTCTGCTCATCTCCTTATCTGATCTTATTTGAGCATTTCCCCTTAAAAACTGCTATTAAAATTCGTGTATGAGCAAATTAAAATTACTAAAAGCTATTTTCAACAGTTCAGTGACCTCCTGTCAATTTATATTTTTGTGCGATTTATTAAAGTTCCGTGCATCCAACTGGTTTGCTTATGCATTGTTCTAGAAAACACAAAGTTTTCAGCTTCAAGTGATTTCTGAATTTGAGCCCAACTTCCTGTCAGGAAACATAAGTATGGCTGCTATGAGAACCGTATGAAGACAAACATGGAGATTTACAAGAGATGATCACGATATAATCACAACCTATAGGTTTACCTTCAGTAATAAATATGAATTCAAGCTGAAATGGAGATGCACTGTTAATATTCATGTAAACTTCACATGTGAATGTAGTATTCATGCAGATTTCTATTTACCAAACTTTTGGTTACTGGATTCCCTCTCAATCAATCACTATATTTGTTTGAGCATTATCCAGGAATCAGCCAACATATAGGCCTTAACTTTGTGGATTACTATTTGCGATAAATAATCACTCATGGCTGGGTATTTTTGAGTAGCTATTCTGTCTGGAGGTTTTCACAATGTTTTCTTATGATTCGTTGCATGAATATAGAAAGACAATGCATTGCCTTTAATGCTTTTTTGCTTAGGAAAATAAATAATCTTGAAACATAAATATGCAAAATGATGATTTCTTTCTGGTTCACTTTGGTTTTGTGGTCCCCCATATTATTAAACAAGGAAAAACGTGTAACAATCAACATTATAAAAAGAAAATATAAGGCAGGAAACAATTGGATAGGTGATTTCGGACTCATTCTAATATGCTAAAAGCTGAAAATATTTTGATATACGAGGTAATGTCTTATTTGACGAAGATTATCATTATTTCCTAATATATACCAGAAATTGAGGATAGACTTTTCATGTATAGCTTTGTGCTCTTGCACCATGAAAAGGAATAACAGCTGTTCTTGTTACCAACCATCACATATTTCTAGAAAGAAACCAAGAAATTATATTAATGTCCACAAATAACCAAGGTGAGAAAGCACTAGGGTAGAAAGGTACCTCCGGTTCCAAAAGGCATCTAAGCACTAATAAAGCAGTGTAAGCCTAATGGTGTTAATCTTGAAAGTAACTTTCTTCCAGGCCACCAAATTAATTCTCTTAAGGGCATATGCACCATTCCACAAGAAATTCCTGTGATTGGCATTGATTGCTTTAGCTACAGAGCATAGTTTTTTGAAGAGAGGCATTATGTAGGTTAGCAGAGCCTGAAAGGAAGGCTTGATTAACCGAGATCGCCCAGCCTATGCTAGCCAGTTCCCTTTCCAACTAGATAATTTTTTCTGCATTTTGTCTAGGACCGGCTTCTAGACCTTTTGTTCAGCTTTCCCATCAGCAAGAGGCACACCTCTTCCACAGCTTCCCCCACATCTTTACCTAAAATGTGCCAGAATTTCCGGAAAAAACAAGTCTGAAATCCATACGGCCCATGGGCTGTGTCTCCGCCCATCGTGCAAACCGCATGATGAGTTTCTTCTTCAGTAATAGGCTTCGTCATTTCTAAGTTATCCTCATCTGAAATTAACTCTGGAATATTTGCTAGGAGATCATGTTGGGCTGCACTGAAGTCCTCTCTGTCCCCTGTTACAAATCTTGATAGATTTTAGTACCTAATTCCCCGATTTCCTTCTTCTTTTTCACTAATCTTCTCTAAGGCAATGTAAATTTTTCAATTCTCTTGACATTCCTCCTTACAATTGTTGACAAGTGAAAAACTTGGTAGTTTTGTCCCTCTTCAAACCAATTCACTCAGGGTTTGTGCTTCCAGTGCGTTTCTTCCATTCTCAGGATTTGTTGCATTTGCATCATTAGATCTTTTTCCTTAAATAAACATTCCTCATTTAGCCTTCTTTGTCCTATACCTTTTTGTACCTCTCTCAATTCCACTACTATGGATTCCTTCTTTGAAACCAGGTTTCCAAATTTTTCCTTATTCCATTTCCTCACTTCATCCTTCACATTTTTCAACTTTTGTGTAAGGATAAATCTCTTACACCCTCCTTCATTCGTGTTCCACCGTTTTTTGAGGTTGGGTTCAAATTTCGGATCCTCGAACCATGTAAATTCCATCTTGAATGGAGCGCGATCAGGATTTTAATTAGTCTTAATCTCAAGATTGACATGTCGGTGATCTGATCCAGCAAACAGGAGAATATCCTTTAACCAAATGTTATCAAGATCTCCATTCAGGGATAAAAAGAAACTTGTCCAACCTTTCCAAAATGGCCTGTTCGCTTTGTCTCCTGTTTGTACTTTGTCCAAATAAATAGCCCCGTTTTGGGCTCAACGTCCAATCCACAATTTATACAAAAGTCATTAAAGTCTAGAGCACTGAAAGAAAGAATTGTATTCCCCCACTTCTTTTTTTTGAATTTTAGGACGTCATTGAAATCACTTCTCACGATCCAGCCAATAGTTGGATGAGCCCATCTTAGTTTTTCAAGCTCCTCCTAACACTCTTTCTCTCAACCTCAATCGGTCCATAAACATTAGATAGTATGAAGCCAAATCCTCTTGATTGGCCTCAAAAAACAAATCTACACCGAATGTGGACTGGGATATGACTGTATCTTTGAGCATTTTAGGATTCCAGAGCACTGTTGTGCCTCCAACACCGCCTCTTGCTTTTTCAACCACCCGATCACAATTTCTCCATATACTTCTGTCAACCATATCAAAAGCTTCCTAATCAACTTTAGTCTTTTGTAGGAGGATATTGGGATTTCTTCCTCCAAAAGTTGTTTTAATAAGTGACTTTTGTAAGGGGAGTTTAGTCCCTTGACATTCCAGCTTAAGAACTTCATGTCGACTTGGTGGAGGGGGTTTCCCTTCCACCGAACATGGTGGTCTCTGAGTTCCTTTGATTTCCTTTCTCCACATTAACTTGAGATTTTGTTTGAATTTTCTGGACAAGAGGTTTCCTACCTTAAGTTGCCTCGGAGCCAATTGTACCCTGGTAGCAGGAGAAGTCAAAATCTTACTACCAATCCTTGGTGTTTTCTTGATTGCAATAGTTTGATTCTCCACACAGTCTGGATTACACGCTTCTTTGGTGGTTCCTTTGCATCCCCAGTCACCTTTTTAATTGCATAACGACCCCTTGGGATTTGGGTGTTTTTGTCCCTTACATAAATTAAGGGCTTCAGTTTCAAGTTCTCCTTATCTCCATCGATCCCAAAGCCATTCTTTGAAGTTGGAACCAAGAGAGGCTGTCCCATTTCTAGAGTCGATTTCGGCGTTTCACAGCTTCCTTAAAGCCCAACTTTGATGCTACTTCAATTAGAGCTTGGATACTTTCCTATGCCACGTTAATGTTTCTCTCCTTGAAGTGTGGAGCAGTATATACTTCTCTGGATGACAAGGAGTTCAGATTCTGCTCGCATTTCTCTCCTGCAACCTGCCTCTTTGTTTCGAGAAAAACTTCCCATGATTTCTCCATCTGAATGCCTCTTGGTTATGGTGAGAAGTTTCCTTGGGTATCCATTGTCTAACCATTCTTTTTCTGAAGTAATGGGTACATCTGAGTGGATTTTTTTGGGCCTGAAGGATGGAGACTCACAATGGGTTGCCTTATGTCCAACTTTCTGGCATTTCTAATATCTAAAGGGAAGGCTTTCATAGTCTAGGTCCTGCTTCCAAGTGTCAGAGGACGTGCAGAGTCTAGATGCTTGTAGAATTGGTTTTGCTAAATTGATGTTAAGACAAATCCTAGTTTAAGTTGATTGCTCTTGATCCCTTGTTACCTTACCGAGGCAAATTGGTTCACCTATCCACTTAGCAATTTTTCTCAAGTTATAATTGCTCCAGAATTCTGGTGGGAATTTGTATATTCTTACCCGCAGAGTGACATTCAAAAGTAGTTCTCCCAGGGGATTAAACAAGGTAGTCCAGTATCTCATGTACAGGGTGGCATTTTTGAGGAAGAAAGGTCTACTTGTGAAAATGCTCTCTATCGTCAGCTGATTGGAAGGTAAGTTGAAAGAAGTCCTTCGAGAGCAGTTGTATCCCTGGCCCAGGGCACTCTTTCCAAATCTGCCTAATCCAAAATTTTAATCTCTTCAAATTTGTCTACTGAACTCATGACGTTTGGAGTTCCTTCCGCACTTTTGAAAATAATCTCCTCAATCTCCATCGAGAGTTCTGAACTCGCCTACGAGTCAATATTATTTGAATTGTTCACTCGATTTTTCCATTCGTCCCTGCTTCAGGTGCTCAGCTTCAGGTTTGTCAGCTTTCTTAGCCTGATTATCGAATTTGGGGGATTTTGATTTCGGGTATTCCTGGGGGGTTTCTGCACTTCTTTTGCAGACATTAATCTTCAGCTCGTGTCCTCCGTATCACTTCTGCCTTTGCATCTTTGATTGAAAAGCGTGAATCTCTGCTTCCCCATTGCCACCAATTGCAGATAGGAAAATTAAACTGCTATCATATTGTTGCTGAAAATGCTATTATACTTTCTGTTATCTTAAAAATGAACTTTATTTCAACCTTTTAAGAATTCATGAACATATAGTCATTATTTATAAATTCCTAGTTTATAAGCATATTAATTTAATATCCACTTTTTATTGAACATCTTAACGAAGTGTAAGTGGCAAATGATGTGGTTGTTAATTGTATCATCTGTTTTTGGCAGCCCATGTTGGATGACATGGAAATTGGAAGCACCCCAATCATAGAGCAGACATCTATTATTGAGGATGAATGTGTAAATACTCGAGAGCTTGAAGTGCTTCTAGAAGAAAATAGGAAGCTTCAAACACAGTAAGCTAAATAAACTTCTCTTTTATTGTTTGAGTTTTAACATAATTCTAGAAAAATGTGACATATGGTTAAAGCAAAAAGCATTTTCTTGTAAGTGCATTATGAAATATAATATTATGGAGATAATGCCTAAGCTAAGAGAGTAAAAGGCATACAATAGGGCCCATGAATTAAATGATGGGATGCAGCATCAATGCCTAACAGAGGAGTCTTTCCAACAAACAAATCTAACATTGTGTAAAATATCTACTGTCAAGTACTGCCACAAAATAAAGGGAGAATTCAAAAAAACGAAATTCAAATGCTTCACTTGATGTGCTTTATATATTTGATCAAATCAGATAACAATTTGGCCATCCAAAATTTGAAGCTCATCTTTTACATCAGTGGCCTTGTTTCTTCTTTATTTGCTTTTTGCCATTTCCTATTTCCAAACAGAAAAATAAACTATACGGTTTTTTGCAAGAACATATATGAATTTTGACTTCTTTTAATTTCTAAACTTTCTCATATATCAGGTTTGGTTCTAAATTAGAAATTGAAGGGGTTTTTCAGGCATATAGGACGGAATTTTTACTTTGTACAGCCATTGGTCAATCACCAATTACAATATAAGAACCTTGTGTCCATGCATATTGTCCCATTTTAGTTTTAGAAGAAACTCTTCTATTTAAATCTGTATTTACTGTTATGGTTTTAGTATGACCAGTTACAAATACTTAAATTAGACATGGTTTGCATAAAGTTCCATTTGGTGTCTTCTTTTTTCAAATTTTAATATTCTTCCATCTATTATTACGTTGATTTTTTGGGTTTTGTCAACAGTTTGCAGCTAGGAATCTGGTTCTTCCCCCCCCAGCCTCGTACCCAGCCTGGGTACGTACCTGGGATGTGGTACGGGTATGGTATCCCTTGGGTACGTCCTGCGCATATACAGGTACTTCCGGGTATGGACGTACCCAGACGTACCTGTACACCCAGGACCTACCTGTACGCTCAGGATGTACCTGGGAGGTACCCAAGGGACGCCATAATATTCTTCCATCTATTGTTACGTTGATTTTTTAGGTTTTGGCAAAAGTTTGCAGCTAGGAAGCCTGTTCTCCCCCCCAGTCTCGTACCCAGCCTGGGTAGGTACCTGGGACGTGGTTCGGGTATGGTATCCCCTGGGTACCTCTTGGGTATGTCCTGGGATTACGGGTACTTACAGGCGTAACCGGAAGTACACGTATGCCCAGGACGTACCCGGGAGGTACCCAAGGGGTACTCACAGCAAAAAATGAGTTTTTGTTTTTTATTTTTTCACTTTTTCAATTATAAAACAACATAAAAACACAAAGAATATCATAAATCTATGTTTAACATACTTTGATCAGCACATGACATTTGAGATATTTGACTATTATGACATTTGGCATTCGGATAATATTTTCATTTTTGTGGTTATTTTATTTTTTATATGCATACTACATGGTTAATGACAAATGTCTCTAATTTCTGATTTATTAGGCTATAATTTCTATATATTTTTCATTTTTTACATATTTATTGTACAAATGTATCCAAGACATACCTAAGGCAAAAGAAAAATTACACCGTACCCACATACCGGGTACTTCATACCCGTACCCATACCGCACCGGAACTGGCTACTTAGGTTTGCAGAATTGTTATCTTTATGGTCATCAGGACAATTTCCTTGATTTACATTTTTGGAGGACATATTTTAAAAACAATATGATGTGCTTTACAGGTTATTTGTCATGTATTGTCCGTCTCCCCTGTTCTGTTATGTGTTCTACTCTTTTGCAATTTGCAATGCAGATTCACCCCTATGATCTGTGTAAGCCTTTTTTTGGTGCCATGCTTATCAGTTTTGTAAGTTTTTACTGTCATTATGAAAAAGTGTGTAACCAGCTATTTATCTGTATAGTGCTTTTTTAAAAACAAAATGAAATGCGTTCAAGAAGAATACCAATGAATATGTTGCATAAACCACTAAACATCTAGATGGATCTGGATTGGTTGGTCCTATCAAACCTCTTATCCTCACTCTTCTACTCTTATTGTCATCATGTAGTCTGTGCTTGTATAACAACCTAGATTCGGTGGACTGCACCTTCAGATGCTTCATGGAATCTAGGGTTGGACAAGCCTCAGTGGTCACTAAAATTATCAACTAATGTGAATTATCATTCACCTCCAAACATCTTTATTCTCTCCTCGCCCCTGTAGCCTTGACCTTTGAAATCCTGCTTTCTTTATGTCTGTATGCCACAGAACTTTCAAAGATGCAGCAGTAGCTGAATGCATTGTGCAAGTACCACTTACCTACTTTTGGTCATCTGTGGACATTAATGTAATTTATTTATTTCTTATTAATCCTCTTTCTGACTACACCAAAAAGATTGACAGTATACTCTAGTAAGAAGAAAAAAACATCCATTAGTGTGGAGAAAGGGAGAAACTTCAAGCAAGAAGGAAGCTTGCTATGTACCTGGGAGGTTTATGGGAGTTCCTGCATCAGATGGTTTTCTTAGATGTTGTTGGTCAAAGCCGATCTTTTTCTCGTGCCAAGTTTTAGAAAGCAGCTAATATTGGGGGAGGGACTCAAATGTGCACATCTAACCTTAAAGGAAAAATGCCATCCTTTGCAAGATGTCTTACCCAAAGTGCTTTAAGAGAACCCAGGGCCCCATCTGGTCAGCTAGTTGATAAATGGAATGTTATTGAGGTTCCATCATCTATTGACAATGCCGGTTCATGCCTTAGTTTTAACTTGTACTAGCCCAAAGACTAGGTATGTTCACCAGAATTTATCCTCTCTGCTACTTAGAGTAATGCATAAAGATTCTTGTTATAGACATCGAGCATCATTCTTGATGACTCTCATGTAACAATAGGGATTATTCTTACCCATCATGATTCACCACATAAAATAGATAAGATAAATATATTTATGTCCATTAAATGACCACAAAAGTAGGTTAAAGGGACTGCAGAAAACAACGAACACCAATACAAGGTGGGAAAACCAAAGAGTTCCCGAGAAATACGAAATACAAAAGCCGGAAGAGGTGGACAATAAGAAGAAGAAATCACACGCACCCAAAATGGGGGTGGAAAAACAAGTGAGAGGAAGAAAGGGGAAAAGACGACTAAGGAGAAGAAAAGAGGAAAGCCCATCAGGGGATGGAAGATCCAACTCTCCTAACATCTGAGACCGACTGGAAGAAGCTGAGGATAGAATGCCGACCAGCTGAAGAGAGTCTGCCTATTATGCCATTGTTTGGATACAATATTATCCCTCTAATGCTTTGTGGATCTCGTCTATCTCCTGAGGCCAGACCTAGTATGGGCACGCTTGTGATGACTCGGGGAACCATGGATGGTTTCCCCGGGATGAACCAATCTAGAGGAAGTGGAGACAGTCTCACAAGGGCGCTTAATGCCTCTCTCTGCCGGTAAAACTGTGAAGAAGGAAGTGATCCGCTGGGTAGAGTCCGGTCTAGGATGCGGCTGAAGAGTGTGCTCACGAAGCTTCAAAGCCTCCTGTAAATATAAAGCCAAACACCTTTGATCCTCAAACCTGAAGATGTCAGAAAGATCTTGTATCCTCAATAAATAGTGAAATCTCCCTCTGATCTTGTAGTAAATGGGGCACCGAAAGATGAAGTATGTTTTCGTCTCAGTCTCTTGGAGGCTACACAACTGGCAGATCATATCCAAACGATCAAGGTGGTGATCCGTCTCACAACGGAGTCTATGATAACCAACCCTGAACTGACCAAGGGGGATGCGAAAGTCATGCATCTAGTGCCGAAGGGTGTACTGAGGGCGGATAATAAGACCGCCCCTCATCTCTAAAAAATGCTCAACATAAAAGGCCATCTTGGGATGTAAACCCCCTTGAGGTATACCCAAGTGGTATGGATGAAGTTATGAACTACCTGTAAATATCCTCCTTGATGATCCTGTTCATCTCGTGTTTCGTAGGTAGAAGGTGGCTTGGCATGTCCAAGGAGTACCGAAAGGTGGAAGATGGTCCATTTGAATACCAATTGCCCCCAAAAATGTGGAGACCTCAACATACCAAACGCGAGTTAAAAGGGGAGTCTGAAAGATCAATAGCCTTAGAAGAACAATATGCCAAGTACGGGTACCTGTCCCGCCCCTTGGCAGTATCCGCGAAGCCCTGAACGCGATGCAAGAAAGAATTCAAGTCAAATATGGTCTCCAATCTGAAAGGATGAGCTCCAAACTCCGCCAAAATAATGTGGTGAGGTACAAATTGCTTACACCTGATGAAGCGACAAAGGAGAAGAGTTTGGACCCTTTCGATGGAAGCCCAGTCAGTACCCAACAAAGAGGGTCCCCAAGCAATAGAATTGTAGAGAACCGTGGGTTTGATGAGGGAGTCCTTGAGGGACATTTTGGAGATGTCCTGAAAGTGATGGTGGAAGCACTGGCTCTCAAGAATAAATAAGGACCCATAGCCTTTGATGACTCGAGGTTGGAGAGCTTGTCTCAAACTGAAACGAGGGCTAGAGAACTGGATCCCGAAATAGGTATAAGAGTCGGTGATCTCAATCTCCTCACCTTTGAAGAAGTGGAGATGCGAGGTCTTCAAACCATTGAAGACCATAACCTTGGTTTTACCTAGGTTAACCGTCAACTGCTGAAGATCACAAAACAAGGGTAAGGCATCGAGTTGTCTTTGTAAGCCCTTCGGAGAAGAAGCTAGGAGAACCACATCATCCGCAAAAAGAAGAATGGATATCAAAACCTGGTGCAAGAGGCACCCATCACTTTCTTGAATATGCTCATGGAGAAAAAACTCAAGCACATCAATGTAGATCCCAAACAAAGTTGGGGATAGGGGGCACCCCTGCTTTACCCCAATGGTACTCCTGATGAACTCTGACTCTCCCTAGGAGGTACGGAGGTGGCCCAAAACAGTCTCGTATAGACGCATGATGGCCATGAGAAGGGTCTCGGAAATGCCAATGTCACGGAGTCGCTGAAAAAGTGCCTCACATGGCATCGAGTCAAAGGCTTTCTGAAAATCCACAAAGCAACAATAGACCTTCGTTGAGCGATGACGTGCCTTCTCAATGATGGCCCGGAGAGTGAAGATATGGTCAGTAGTTTGGTGATTAGGCCGAAAGCCAGCTTGCCCCCTGGCCCTAATGTTTCTCCGCTCTAGCTCCTCGGATAACTGCATATGTATCACTGTAGCATAAAGCTTGGAGAATGTATGACCCACCATAATGGTCCTGTAGGCATAGTTACCAGGTTCGGCCGGATTTGTATGAAATCCGGTTCGAACCGTATTTTTTGAAGCAACCGAATAAATCCGGTTCGGTTCGGCCTTTTTTTTGCACAAAAAAAAAATTCCTTTTTTGGCATATTTTTCTTTTTCGGTGAAATCACAAGGACAGAAAAAAATTTGCCATTTTTGGAAAGGGTCCAGGAAGATGTAGTAGTAAAAACTTGCATGTGCCATAACTTTCATTCTGTGGCTCCATTTCAGGTGTCGTCTTCTCTAAAAGTGTATATTTTCTCGAGTTCTATGCATTGATGGCAATATTTTTCTTATTTTCATAAAATCCATTTTTGTACCTTTTTGGACCAAGCAACTTCTTGCAATCTTTTGAAAGAATCATTATGATGATGATGATTATGGTAGATGGATGCTTTTTTGTATGATTTGTCTATATATAATGATATAAGTATACAATAATATAAATTTATAATAATATAAGTATATATATTCCGAACGGGATTTTTCCGTATTTTTTCGGATTTTTTCGAGAACTCCGAATTTTCGGATTTTTTTGCCCTTCCGAATTTAATCGGATTTCCGAACCTGGTAACTATGCCTGTAGGTATTGGGGTCAGAGCTGGGACCTGATTTGTGAATCGGTTGAATGATATGGCGTGCCCAAGATGGCGGAAATCCCGAGCAAACCACATGATTGAAGAGGTCAGTCAAATAACTACAAAGAACCCCTTGACCAAGTTTGAAGAATTCTGCTTGGAACCCCTCCTCATCCGCTGCCCTGCTCCAGTTCATCATCCTGATTGCCTCTCTGATTTTAGTGTAGGTGAAAAGGTGGCACAAGGTGGGTTGTCAACCTGGGTAAGTGGCTGTCTGGGAATATCATAAAGATTGGAGGTGTGAGAGAACATGGAATTGCGGTTAAGCTCAAAGGGAAGAGATGAGTGGCAGGGGAAAATGGTGTGCCAAAAATGTTTAGGAGAGTGCCAAAAATGAACAGCTTCTGTATATTAATCAAGGAAATGCACACAACATAGATGAAAAGAGCCCATTACACCTCATACTTTTTGCCACAATCATATTCATTGTTCCGTTATTTTTCAGTTCTGCACATTTACCAAATACAGCTGTGTAACTGGCATAACCTTAAGGAATACATTAATCACTAACACTAAAGATAAATAATTCATGGTCCCATCCCAAACTAACTCAGAGTCAACTCCTTTAAAGGAGTGAATACACACAAACATATAAATAAATTAGATTGGAGAGGTGAATGTGTGGATCATGCAAGTCACCAAGTGTCTTCCTAGGGCTTGGTACCTGTTCCATACAACTGTCAAATGACAGTGTTCTTTCCCGCCTTGCATGACCAACAGACAATCCTGCCAGTTTATCATTGATGCTCATTTGTCAGCGCTCTGTAAACAAGTGCTCACATTGGTGTTTATACTTCCTCAGCCTGCACTATATCTTTTAAAAATCCAATAATTTGGTGCTATCTCACTCTGGGCGACTACCTTATTGCTTCTAAGTTCTGTGCTATTGTCTTGATTCACTGCTACACCCATCCATGCATGTTTACTTGATAACTTGTTCATCATCTGTCTGCGCTGTCTTATATCAATGCTCCATTGCTTCCGGTTTGGTGCCCTTTCCTTGGTCAGGTACTTAGCAATTTTCCCCTCCCAACAGATGTATTCAGGATTCTTGTTTGAAGTGGAAGATATAGGACAGAAGTTACTTGTTATAGATATTTTCCTACTCGCTTCCATGTTAAAATAGGAAACTCCAAGTGGTCATATAGAATTTCTTGTATCCTTTTGGTTCTTACTAAAGTTTGTTGGAATATAAATATAATACATAGATTATTCTTGATTGACTTTACTTTAAACGTTGTTGCTTGTGTTTAAATGTGAATGTTCTGTCCGGGTATTCTATAATTTTTCTTGATATGTTCCTAATTTATTCTTTTGCCATCTGTTCAGGTGCCTTGAATATGAAGCAAACGAAAAAGAACTTCAAGAGAGGGTAAGTGAACTTGCCTTTTTACTTATCATAGCATGCTGCATTTATTGGGTGAAATCTTTTATCTAATTGGACATCAAAGATATGGACTGATTATAGCTACTGTTTATATTCTGCAGGTTATGGAATTGGAGAATGAGCTACAAGAAGTTCAGCGTGAGTATGCAAAACTACTGATCGAGTCCCAATCCCTGAGCATTGTGAAGGAGGAAACTTAGCTGTTTGTGAAAGCTTGGTTAAGTTTTTCCTTTTTCCCAATTGGAAATATTACTAATTTTGTCATCTGGCATTTAGTTTTTTCTATTATAGTTTATGGGAAATTACATCCCATTGTCAATCGTTTGGATAGATTCATTGTTTCTCATCCATCAGCTCGCTTAGTTTGCATCTCAGTATAGATCAGAGTCCACGCATTACATGTTTCACTGGGCTTCTCTATTGGAATTTCTTAATAGGCGAAATGGGTTCATTAATGGAATCCTTGATTTTGTACTTCCTTCGGTATTTCTTTCTTTGGATCGAAGAACGGATTTGTTTGGGATGTTATTAATCTATCACTTTCACTAAAATGGAGGCTTCTTGAGGAAACCTTTTTTAGCTGTGAAATGACAGCACTTTGTAAATCGTTTTTATGAAGTTTGTAAATACATTTACTTTTTTAATTAATGGGTCCTCTCCATAACCTCAATTTGGGATTTGAATATGTAATTGCTAGCTCTGTGATATCATACCAAAGACCATTAAATAGGCTCTTGTATGTGCTTGTCCAGCCATTGAAAAATGGAAAATGGAAAATTCATGCAGTTGCAATGGCAATCTGACTCCCCAAAGTCCCACTTCAGGGGGAGTTGAAAACCGATTGCTGAGTCATTTGCTCATACTCCAAATCGCTAATGAGTTTTGCGAGGCTAAGAGATGCACGCTATTTATGCGTCAATCGAGGTTGACTCCTGCACACGTGAATGAATCTACATGCCATTTCATGTATAGCTAGAATTTGATATAAAATTGTTTTTTAGATATTTGACTTTTTTAGAAGCATGTTATTCTCGTAAAGTTTTTGTCTAACAAAAGCACTTTAAGTAATTCTCATGTTTTTCCTTGAAAAGTTATCTAGGAAATATTAGTACCAAAATATTTCCCGAGGATAGAAAGGAATTTTTTTCCAACAAAATTTGATATATTTCTTAGGAAATTGATGTTTTGGACCACCCTTAATGTTCTTTGTCACAAAAGGAAGCTTATGGATTTTATAACTTGGAGCTTCTTATATGCATAACTCTACATTTGTACAAGAGCTATGGGGAGATGCACCGTATAACAGTTGGAAATATCTTGGAACTTAAAATGCATAGTGGCCCAATAAAATGTTAAATGCTCAACCCACTAGAGGTGCCCATTTACAAGAGTTTGAATTAAAGGGAATAGTTGAGTCTCATACCTTCGTGTCTTAAAAATAATTGGATGCTTAGCGGTCTTCATTACTCACCAATGCTAATTTGATGCTATAAATCTCAGGTCTTGCCTTACAGCTAATTTTCAAAAGTCTATGTAAATGCGATGTTTTTTAAATTTATAAATGCTTTTGACTATGGGCTAGAAGAATAGGTGGAGGGTGGCTATGCCCCTTCATATATGGAGAGGGAGAGGAGCCCGGAGCTATGAATCAGTATTACATTCAGCCACTACCAGCTTCAAATTCACTTTATTTGGCTACAAACAACCCAAATTGTATCATTCTACCCAACAAGACATGCACCTAGTGAGAGTTGAATCTTGGTGGGATGGGAAATAACGAGCCTACTTTACCAGCCCGTCAACCCCTCATCAACTATGCAAACGTGATGTTAGTAGAGAGATGGTCTTTCATTTTTAGTAGGGTATTCTAGAGGAGGTATTTTAAAAAGCAACTATATGTTAATCAAGGGTGTATTATTTCTTTTTGAAACCTTTGCTACTCGAGGTTTTTCTTTTGTTGAAAATTTTCATCATGTGCAACTCTCAATGCTATAGTGTCTAGCTTTTTATGAACTCCACTTTTTTTTGTGTGCTGGTGATGGTGGAAAGGGGATATTTGTATTGTTTTTTTATAAACATATCTAAAAAAAAGAAAAAAACACCATATGAATGAATATTACAATCTACTTTCACAAAACTTCATTTTTACAATGCCATCCAATATCTAGTTCTTTACACCACCTATCCTTGAAATTTTTTTAGCCCTTTTGAAATTTTCTTAGAGACACCTCTCATGATAGATTGCTCTCCTTTTTCAAGTTCTTGCAAAATCAACTAAAAGCATTGGGTCGTGTCCTTCAATTCTTTTGATAAGTTTTTTCAATCTTCCTTTCCTCATTATATGCAACAATTTTTGATGCTTTATAGCTACTTAATTGGTAGGTGGCTTTGTTCTTGACACGTTGCCTCCCATCTTTGCTACTCTCTTTCTAATTGAGTAGAATTGTTCCTCGCACAAAAAGGTTGAAAGGATTCAAAGGAATTGTATGATATGACTAAATTGGTTATCTCAATAAGTCTTTAATGTTCCCCCAATTGTGTGGTAAAGCATCATCCCTGTTCAATTTCACCCATTGATATACTATTTTGCACAAGTTTGGAATGTCTCTCTTTAGTGGTGGTGTCCCCGAAATTTCACCTTGAAATCTTGGACTACCCTTTTTAAATTTTTTCGTTCTTTTCAAAGTAATGGGTTGTTTTCTATTTGTTTTGCCTGCAGTTGTTTGCATTGTTCTAAGGTATCCCCAAAGAGTCATACAAAGTAAATTCGACAAATACTCACATGCCAAAACTCACTCAATCCCTTCGTCAGACCTTGTCTGCAAGTGTTTTATTTATTTATTTTTATTTAAAAAATAGATTTAGCTAAAATCGGAGGATTTAAGTTATATAAAACACTTCACCCCATCATTATTACCACAGAATATTCACCCAGGGGAATAATTTTTGCCGATCAGCTAAATGGAGATTTTTTTTAGCAAATACCCATAGCTGTTTTTGTTTTGTTTTATTTCTTTTTGTCTGTGTTTTGGCTTGTTTTCTCCGACAATTTTTGTAGCCTATTCATTTTTCCTGTCAGATCTTTCCCCAGGCCTAGGGTTTTGTAAAATTATCCAATATTTTTAATTACTAATCTGTTTAAAGACAATTAGAGCTTAGGATTCTTTCAGAAGATTGTAAGAAGTCGCTTGGTCCAAAAAGGTGCAAAAATAGATTTTATGAAAATAAGAAAAATATTGCCATCAATGCGTAGAGCTTGAGAAAATATGCACTTTTAGAGAAAACAACACATAAAATGAAGTCACGAAATGAAAGCTATGACACATGCTAATTTATGCTACTACATCTTTCTGGACCCTTTTCAAAATCCTATAAAAGGAAAAAATGTTGTCTTCATGCCAGTCGCAATTTTCAAAGCTGCCTTCCGTGTCCAATTTCCATGCTCCCTTAAGTGATGAATTTTCAAGCAATTTTAAAGGCAGAAGTCATAATACAAGTCACACTTTTGGAAAAGAGCTATCTTTCATTCAAGTCATATTTTTTTGGAAGGAATCACTTAAGTTGCTAATGAGAATTTTAGAGGTGGTAGGCATGTGAGAATTTCTTGTTTGCCTAGCAAGTTATTTTTTCCCATCAAGTCAAATCACTTAAGTTGCCAATGCAAATTTCAGAGGTGACATGCATGCGATAATTTCTTAGATATTTTTTGCAGGGTGAAAATTCCCATTATGAAAGTCAAGTCACTTAAGTGAAAAGCGGGAATTTCTTGCCTGCCTTGCAATGTAAAAATTCTCATTATGAAAGTCAAGTCACATAAGTGAAAAATATGAATTTTTTAGTTGTCTTGCAGGGTGAAAATTTCTATTGCTTTGACTTCCTATTTTTAGCAATTTCTCTTGCCAAAAAGTGCAACCCACCTTGACATTAATACATGCATTTAATGATATTTATAGAAGGAAAGTTAAGGCAAGTGGATGAGCTGAAGAAAAGTCAATGATGCATGCTAAAAATAAATTCATAAAAAAACAAACATGAGTATGCAGACTTGGGCGCCCAAATTGAGTAATGGAACATGCCTTTTAATTAATTAATTGCCAAAAATAGAGAAATACAATTATTAAAAATAACATGCAAATGGCTATATAAACATGGGATGCCATACGAGAGAAACAATTAATTCTTTTTGATGGAGCTTGTAACCCGGAAGGATTTTGATGCCAAGGGAAGGAGTATTTTGCATTAAAAAATATTTTTTTACATCCAGAAAGGATACAATTTTGGTGCCTAGGGTTAGAAAGGTTTTCTTTTAATTATTCAGAGCATCTGCATGTTGATGAATACTTCATTTATGCCCATATTGGTGAAGAAAACAGAAGTCAATGTCTGATACATTGAATATATCTTCAGAATCAAAGGAAAAAATAAGTCCAACTCTCATAATTGCAAAAGTTTTCAATAAAAAATTCATTCTCTTGTTTCTAATACAGCCCATGTGGAAATCATTGCATGGAAAATTCCTTTCAGGAGCTTGTGCATGTGCTCCCAATCTTCTAGTTGAAGCCTTCATTAAATTTGCTTGTGTTTTCTTTCACCCGAAGTGCTTTCCAAAATTTAAAATTGCTCATATGCAATTAAAAATAAAAGATGATGAATTTTGTTTGAATTATTTACGGCAAACATTGCACTGGTGTATATATTAGAGAAGAATTGCAAAAGCTTCAAGGATAAAAGGGGAAGACAGGTCAGAGGTAGCAGCCGCAGGCAAATCACAGTCGATTGCTTCTAGATCCAGTTTGGTGAGAATCAAATGCAAAGAGTCAATCACATGCAAAATATGGAAAAAAAATAAGACTGAGAGTGTTGCAACTTTTTTCTAATTTCTTTGCTTCTTTCTCCTTCTTTCTCTTATTTTCTCTGAGAAAGTAATTGAACAATTGATTAAATTATAAAACTTAAGTGATTGGTTTAAAAGTTGTTACTTGAAAAATTCAATTACTTGGAAATATGTGGCAAACATGCAAAATAGAAGGTTATATTTTCAGTTAGAAATCATGCATGTCATGTAAAGAGTAATTCCAGGAGGAAGATTGTCAAATGTCCCATGTTCTATAACTTTTGCATGCGGTAATTCATTAAAAACTTCCTATTTGTAATTGTTGTCTATACACTATAAATAGAGGAAAAACCTACGGGTTAATGGAATCGGAATTTGTAATTAACATTCTTGTGTTCCAGACTTTGAGCTGAAACCCTTGATATCTTTCTAAAAGTTAAAGAATTGAAAAAAATGAGATTTCCGGATAACTTTGTGTCAACGATGCATTTGTTTCTTATTTCTGTGTAGATCTTTGCACAAACTTTGTGTTATTTCAGATCTATATTTGAAACTTTCATTTTCTTTAAATTATGTATTGTGAGATCTGTTTGTTTCATCTATGTCCATAAGACCAACTCTGCGAACTATTGGTTGGATTACACATCTTTGTTTTCTTCCCGGATTCAATTATTTCCCCCTTTTGCAAATATTTCTTTACAACTGCTTACTTGCTGCAAAATTGCCTAGCTATGACTCGTGAGCTATGTAATTAAAGTAATACCCACAAACAATTACTCAGATCCATAATTGATAAAAATCATATACGGGAGTCTCACCGGTAAATGAGAGAGATTTATCTCATGACTGCCTAGGTTTTCGGTTGTGTAGAAAATCTAGCCAACAAGTGGGATCTTAACAATGAATACAAGTCATTGATCACCTTTGGCGAGACAACTGGACAAGATTGCATCATGATATCCCGTCTTTCGTTAGAATGTTGTGGGCTCTCAAATAAAATATCTTGTCATATGATTGACATAATAGTTCAGAAAGGAGTCCTTAATGCCTATCGAAGATGCATAATCCTTGGGGTACTAATATAATTGTACTTTCATAACAATTTCAATAATGGAACTTGTAAATTCTAGAGAATTGTTTCATTTCACCAATCTAACTTTGGAAATTTCACAATTCATGAACTCTTCAACGACTCTATTTCCTTACCTATAGATGTGATTGAAGAATTTTTCTTCAAAATTTTACAACCAACTAGACAAACGCAACATTTCTTCTCTTGTGTCTTTTTGTCTAACCCAAGGTACACCAAACATGGAAAACGGATAGTCAAAGGTCTTGTTGACAAAAAGACACAAGAGAAGAATATGTGAGATCAATTTTGCTTATCCTTTACAAAAGACACATCTATTAGGCCACATCAAATCTTTCTTGTTGAGGTTGTCTAAAGTGAGAATTTTATTTTGATAAGCTAATTAGAAGAAGAGGTTAAATTTTAGAATAAGGTCCTCATCCCAAATAATATCCTCAGAGAAACTTGATGGTTTGGGGTCCAACTCAAGAAAATAACTGGCTTTGACACTATAAGACCCATCACTTGTGGCAGATCTGACTAATCCATCTTTTGGGATTTGGGTGACCACATCAATGTGGTTCGGAGAGTCCAAAAGAATGGTTTTCCAAAAGTTACCTTGCATTGTCTCCTCAACATAATTCATAACCTTTTCTCCCATTAATCTTTTAATTGAATTGTTATGCATGTCCCATGGTTCCATTTAGCTTTAAGGACAACTATGATGCTGAGCATCATACGAAAACAAGACTTTGTCACCCATCCCAACGTTCCATCTGCAACCTTTTTTCAAAAGCTTCCTACTTTTCACCACATTGTTTTACAAGATTGATTCTTTGTGGGGAGGATCCAAAGTAAGGAAGTTATCTGCGTCCCTGTTAACCAAGTATTTGGCCTTTATGGTGTTAGTCCACAAGTTGTCTTCAATCATTAGTCTACAACCCATTTTGGCGAGTAGGGCTTTGTTCATTACTCTTATCTTCCTTAGACCCAAACCACCATATTTTTTGGGCAAGCAAACTGTTTCCTACTCCACAAGGGTAATTCTATGTTTCTTCTTGACTCCATACTATATAAATATTTTTTGGATCATCTTTATTTTGTCCATAATCTTTTTAGAAATCTTGAAAAGAGACATAAGATAAATTGAGAGACTTTGGAGGGAACTTTTAAGAAGCTGCAACGTACTAGTTTGACTAAGGAGGCTTCACTTCCACCCTACAAGTTTGCATTGAAATTTGTCTAAGACACTCTAGTTGTTGGTTTCTAATTTGCCTTTGAATAACAACATTCAAAGGTAAGAGGAAGGAAAGTCTCTAATTTGGAAGCCCAAAATATTTGAGATTCTCCTTTGTCTATCAACTGGGGCGTTGATGGAACATGGGGAGCTTTTCTCCAAGTCGATACATTGTCTTGAGACCTCAACAAAATATTCCAAGATTTCTTTAGCTTCTTGAATTGTAACATCACCAAGGATAATTGTGTCATCCAAAAACTAGTGATGGTGCAATGAATGCATAGAGGAAACAATATTCAAACCTGTAATTGTGCCTTTACTAAAGCCTTCTGAGAAGATCCTCCTTAAAGCCTCAACAATAAGGATGATGAGGTACATATATAGAGGATCACCTTGTCATAGACCTCTCTTAATAGGAAAAACCTGACATGAGAACCATTGATCAAAATTGTAAACATGGGTGTCGATATGCAAGAAGACACCAACTATTTGAAATTTGGATGAAACCCGAACCTTTCCAGAATCTTATCAAGAAAAACACAAGAAACTCTATCATGGGATTTATTCATATCAAGTTTCAAGAACAACCTGACTCTTTTAGTTCTATCCATAAAATGAATGGTTTCGTGAACCAAAACAGTAATGTCTATTATCTATTTTCCGTGTACTAAAGCTCCATAATGGTGTGAACCTGTTAGTGCAAAATCACAGCACCCCCAAATGACCACTCTGATTTAGTGATTCAAACTTGTCATTTGGTGTGATTTGATTAACATGGAGTTTTTCCCAAAGTGTGGGACTTTGCAAAGATGGGAAAACTCTCTAGATTAAAGGCTAGTTCCTATTCCTCTGTTTAGGTGCATGCATTCAGTTTGTAGAGGATTCACTCAACAACCTATTCTAATATTTTCCAAGGGACCAAGGTTAAGAAGATTGCAAAAAATGAAATTTAATCTAAACTAATAAGGTGATGCACCAAGGAATGATGAATACAGATTTTGTTGTTTAACACATACCCAAAAAAATGTAATATTGCAACCATGCACAGATGAACAAATTGCAATGAAAAGATCAAATGAATTCAATGAATGTAAGAAAAGGGCTTAAAATCACCCACAAACTTATTTTATTGCTCCACAAAATTGATACAAGGCATTAAAATGGCCAAAATGGAAAAAATTTGTGTTACAGATTCATGGAAAGGTTTGAAAACTCCACAAATTCGTTGCAAAATAGAGAAAAGGGAGGAGCAAAGCTAAAATGTCCAACATTACAAAATATTGAATCCTTTCCATTTATAGTTGAAGCAAAGAGAGAAAAAATAGAGGAGGAAGCAAATCAAATCTTTTAACTCAACCACTCGCCATTAATCCCTTTCAAATCGGCGTGCAAACCCGTCAAATTGATTCCTTTGTTTCTGTTTTGCGTGCTAGAAGAAAAAATGATGAATTTAGCAAAACACAGCTCTCAAAGCAATCTGATCTTGGATTAATGGTGTGAGAAGACATTTTAGGGTTTTTTCCCCATCAAATCGAGTTGATTCTTCATCCTTGGCGTGTGGGAGAAGGCAACCATGGCAGATCGAGCAAAAAATGACCTATTCGAAGCAATTTGATTTGCATTGAAAGCACGAAAGATGTTTTTGGATTTTCCTTTATCGAAACCCATAAAAAATGATGTTTTTATGCCTCCAATGCATAAAGGGGATCAAGATCTTTCCAACAATTCTGATCTTGCCCAAATATGATCTCTGGATCGAAAGAAATGCTCATTTGAAAAATTAGGGCAAAATCAGGGCACAAATTTGAGCACGAATTTCAAGGCATGAATTAGGGCGAAAAATGGCGGCAAATTAGATTTGAAAATGGATCCATGGGCCCAAATTTTACTTTATGGACTTTTGCAAAAATTTCCCAAGACTCTCCGCACCTCCGCACTTATGCTGGTGACGTGGCATCCATTGGGGTCGGTTGAGGCAGGGCTTCCTTTTGATTGTTTACACCTTTTGGCAAAAAAGGAAATTTTTCACTTTTACCCCCGAAGATCCACATCCCCACTACAGATTTTATATGCCACCTCATCACTTAATTCCTTGGGGCCATGGGTCGTCCTTTTGTTTTTATGCCTTATGAAGAAAATGGAAAAATTTCACTTTTTACCCCGATACCCCGCTGGTCCGCTTTGGTTTAGGCCTGCCACGTGTCGTTTCTGGGTTCCTTCAGAGATGTGTTCAATATTTTGGACTTAGAAACTTTTTTGGCAAAAAGTTCCAAGTCCTCAAAATCCTCCGCCAACCCGCCTTAGCGCCATTGCACGAAATGATGCCACGTGTCCTCCTTGGGCCTTAGGCAATTTTTCTTCTTTTGCACCTTTGCGGGCTTGCAAGACGAAAATTAGCTTTGTGCCCTCTTAGCCAAAAAGACTAAGTTTTAAAAGTCTTCCGCTTTCTGCTGACCCGCCATCTCCTTTGGCAAAATTTCTTCCTTAGCTCCGTGGGACCGCCTTGGCGAAATGTCTCTCCTAACTCTGCCGAGCCATAACTAAAAAAAATACAAGGAGTTAGGAAGAGTTCTTTACCTTTCTTGAAAGGGGAAGATAATCTTTATTTGATAGAGCCATCTCCAGAATTCTTTGGATGCCTGAAGTGTGCGAAAAATCCGTTTTAAGTACCAACAAAGAGAAAAGAGAAGTAGTTAACCAAAAATAAGCATGGGCTTATTTTTGGATAATAATTTTGGTGACTCAGAGGGGTCATCTGCCTGCTAGATGAAATGATCAGCTGCCTTGAAGCCTCCATTGGATGTTGTCCTATCAGCCCATAGAGCTAATTTGAGCTAATCCTTAGAAGATTTTTGTTTGTAGACTCAACTTGGCCATTACCTCGAGGGTAATAATTTGATGAGGTGCTCAAATAGATCCCATTCTTAACAGCCCATTTTTTGATCTTGTAGCCTATAAATGCCAAAGCATTGTCTGATATAATGGTGGTTGGAACTTAAAATCTAGTTACTAACCCTTCATAGAAATCTAGTATGCTAGATTCATTTGCCTCTTTGCGTGCCACTACCTCGGTCCACTTAGTGAAATAATCAGTTGCTGTCAAAATTCATTTGTAGCCTTGACTTGAATTTGGATTGATGACTCCAATGAAGTCCAATCCCCATTACATGAATGGTTGGTCAACCGAGATTGGATGCAATGGAAGTGTTGCTAACCTTTCTTTACCTCTGAAGAGTGCACAATTCTTGCACTTTTTTATCCATGCATAGCACTCACTAAACACTCTGGGCCATTAATAACCTGCCTTCATAATCTTAAGTGATGTCACCCTTGGAGCAAAATGACCTCCAGCTGCTCCATCATGGAATTCTTGGAACATTATCTCAATCTGATTTGATCCAATGCATCTTAAAAAAACACCATGGATGTCCCTTTTAAACAACATGCCACCAACAAGCAAATAAGGGATAACTTACAGCCTAAAGTGTCTTCTCTTTGCCTTACTCAATTCTGGAGGGCATAGGCCTGTTTGTAAGAAGTGTATAATGTTCCGAGTCCAACAAGAAATGAGCACATCATCATCTTCTTCCTCTTGACCATTTTACAGGACAAAAATAGTTTCCTTTTCACTGTTTGCTTCAGTTTGCTGATTGGATGCTAGTTGCTCACACAGTCCCTTTCCACGGACCAGCTTGGTGACTTTGATCTCAATGTCATACTCCATGACATGAGTAATCCATCCAACACACTTTTCATTCAAATCCTTGCTAAGAAGGAAGTCTTTTACTTCTGCGTGGGAGACTAGCAGTTGGATCTTATTATTTGAAACCAGATGTTTAAATTTCTTCAACCCTCTGATCACTGCCAAGACCTAATTTTCGATGAAGGAATACTTCACTTCATAGCCTTCCAAACCTTGGTTGAAAAAAGCAATTGGCTGCTTTGCACCTTCACTGTTCTATTGTACCAAAATTGTAGAAATTGTATCAACACCGCCAAAAGCATAGAGCGTGAAATCCTTGGAGAAATCTGGGTTCACAAGGTGGGAGCTTGTGATATGGCTTCTTTGATAGCTTCTAAGCTCACTCTCCCTTTAGGTGTCCATTTAAACGCCATGTTCTTCTTCAACATCAACATTATTGGCTTGACAAGGGCAATGAAATCTGGTACAAATCTGCGCACAAAATTAATCTTCCCCAAATTTTTTTGAAGGGCCTTCTTATGGCTTGGAAAGGGCAACGCTCTAATTGCTTCAACTCTATCTGGGTCAATTGCCAAGCCTTCTTTCGACACAATATGCCCCAAAATTTTTCCTTCATGAGCTAAGAATATGCATTTCTTGGGTTTTAGTGACACCCCAAATCTCCTACATCTCTGAAAAACTTGCCTCAGATGGAAGAGATGATTCGCTGCATTTTTAGAAAAAATAGTGATGTCATCCAAATAGATCAACACTATTTGGTTAATTAATCCCTTGAATGCAATATCCATTGCCCTTTGGAAAGTGGCTCTAGCATTAGACAACCCAAATGGCATTTTCCTGTAGGCATAGGTGCCCCACTTGGTGGCAAAGACTGTTTTGAATTGATCGTCCTCTTTCACCATTATTTGATTGTATCCCAAATAACCATCTAGGAGAGAGAACCTCTCTGATCCAGACACCACTTACAAAATCTTCTCCATCGAGGGGAGTGGGTAGTGATCCTTGAGAGATGCTCCGTTCAAATCTTTGAAGTCAACACAGCCTAATCTCTCCATTCTTCTTTCTGACTAGGACCAAGTTTGCAACTCAGCTTGAGTGTTTGATTGGAAATATGATACTTGCCTCTATCAGCTTATTCAACTCTTTCTTCATAAGATGCTCATTGTGTGGATTGACTGGTCTCTGTATTTGCCTGATCGGCTTAGCATTTGGGTCCAGCTCAATTGTGTGTTGTGCCAAATTTGGATTAAACCCCCTTAGATCTTCATAACTCCAGGCAAACACATCTGGAAACTCTTGGTAGAGTTGCATGAATTCATACCTTTCTTACTCAGTGGCCACCTTACCAATTTGGAGTGCTTTGCCTTCTCCAACTAGAATTGACTGTGAGTCTTCTCCTTTGATATGTATATTAGCCTTCTCTTTTCAAAACTAATCATTGGGATTGATAAAAGATAGAGATTTTTATTATGGCACCAAGGAAGACACCTGCATCAGGTATGAAGGGGAAGAAGAAGGTGAAAGTCGAGGTTGAAGTTACTCCCAAGAGTAATTTTTCAGGGATGCGGTATCTGGAATTCAACTTCCTCTTGCAAGAAATTAATGATTTGCTGATCATTCTCAAACACTTGCCAGCTTGTGTTGTTGTCTGACACTACTGGCATCACAATCACATGGATGTGTGGTTGTGTTTTGTCTCTCTTGATGTTATCAACCACATCGAAAGTTGCTCCAACTGCTGCAAGCCTATCATCAACTTCATTCTCCTTTCGAGGTATGGATACAATGTTGAAGGCTTCAAAATCCTCAATAAGATCCCGTACCCTGTTTTTGTAGCTTCTGAGTAGGTCATTCCTAGCAGCATGTTGTCCTCTGATCTAATTTACAATGAGTTCACTATCTCCAAACATCTGCAAGATCTTCACCATCCTTTTCCTTTCCCAATAAAGACCATGGACCAAAGCTTCATATTCAGCAGTGTTGTTTGGGCATGTAAACTGGAATTTGAAGGTTGATTAATACTTGATGCCTTGTGGTGAAACCAACATTGCACCACCTCCAGCTCCTTGTCTACTCCTTGAACCATCAAAGAACAACTATCATACTTCATTATCATCCTTGAGGCTTGGTTTGGTGATGCTAGGAAGAGGATGATTCTCCTCATGCAAATAGTAAACACCTAGTTCAAATTCTTCTATTTTTGCATAGGGATCAAAAGCATGCACCTTATTTTCCCATTCATCAAGAGTCGGATCTGGAATTGATCCAACTTTGGTGTCAACTTCATAAGTGTTTGGAAAATCTTCTTAGTCAAATGCTGAGTAGTTAGCATTGATTTGGCTTGGTGTGTGAGGTTCAATATGGAAATTATCAATTGGTTTAGACCTTATGGTGGCCTTAGCTCCATACCTCGTTCTGAACAACATATGTGACCAATCAACATACAAGTAGCCTCCAATTTTGGTTGTGAAATCCCTTGACAAACATATGGCGAAGAGAGGTGGAAGGTTAATCACAGACACATCTTGCAACACTGTGACATTTGGACATGCATGCAACGTCAGACTTAGCTCTTTGATGACTCCAACTATTGCTACTGCTATGCCATCCAATTGCACTACTCCCTTCATCACTGGCTCATATTTCAAACCCAATTAATCTGTTATCTGCTTTGGCATTACTGAACTACTCGCCCCTGAATTGATCATGCAATTGTGTACCAAGTGATTTCCAACAATCAATGACACATAGAAAGGTGGAGGTTTCAAACTCTTGCTTGACTGACCTCCATGTTATTGTACTATAGGCTGAGTTGTGTTAATAAGCACCTTTTCTTGCCCTTTGGATGGTTGACTTGATGCTGGCCAGTTAACCATGGTAACTTGCAAGAGATCCCTTTGGCCTGGGATAGCTAATGAATCCCACATGGAAATGTTTACATTGGTCTTCTTCATTTGCTCAATGATATTAAAAGGAGATGAAACATCTCTCTGTTGTCCCTTGCTCTGCACATTTTTCTCTTGCACATGTGTTATAACAACTGACATTTGAGCTGGTTTGGAAGGTAGTTTGGGCTGCCCCTACACATTTGGAGCTGCATTCTGATTGCTAACACCCTGTGGAACGATGGAGGGTTGTGAATCACTTAAGCTTGGTGGTTTTCCATCTCCAATGTTCCTCTTTTTAGACTGTGTGTTGGCTGCTATACTTTGAGAAAGTGTTTGGTTCATCCCACATAAGTCTTCAGTCTGCCAATTCACAAGTGTGGCTTCATTTGGGTTTGGCTCTTGCTGAGATGTTCCTGATTGCTGGTTTGCTTATTGATCTGTCTCTTGTCCTACACCAACTATTGTTACCATTGGAGCTTGATTCAAGGCCCCATTGAAGCACATTGATTGGTTGTGAGGTTGATTGCATGGAAAACACCAATCATGCTCTTGAGCCATGTATTTTTGTACTGGCACTAAGGCTTTAGATGCAGATGTAGCATTAGGATTATAGGGTTGGTATGGTCTGTTAGCAGGAGGCCTGACTTGATTTGGATTTGCAGTTTGGAAAGGTGGTCTATTGGGCTGATATGGAGGCCTATTTGGTTGGGCATGAGGCTGATATGGAGGTTTGATGTTTTGAGCTTGTTACCTCTTAAGTGTGACCAACTCATTCCCCAGGTTCTGTAATTGTTTCATGACCTCTTGGAACTCATTTGAGGAATTGGAAGATGAAGTAGAGGCTTCATTTGAGCTATGGTTTCTTGGAGTGGGAATGGGAGCTAAGATAGGTGCTTAGCTGGTATTTGGATTTTCTAAATCTTGGTAAAGAGGCATAGGTGGCTTGGGTGCAAGTTTACCAGCCTGGATTAGACAATTCTCAGCTCTAACTGAAATATTGTAGGCTGCTGGTAGAGTTGTACCCCTCATGCATTGAATCAAAACAACAATATCAAAATTTAAAGATTTAAGGAAATATAAGAAAGCGCCTTGAGCTGTTGGTCTCACAGCCAATGTAATTTTGTCCCATGTTCTCTGAAATCTGAAATTGAAGTCTGTTAGTTGCTCATTGTGAGCCCTCTTGATGGTGGTTAATTTCTCCAATAGAGATAAGTTATCTCCCTTTTCTCCAAACTGGTTATGAAGGGCTGTGCATAACTGGTCCCAGTTCTGAATGGAGCTTGCTCTCAGACTTCTGAACCATTATAAGACTTTGCCCTTGAATGAAGAAGCCAACAACTTAACTGCAATATCCATCTCCACAATCTCATGGATTTCACAAACATTTGCAATATCCTTGACATGGTCACCAGGAGTGGTATGATTTTCTCCAATGAAGTATGGGATATTTTTCAGTGCTGCAATTGGAATTGGATTCTGTGCATTCAGAGAAAATGGATTACTGCCAGTAAAATTGACATATGGATTTGGTTTTGCCATTCTGATTCGCCTAAGAACCCTTGCAGTCTGAAAGAAAGACCTTACAGGTGGAAGTGTTGACAAGGTTCTGCTTGGTGGAGATGGAGACCTCTGAACTCTTCTTCCTCTCCTTTCTCTACCTGGGGATAGATGCAAGCATTCAAATATACCTTCTTTCCTTGCTCTAGACCGGGTTTTTCTCATAAATCTCCCAAGCTTGGGCTGCTGAAACCAATGGATTCTTCCTCTGTTGGAGTCTCCAGATATGCAAATTCGAAACTTCTTATAAGTTGAAGATTGCAACAAGTGCACATTAATCTTGCTGCGATGAAGTGGAGACCTCTCGCGGGTCCCACCGGGCGTGCCAAAATTATTAGTACAAAATCATAGCACCCCCAAATGACCACTCTGATTTAGTGATTCAAACTTGTCATTTGGTGTGATCTGATTAAGATGGAGTTTTCCCCAAAGTGTGGGGCTTTGCAAAGATGGGAAAACTCTCCAGATTAAAGGTTGGTTCCTATTCCTCTGTTCAGGTGCATGCATTCAGTTTGCAGAGGATTCACTCAACAACCTATTCTAATATTTTCCAAGGGACCAAGGTTAAGAAGACTGCAAAAAATGAAATTTAATCTAAGCTAGTAAGGTGATGCACCAAGGAATGATGAATATAGATTTTGTTGTTTAAACACAGACCCAAAAAAATGTAATACTGCAACCATGCACAAATGACCAAATTGTAAAGAAAAGATCAGATGAATGCAATGAATGTAAGAAAAGGGATGAAAATCACCCACAAACTTATTTTATTGCTCCATAGAATTGATACAAAGCATTACAATGGCCAAAATGGAAAAAAATTGCGTTACAGATTCATGGAAATGTTTGAAAACTCCACAAATTTCGCTACAGAACAGAGAAAAGGGAGGAACAAAGCCAAAATATCCAACATTACAAAAGATCGAATCCTTTCCTTTTATAGTTGAAGAAAAGAGAGAGAAAACAAAGGAGGAAACAAATCAGATCTTTTTAACTCAACCACCCGCCATTAATCCCTTTCAAATCGGTTTGTAAACCTGTCAAATCGATTCTTATGTTTCTGTTTTACATGCTAGAAGAAAAAAATGATGAATTTAGCAAAACATAGCTCTCAAAGCAATCTGATCTTAGATTAATGGTGTGAGAAGACATTTTAGGGTTTTTCCCCATCAAATCGAGTTGATTCTTCATGCTTGGTGTGTGGGAGAAGGCAACCATGGCGGATCGAGCAAAAAATGACTTGTTCGAAGCAATCTAATTTGCATTGAAAGCACAAAATACGTGTCTGGATTTTCCTTTATCGAAACCCATAAAAAATGATTTTTTTATGCCACCAATGCATAGAGGGGATTGAGATCTTTCCAACAATTCCGATCTTGCCCAAATTTGATCTCTGGATCGAAAGATATGCTGATCTGAAAAATTAGGGCAAAATCAGGGCACGAATTTCAAGGTACGAATTAGGGTGAAAAACGGTGGCAAATCAGATTTGAAAATGGATCCACGGGCCCAAATTTTACTTTATGGACTTTTGTAAAAATTTCCCAAAACTCTCCACACCTCCACACTTCTACTGGTGACATGGCATCCATTGGGGTCGGTTGAGGCAGGGCTTCCTTTTGATTTTTTACACCTTTTGGCAAAAAAGGAAAATTTTCACTTTTACCCCCGAAGATCCGCATCCCCCCTACAGATTTTATATGCCACCTCATCACTTAATTCCTCAGGGCCATGGATCGCCCTTTTGTTTTTATGCCTTTTGAAGAAAATGGAAAATTTTCACTTTTTACCCCGATACCCTGCCGGTCCGCTTTTGTTTAGGCCTGCCACGTGTTGCTTTTGGGTTCCTTTGGAGATGCGTTCAATTTTTTGGACTTAGAAACTGTTTTGGCAAAAAGTTCCAAGTCCCCAAAATCCTCCACCAACCTGCCTTAGCACCATTGCATGAAATGATGCCACTGTCCTCCTTGGGCCTTAGGCAATTTTTCTTCTTTTGTGCCTTTGAGGGCTTGCGGGCTGAAAAATTACCTTTGTGCCCTCTTAGCCAAAAAGAATAAGTTTTAAAATTCTTTCGCTTTCCACTGACCCACCATTTCCTTTGGCAAAATTTCTTCCTTAGCTCCGCGGGCCCGCCTTGGCGAAATGTCTCTCCTAACTCCGCTGAACCATAACTCAAAAAAATACAAGGAGTTAGAAAGAGTTCTTTACATTTTTGGAAAGGGGAAGATAATCTCTATCTGATAGAGCCATATCCAGAATTCTTTGGATGCATGAAGTGTGTGAAAAAACCATTTTAAGTACCAACACGAAGAAAAGAGAAGTAGTTAACCAAAAATAAGCATGGGCTTATTTTTGGATAACATAACCCTTGGAGGAGAACTTGAAGTCTCAGTGCAATGATTTTGGCACAAACTGATTAGTATGAGATATTTTAGTTTTTTTAGCTCCTACCTTTTTGGGAGCGAGGACCAAAAAGGTATTGTTGTTGTCCTTAAAAATTATTCCCCGGAGACAAATTCCTCAATAGCTACTACCAAATCCCCTTCCAATAATTCCTAGAAGTGCCAAAAGAATGTAGGAGGGAACCCCTCTGGGCATGGGGCCTTATCCTCTCTTGTATAGAAAACTGTAAACTTAACCTCTTCCCTAGAGGGAGGGGTGACAAGAGATTAGTTAGCTTTGAATATGATATTTGGGAAAAAGCCTAGGATAGCTTTCTCTTTGAGTGGGTCAAGTTGATTACTCCTTGAGAGGAGATTCTTATAGAATGTGACAACTTCTCTCATAACTTCAATTTCTGAACATGAAGAACATATTCTTTTACTAATTCCTTGATTTTGTTTGAGTTCGTGTCTTAATATAGAAGGATGTAAGAGTTTTGTGTTTATATCCTTTGTTTTCAACCATAAATTCCCAGTTTTATGTCTTCAGAAAGTTTCTTCTTTTGCTTCCAAGATGTGAAATTCGTTGACCAGAGCCTTCTCACTTTCAAGGTGGTCCCAGATTACTCCATCACACTGAATCTCTTCAAGGATTTCCAAATCCTCTGAATTTTTCATTTTCTGATAAAAAATATTGCCAAAGGTGTTCTTGTTCCGTGTTTTCATATTGAATTTAACGTTCCTTAATTTTCTAGCTACCCTGAACATGGCTGACCCATCAATTTCCCCATTCAATCAATTTTTAATTGTCTTTAAGTTATGGATGTTGAAGCCACATATTTTTTAATATGAAGGGGTGATTGCTTCTCATTTTTTGGGTCATTTGCAAAACAAACACTCGAGGATATGGTCTGATCCAATTCTTGGAAGTGAAGAAAGATTAATTTTCAGGTTGACTATCCAATCTATGGAGATAAGAAATCTATCCAATGTGACTTCCATAAGATTATCTCTCATGCTTTTGTTGGTCCATGTGTATTTAGACCCACTAAGTTTCATATCCATTAATCCACAATCAACAATGATGTGTCCCAAATCCTCCATACTTCCGGTTAGAGCTTGAAGGCCACTCTTTTTCTCCAATGGACATAAGGGGGTATTGAACTCTCTAACAACCAATCACCTGGGTTCTTTACAAGTGAATCTAAAATCTTTAAGTTCGTTACATAAGATTCTTCTCCCATGATGGGAATTCAAATCATAAATATTGGATAAGATCCAAATAGAGTTATCATATTTGTTAGTAAACAAAATAAGAAAACAACAATTATTTTTTAAAAACACCTTTCGTTGAACCACTTGGTGATCCCTCAGGGTAGCTAATCCCCACGAGGCTCTTGCTGAGCTCATACAGGAACACTCAACATTTTTCCAAAGCTTTTACTTAATACTACTGATATTACCTTTATACATCTAGGTTTCTTGAATCAACAAAATGCCGGGGTTGTGAGTTTTTATGATATTTCTTACTATTCTATGTTTATTGGTGATGCTAAGCCCTCTAATGTTCCATGATATGATCTTCATTTTTCGACCCTTTAATATTCAAGGCGTTTTGAACTCTATTGACTACATTTAGAGCCATTTATCTATTACGTACCTCTATCAAGTTTGGTCTCCCTCTATCTCTTCTTGATTAAGCTCCCATATCAATTGATTTCTTAGCACTTCTAGTTTGTATGAGGCTGCAAATATGACTTGATGCCAAAGAATTAGTACTTGTCTCGTGAATTTGAGAATGAATCTATGATATAGAGGAGGGAATTATCTCAATATCCTTTAATATGAGTTCTATCATTGCCTCTAAATTTCCCAAAACTCTCCACACCTCCACACTTCTACTGGTGACATGGCATCCATTGGGGTCGGTTGAGGCAGGGCTTCCTTTTGATTTTTTACACCTTTTGGCAAAAAAGGAAAATTTTCACTTTTACCCCTGAAGATCCGCATCCCCGCTACAGATTTTATATGCCACCTCATCACTTAATTCCTTAGGGCCATGGATCACCACAAAATTGCTAGGATCACTAGAGAGGCCTCTAAGAGTCTGCAACACATTAGTTGGGACAATAGGGAATGATACTGCATTCATAGTACTTGAATCATTTGGCATAGTGGAAACAATTCGAACATTAGAAATAATTGGAATACTAGCTAGGACCATAATATTAAAAGGGTAGCAATCAAAACCCTTGACACAATAGGCACACTAGCCACAAAAATTCCCAAACTTGGAGAAAACAAGAGTGCATTGAGAGCACATGAAACACTTTTCACAATAGAGACTAGATATTCACTTGATACTATAGGAGACTCAACAATAACAATAGAGGTAACAATATAAGCAATATGAAAATGTGACTTATAATAACTGACATAGTAGGTGAACCCAAGGTAGAAAACATGCTTGAAATCAATTGAGATATATTAGAAAATTGTGGAAGGAGTGACAACATTTACTGTGCTCACAACACTTGATGCGGGATAAACAACACTTGGAGAACTTGTGGAGTCACCTCCAATATCAACATTCATTGTTACAATAGATTCACCACCTTGGGGAGGTGGTGGTGAAGTCGTATGTGATCCTACTCCTTGAGAAGAAGAGGAAAGTGTGTTAGGATTATACAAGTTGTACAGATAAACAAGCATGCAATGAATAATGCAAAAAACGTAAAATAGAAATGAATGCAATAAAACAAAGACACAAATTTAATATGGTTCACCCAAAATGGGCTACGTCCACCAAAAACAACCAATCCTTTTATTCAGTCCAGAAAAAATCTCTCTCACAGTGCCAAAACTAAATACAATGATTCTCATACATAACGAACTCTTTAAAGATATTAGGGTTTTTATCATTTTGGGAAAATATAGAAAACCACCCGTTGAGATTTGTGACCTACTAATAAACAGTCCATATTTCACAGTGCATAAATACATATAAAATGTGGCTTTCAGGGGTGCTACCCCCAAACCCTTGCCAAGTTACGCAGCCCCCAGACCCCCCTCTGAGGTGGCCATTCCCCCCAAACCCCGCAATAGGGGAGAATCCCCCCTTGTAACCCCCATCACTATCAGGATCCACAACCAACAATCTCCCACTTGGAGACTGATTGCTGTAACTCCACCAGTACAACTCTTGCTTGGAATTTTCTTCTTGGCTTGTTTCTTCCTCTTCAATATCAATCTTGAAGACCCATAGAAGTTGAATGCAAATCCAACTTATCCTTTTTCAGTTGGCTTAGTAAACATATTAGTAGGATTATCATCTGAATGAATCTTCACTAAGTCAAACTGCCTCATCCTTAAACACCTATGTCGTATGAAGTGATATATTAGCTGAATGTGTTTGGTTATAGAATGGAAGGCTAAGTTATTTTCCAGGTGAATTACACTTTGACTATCACTATGTAACTTACAATCCCCTTTCTCCTTACCCAAATCCTCCATGAACCTACTCAACCATAATATTTCCTTACTTGCCTCAGTCGCTGCAACATATTCTGCCTCTGTAGTAGATAGGACAACTGTCTTCTGCAACTTTGAGATCCAACTCACTTCTGCACCACTAAATGGAAACACATATCTAGTAGTGATCCCCCTGTTATCCACATCTCCTACCATTATATGAATCGACAAATCCCTGTAAAATATAATCTGACCCTCCAAAGCAAAAGTTCCTACCACTGGTCCCTCTCAAGTACCTAAGAATCCACTGGACTTCCTTCCAAGTGTGCTCTACCCATGGATTTTCAATATACCTGCTAACAACTCCCACTGCTTGGGAAATGTACGGTCTGGTACAAACCATGACATACATTAGGCTCCCAATTGCTGAAGAATAAGGAACCGGTGCCATATAATCTTTTTCCTCTTGTGTTGTTGGGCATTACTCTTTACTTAATCTAAAATGCCCAGCCAATGGTGTACTAACTGGTTTCACATTCTGCATCTGAAACCTCTCTAACACCTTTTCTACATAGTCCTCCTAAGACAACACCAATTTCTTATTTTTCCTATCCCTCTTGATTTGCATACCGAGGATTTTCTTTGCTACACCCAAATCCTTCATTGCAAATGTTTGTGCAAGCTTTTCCTTAAGCTTTGCAATTTCTTGCATATTAGACCCTGCTACAAGCATATCATCTACATATAACAGAAGAATAATGTAGCTCCCACTATCCAACCATTTAAAGTACACACAATGATCTGATTGAAATCTAGTAAAACCATGCTCATGCATAAAACTATCAAACCTTAGATACCATTTTTGGGGAGCTTGCTTGATCCCGTATAGGCTCTTCTTCAACCTGCAAACTAATTTCTCCTCACCCTTCACCTCATACCCAAGTGGTTGCTACATATAAATCTCCTCCTACAAGTCACCATGGAGAAATGTTGTTTTGACATCAAGTTTATCTAAGTGTAAATCTTCAACAACAACTAAACTTAATACAATATGAATGGAAGACATCTTTACAACAGGGGAGAAATTTTCATCAAAATCGATACCTTTCTTTTGTTCATACCCCTTCACTACAAGCCTTGCTTTGTACCTTTTCTGTCCACCTTCTTCTTCTTTCACACGGTAGACCCATTTGTTTTGTAGTACTCTCTTCCCAGCCGGAAATTTGACTAAATCCCATGTTTGGTTCTTCTCCAGGGATTCCATCTCCTCATTCATGCCACGCTCCCACTCCTTAGTGCATTCCACATGCATTTCCTCATCAAATCTCTCTAGATCACCACTATCTGTTAGTAACAAATAATATAAAGCAGGGGAAAATATTTCTAGAGGTCTACTAATACGTTGTGACCTTCTTACCAAATATGGGGGGTGTCACAGGATCATTATTTTCTTGTTTCTCATTTTCTTGAATTTCTGACAGAGGTGTCGATGCCGACACTGGCTGTCATGCTCGGCCTACAGAAATTTCAACCTCGGTACCTGTAGGTGGATATTTTCCACCTGAGAGTTCATTTTTAGGAGCTATATCCTCAACCAATTCTTCCTTGGGATTTTTTTCATCATGTACCTGATCCCTGTACATTCTATTTTCACGCCAAATAACATCATGACTCCTAATTATCTTAGATTCATCTAGATCCCAAAACTAAAATCCATAATCACCATTGGAGCCATAGCCTATGAATGTACAATGTTTGGATTTTGAATCCAATTTCTTCATGTTTTCTTTATTAACATGCACAAATGCCTCTTAACCAAATACTCTTAAAAATGAAAGGTCTACCTCTTTCCTTGTCCAGGCTTCTTCAGGAATTCCTCCATCTAGTGCACTTGAAGGCCCACAGTTGATTAAGTACACAACAATATCTACGGCCTCTGCCCAAAACTGAAGAGGCAGCCCCATGTGTAATCTCATTGACCGTGCACTTCCATTATTGTTCTATTCATCCTCTCACTAACACCATTTTGTTGTGGAGTCCTAGGAACTATTTTCTCTCTACGAATCTCATTCAAGGAACAATAATCATCAAATTTGTTACTGCAATACTCACCACCATTATCAAATCTCAAACATTTCAATTTAAAACCACATTGATTCTCAGCAAGTGCTTTCCATTTCTTAAATGTATCAAATACATCAGACTTATGCTTAATGCAATATACCCATACCTTCCTTATGGCATCATCTATGAATGTGACATAGTACAAAGAACCACCATGAGATGCAACATGGGCCGGCCCCCACACATCTGTATGAACTAGCTCCAACTTTTGCTCTTTCTTGGTATTCCCTACCTTGAGAAATCTAACTCTTTTTTGTTTCCCAAAAATGCAATGCTCACAAAACTCTAAGTCCAATTGCTTCAAACTTGAAAGCTTACCTTTTTCCTATAGAATTTTCATGCCCTTCTCACTCATATGTCCCAATCTACTGTGCCACATGCTGGCATCCTCATCTAAAGTAGACAATATGGTAGAAGAATTAGATATACAAGTAGACAAATAAAGAGTGCCTACTTTCTTACCTCGTGCCACTACCAGGGCACCCTTGGAAACCTTCCAAGCATCTGAAGTGAATGTGACTGTGTAACATTCACCACCCAACTGTCCTGCAGAGATGAGATTTCTCCTGAGGCTAGGTACATGCCTCATGTCTCTCAATATCCATGTATTTCCATTCTGTAATTTCAGGTGTACATTTCCCTTCCCGAAAATGTTGCATGGCTCATCATCACCCAAATAAACCTGTCCAAAATTTCCCTGACATACTCTTTAAAATAGCCCTTATCAGGGGTTGCATGGAAAGAGGCACCTGAATCTATTACCCAAAATTCTACTCTAGTATCAAGAGAAAGTATAAGAGCATCCTGAAACAATATTACTTGTCAAATTTTCCTCTTTAATACCTTCAGGATGGTTTTCTTTGTTTTCTTTAAACCAACAATCCTTTTTAGCATGTCCTCTCTTTCCACAGTTCCAACAAGTAATGCCTCTACTCCTAGATTTGGATCTTCCCATCTTCGATTTAGATCTCCCACGAGCCTTACTCTTTGATTTCTCCTTGCTCCTCCCTCTACTCTCCATATTCAATGCATTTCCAGAAGAAGAATTTTCCCCTGTACTTTTCCTGCGCATTTCCTCATTTAAAATGACACTGACTACATCTTCAAATTTAAGAGAAGTAGATGATGTATTACTAACTGCCATTACTAAGTTGTCCCAACTTTCTGGCAAAGAACATAGGAATAATAATGCTCTAACCTCCTCATCAAATGGGATATTAATTGAATCTAGCTGATTTAAAACAATGTGGAAATCATTAAGATGGCTAGATACAGATCCACCTTCTTGCATTTGTAGATTAAACATCTTTTCATCAAATAAACTTTATTGGATGCATTAGGTGTTTCATATAAATTATCTAGGGTTTTCATCAACTCTACCGTACTCTTCGCCTATGAGATATTTGAAGCTACAGACGATGCCAGACTCAATCGAATCACACCGAGAGCCTTCCTCTCCAAAACCTTCCACTCCTCATCAGACATGGTTGAGGATTTTGCTTCTTCACCTCCCAACGGTAGGTATAGATCCTTTTGATACATGTAATCGTCCACCTACATTTTCCATAGTTGGTAATTTCAGCCATCAAACTTTTCAACTCTGAACTTATTCTCCTCTACCATTTCTGCTTCTCCCACTCAAACAAAAATCCCTTTATGAGTATAATACCAACAAATAAATCTCAAACGTGCTTTGATACCAATCATTAGGATTATACCATGTGTATAGATAAACAAACATGTAATGAAAAATGAAGAAAATGTAAAACAAAAAATAATGTAATAAAATAGAGACACAGATTTAACGTGGTTCACTCAAAATGAGCCACATCCACCAAAAACAGCCAATCCTTTTATTTATTCTAGCAAAACTCTCTCTCATAGCGCTGCCACTAAATACAATGAGCCTCATACATAACAACCCTTTAAAGATATTAGGGTTTTTATCATTTTGGGGAAACATAGAAAACCACCCGTCAGATCTACGACCTAATAAGGAACGGTCCAGATTTCACAATGCATAAAATACATATAAAATGTGGTTTTCGGGGGCACTGCCCCCGAACCCCCAGACCCCACAAGGGGGACAAAGCCCCCCTTGCAACCCCCGTCGCTATCAGGCTCCACAACGAACAAAGTGGAGTTGCGCCATGTAAATAAGTAGGTGGAAGTTCCCTAAGGATAATTGTTCTCATTGAGGAACTGGGCCCTTCTAGTCTAGGGTCAGATCCTTGAATTTCTTATAGATCTACATCCTCCAACAAGCCCTTTATCCTATTTCTTTCATAAACTTCATTTCCTAACATAGGGTTCATGAAAATCTCATCCTCTAGAAACTAGGCATGTGGTGGATAGCCATCTAGATTAGTCTTTGATTTCAAAGCCTCACAATAAGCTTTTACCTTGCCTATGAGATCCTAATATCTGAATGCATCTCTATTGGGGAGGTTGAAATTTTACATTTGGGCCCCAATTTATCACAAAAGGCCAAGTGGAAAAGTGAATATCTGCCAAATCAAAATGTATAGGAAACCAAACTCTTTGTTGTTTGCTCTTGTAGTCACTTTTTATACCATGTATTAACTGAATAGCCACCTCAATGGCTGCAAGTTATCTCACACATAATTGGATAGTAAATATGGTAAGTTAGACAACCATCAAGTCTTAGGACAATGCGGTCATCATATTACCAAAAATTGTCCATTTTCAATGTAGATTTCTTCATCTTCATGGAGATCCAAGGCATTTCCATGCCATTAACTGCTCTATATATTGCTCTATATATTATTGGGTGAAAATAATTGCATATCTCATCCGTAAAAATCTAATACTTATCATTTCCATGCCATTAACTGCTCTATATATTATTGGGTGAAAATAATTGCATATCTCATCCGTAAAAATCTAATACTTATAAGTATGGAGGTCATTGTATAACACATGCATAGGTGTCTTGTGTTGCCAAGGAGGGAAAGTAAGATACTTAAACCTCAAGAACGTAGAGCATGCATCGAAAACATATGAAGCCATGCAGAAAATGTTTGGGGAGGCCCTCTGACATATTTCCATCGGTCTTCCAAGTAAAACACAATGATGCCACCCCCATCAAGAACCCAAGCTTATAATATAATCCCTGCCGACAGGGGTACCCACGTTTGATTCACATGTTTAGTAGTCTCTTCCCTCCATACTCTATTCAATAGGGCCATCCCTATTCTAAGTTCAGGGGTGAAATGAGAAATGGGGATTTTAATTTGATTAGTTTTCTGTTTTAGTGATACCGGGCTCTCAACTCATTCCTTTAATCCATCTTCCCATATATCATGCTTTTTTATCAGGGCATCATTGACATTTTGATCATATACAGTGTTTGACCGAGGAAGATTGCAAAAGTCTCTAAACACATTTTCACTTTCCAGTTCCATAATGTTTGTAAGAGAACTCAAAATTCCATCCTTCAGCATGCAATGAGCCAACATTAAATAGGTCCTTGTAGGGGAACACCTATGGTTTTGTGGCCACTTTGAGTGGACTCCAAAAGCCTTAATGCACTTATATTTTACAACATAATCTTTGTCTGTGCGTGATAATATCCTTCCTTTGTTCTGACCATTTCTATTATCCTTTATAATATAAATAATTGTAATTGTTGAATGGTTTCAACATAGGGGTCACCAAAACTGTGTCTATAAATTCCAAATTTTCCAAGGTTGGAGGAGAAGGAATCATGCTCGAGGAGGCCACGAAATACACTGTAATAATTCTCTTTAGTTAGTATCTCAGAGGTGAGACTTGGGTATATTTTGTGATAATTCATTAATCTTCTGTGGAACAATACTGATAAACAAAGATATTTTACCATTAAACCTCGAGTGATGTGGAATGTCTCTTCACTTCGTATAACACTTGAGATGTTTCTTCTAAGAATTAATGGCGAATTTCAAATTTTAGCGCACTTTATATTGTGTAGATTTCATACTTTAAGTGATCTTAATTGAAACTCCATGTGTACTGGGAATTTGGCGATGCATAGTGAATGAATATTCACTTATCTTCAACCATCCACGTGTTTAAATCCCTTTCAACTCTTTTCTTTTTCTCTGAAGTGCCAAAAAATCAGACACTCTGACAAATGTCAAAATCCATTTTCCTGGGGCATTTGATTTTCCTTTATACCAGTCATTTTAGATAAGAAGACCAGTCATTGGTCCAAGTGGAACATAATGGGTTACTCGACTTTGTGACAGGTGCCGCCCTTTATAAGCCTTTGAGTCTCAACTCTTCAATCCTTGTTTGAATTTTCAACTTCGTTAGATTGTTCGAGTCCTAAAATATCCAGCTTGTGTCTCCTTGTTGAGTTCTTATCACCAAAACACAAAACCCATGAAAACACTTTTAAGTTAAAACAAAGCTTGAAAACTAAACCAAAGAAATCCTGAATTTCACCCAGTGTTGCCTCTTATGGGTTTTAAAGCCCATTGTGGGAACCGAAATCATTTCATTGGCCTAAATTTGGCTGGCTCTTCACACTCTTTATATGACTAAGTATATATAGGTCTAACTCAAGTGCACTATAAACTGAGTTGTGGAATTTCAAAATGTGTTTTGAGATCAAACTAATACCAAGAGGGGTCTTTATTTTCGCAAGTGTTTACACTATGTTTTAGTGCTAGTTTTGGGTATAAGCATGATGTATAAATGAAAAATAACCCTAAGCATGTATGTAAACCTTTGGTGAAACAACTGATTATTTGATGTGATTTTCTCCTATTTTGTTTTTTCTTCTTATGTTTTTTCTTTCTTTTCTTATGTTCTTTGTTTCATTTGGTTTAACATCCATTTCTCCACAAAAATTCGGCTTTCAGTGACCTTTTAAATTTTAAAAGGGTCCCCACTTTGTGTGTAGAAATTAGGGGTGTGTTGCGCACAACATGATTGAAACCTGGCTTCCTTGTATTAATAAATATGATGATTTTGCACAAAAACCATGGTCCTTCACCAATGTGCGAGCATAATCTTCTTTACTAGAGAAAGAGATGGAAAAAATGCATTTTTCATTACAGTTTTATCTATATGACTCTTCATTTTCCATTTCCTAAATGCCCAATCCCTAAATATGTTGGGTATAGGACCCAAGAACTTACCTATTAATTCATCCTCCATTATTGTGTTCAACCTCTCTACAATCTTGTTAGGAACTTGTAGACTAAAACCTTCCTCCTCCATTGAAGGTTCTAGAGGATGCAATACTTCAAGGGATTTCTCCACGTTTTTTGGGCACTTTGTCTGCCCACAATCTGCTTTCGGTCTTGATTGAAGCTTCAACCTTTATTTGACCATCTTGTACCTTTTTTGATCCCCGTGTGGGTCCCTACATCTCCTCTCCTTACCCTCGACATTTGCATTGGGATCTATCCTGTTCAAAGTTGGAAATTTCTTGCCCAAGACCGAATTCAAATTTTCCTTCATGCTTTCCCTCCATCATCTCGTTTCACAACAAAACTTATTGATATGAACTCAAAGCTCTTTTAGATTATTCTCTCCCCTTGACAAATAACATAAGTTTCATCAACATATCTCTTCTATGACTTAAACTTCAAATGAGAGATAAAGAGGGAAATTTTATTGAGTTCCTCCGTAAATAGGTTTTCAATAATTGGTGATGATAATAGGATCATTTTTGCACCCTCAATTTGTAAAAAACATCTCTTCCACCACTTTGATTTAAAATAAGAGATAAAGAGGGAAAATTCGTTGAGTCTCTCCATAAATAAGTTTGTGACAATTGGTGATAATTAAAAGCTCATTGCCACACCCTCAATTGTTTTAAATTCTCTAATTTGAAATAAGTTGACTTCTTAACGAATTTCAACCAAATAAAACTAAATTAAAATAATACAATTAAAACCATGATTAAAAACATTATAAACTTATGTAAATTAAATTATTAAATTATAATTAAATCATAAATTTAAACCACAATAAACATGAAAATAAATAAATTTAATGGTTAAATACCTAAAGAGTTTAAGTATTTAATTTTTTTTCCAAGAGATAGTTTGAACCCTTTGCTTGATTTGAGGTCCCAATGGTAGCAACAAGTATAAGGAGTTTGATTTCATTATCTTGGTACATATCTTTTGCATCCCGATGATGGATCACATAATGTGATTCGAAACATTGATTCTATACAAATTTACACATTTTTATCGAGAAATTGATGTTATTGATATATTGTGGAAACGTCATGTTTTAATACACTTTTATTTTAAATAAATTTTCATTTTCAAACCCATTCCACCTAGATTGGCTTCAATTTTGCATTTACTTTCAACAACTCAATTCAAGCATTTTCTTTCCAACAATTTAATTTACAAGCTAGCGTAATAAAGTTTCACTTAAATAAATTTGGGCTCATAGTTTTAGGCTATTTGATTTGTTAGCTTTGATTTTATTTCAAATGCATACATTGGATCCCAATAAATATTAGTAAATTAGGTTGTCTAATCATTTTTAAATCGGTTAAAAAATTCCATAAACTATAGAAAGCATGTAATGATAAGACAATAAATGATAGTCCAAGGAATGATAAGACATTGATTACATGTGTTTGGCATGGAAACATAGTGTGCTCATACGAAATATGGATTGATGAATAAAAGAACTCAATTTTCCCATACCCACTTACTTTAAAGGAGCGTTCCTCCACAAAACAATTATTGAGACAATGATTCAATTTATTATAGTGGTAGCAAAGACAATAGACAATATGGTGCTAGAGTAGGTTATTGTTTGGTAAGCATATGACTACAAGTTTATAACATTGTTTTAATGGAACATAATGTTTTTAATTCCTTCCCATTTATTCCTTTTCAACTTTATTACCTTGTGACATAGTCTCATTATAAAGTAGCCTCAATACTTTACTTTCATTATTGTTAATATATTAAATGGTCATTCTTTGATAGTTTGGTTTGATTTGGTTTTGTAGACAATTTATTTTCACAATTTTTAGTTTCATTTTGTCAATACAATTATTCTTTAAATAAAATTTCATTTTCAAACTCGTTACGTCTAGATTATCTTAAATTTTGAATTTAGATTCAACAACTCAATTCAAGCATTTCCTTACCAATAATTTATTTTACAAGCTAGCCTACTGAATTTTTACTTCAACAATTTTTGGGTTTTTCCTCTTACACTATTTAACTTGTTAGTTTTTGGTTTGATTTCAAACAATCATACACTTATTCCCAAGAAATATTAGTTTTAGTACTTAATAATGCATAAATAAGTTAAATAAATGCATAAACCATAGATGTATTATCTATTTCAATTTCAAGCAATTGACTTTAAGATTCACAAGTAGCTTTAGTTGTACCAAACTTAAATTTCAAGTTTGTTCCATATCATTTCATATTAGAGGTATTTCAATTTAGCTAATATTATCACATCTTAATTTATATATATTATGTGATTGTCCCACCAAACTTACCAAAAATTTCATGCATGATTAAATTCATCATTACATGTATTTTTTCTTTCACAATTTATTTTACTTTCTCATTTGTTCTCTAGCTATGCAGTGAAGACCCTATTAAAATTAATGCAACCTAAAAAAAAGTTAATTATTTTTTATTTCAAGATTTCACAACTTCATCATACAAGTTCCCACTACTCTTGTATCACAATTTTGAAATTTCTATGGTTGCGTTTCTTGGAGGCCAACTAGGAGGTATTATTTTGTAAGAGTGTAAGATTTGGTAACAAATATATGCATTTCAAACAACCATGTTCTTTGCTTTTTAAAATATTTTTAGGCCAAGGGAAAAAGAAACTAAGCATAAGTTTATAAGAAGTGTGATGCTTATTTTGATAACATGTCAAACCCAATGGTGAATTTTGCTTTGTACAAAGCTATTAGACACTTTTATGCATTATCCATCCATTTATATGTTGGAATTCCCTCTAAGAGCGCCATTCACATTGCCATTGTGGATTTGTAGAAAATTCATAACGTTGTCTAACTACATAGTGTGCCTTTTTAAAAAATTGACAATGTGTTTTTTGTGAGCACTCTTTGGGTCTTGGGATACAATTAATAACTAGTTTCTTTGGATTTTTCCTTGTGAGTTCTTAATTTTTTAGGATCCATAACTGGTGATGTGTATATTGAGAAACCCTTTATAGTATTATCCACGAAACTCTATTTTATCCCTAAACAATTTTCATAAGCTACTTAATTCTCTTTATCGCTTGGTCTATTAACTCTTATTGATTCCTACAACTATATGTATTGAGCTTATAAATGGGTCAGTACATATACAAGTCTTTAAATAGGAAAAATGTAAAAGACTATTATAGATCCAACACATAAGTACAATCCAAAAATGATTTTGGCTATATCATTTTTGTTATATTGTGTTCTTGTTATCATTTACTTTTTTGTTATATTTACATTAATATTATTATGGAACTACACACACACAGACACACACACACACGCACGCACGCACGCACGCACGCACGCACACACGCACACACACACACACACACACACACACACACACACACACACACACACAAGCTAACCATCCACAAAATAAAAGGGTGTAGGGTTGGAGCATTAATATCCCACTAGGATTCAAGCACTTTGTGAGAGATGGTTGTAAGTGGAGTTAAGATGGATAAAAGAAACCCTATGTAAACCACATTTGGGGATTCCAAATAATTGGCGCACCTATTTGGTGTAGCTCTTATTCTTTAATCTCCAAGGCTTTTATTACAACTTGTCTTCCTTCGATGAATTTCCTTACCCTATTCCTCTGTCTTATATACATGGATTTATGAGTGCACGTTGAGCACATGTTTTTCATGATGAAATGGCTAAAGGAACCCTATAAACACAATTTTATTTAGTTGACATCATCATACTTGTTGAAAATGCTGAATAAAATCATGACTGATGATTTCAGCCGAAACACGGTGTAATCAAATGTTATCAATGGACTAATGACATCAACTAAAAGCAAACACATTTAAAAGGGGGTCATATGAATGGATAAGAGGAAAATGATTAAACAGATGATATACATATGGTAGACAAGTAACCTCTACATATATTTCACAATGAAACATATGGTAAACATGTAACCTCTACACATATTTCACATGAAAACATATGATATGAATATGGTAGACAGGTAACCTCTACACATATTTCATATGGTTAGCTCAAACCCATCCCACACCAATCTTGAATTCATGAGATTAATGTAGAAGTAAGTGTTGGACAAAATAATGTTGGTAAAGTGAATTTAAAGTGTATAAAATTGTCCTTGAAATCTCATCACTTGTCACAATAGTGCAATGTGAGATGGTACATCATAAAAAACACATTAAAAATAAAATGAAATGGATCAATTGAAATAATTTAGATGGTAAAATTAAATTTACACATCATGTCTTACCATTATATGCACATGTCTCAACCTTGATCATCACAAGCGTAGCTAGTAATATTTTTTCCATCATTTTTTTTCCTTTAACACTAATGATGTAAGAATACGAGGAACATGTAATGTGAAAGTACATGAGTATAAGTATATGTAATTCAATAACACTCAAATAATATGGTACTAGAAAAATTTAGAAAGGCACCATGTAAAGAATGTATTAGGGCCAAAAGGACCAAGGATAAGTAAGGTGCCAGGATTGGTTTGGATAGTCATACGATAAAGGATATATTAGGTCAAGAAGGACCAATAATAAGTAATTTTCTAGGATGGTTCTAGAAATCCATGAGATAAAGGCTAAATTAACTCCATAAGGCTAAAACATAAGTAAGATAAACAAATATCTAAGGATCCTAAACATAACCAAGAACAATCCTTGAAGGATAAAACAATGGTTGAAAGAAAATCTTAATAATTAAAGATGTAATTGATATTTAATCATGTATGGTTTAAGGGGAATCCTGATTGATTCCCTACATCTTCCAATAACATACCTAAAACTCATAATTTTATCATAATCCTTTTTTATTAAGGGTAAAGGTCTTTTGGCTAGGGTCCTACCCAGATACAAAAAAGGCCATAGCCTAGATATACAGTGAGAACCAAAGCACCAAAACAATATTGGAGAGAAAATCAGTCAAAAAACAACTCAAAATCAACGTGAAGTCAACACAAAGTCAACAACATCACAGCTGAAATACAAAAATCACCAAAACACCCCCAAAAGGAAGGCGAAAAACCAAACTATTTCTTGATCTTCTGAAAGACCTTTTTAACATTCTCAAGCCCCTTCTTAATATCCTTGAAATTAGTACCCTTGTTGGTTTTATCCTTGCTGAGGATGTCAAATTGAGAAATGAAGAGGGAGAGGAAATCCAAGGTGTTTTTTTGCATGTTGAGGATGTCACATTGCTTGGTCTTGATCCCTTCCATCTCTTTCTCCATTTTGTTGAAATGGTTGAGCAGGTACATAATAGTCTTCTTGTTTGTTTTATCATCCACGTTGTTCATCCTACTAGATTTAATTTTTCCCCTAAGATATTTGATTTTTTTCAAATGAGAATCATGTTCAAAGTTATTTTTAGGCTCTTCAACTGAAATGGTTGTGCCTTTATTGCTTATGGAAAGCAGTCCCAAAACAACTTCACCTTCCCCCATGATAGGGGGGTAGTAGGTAACACATCCTTAGCAATAACATTAGCTCTTTTGCTTCTGAATGGTCTATAGAAAGCAGTGTCACCCAGACGCTTTTTAGAGGATGAAGGGGTTGAAGAGATGGTGATGATGGGAGAGAGAGAGGGAGGAGGTGGAGGGGGAATGGGAAGAGTCCAAGTGGAGATGGAAGAGAAAGAAGTGAGGACAGGGGCAGGGATAAAAAGAGCAGGAAGGGTGGATGAGGGGGAGGGGAGGCAGGGGAAGAATAAGTGGTGGGAGGGGAGGAAAAGGTAGGAAGAGAGGCCCGAAGGTCGAGGGTTGAGAATAGAGAAGTCAAAAAAATTATAAAGAAATAAGATCACAACATGGTGCAAGGGATGAACTCTCATGCCCCATTTAACTAAATTCACAAAGTGCTAAAGGGAGTGGAGGATGAAAAATGAGAAATTAACCGAGCACTTTCTTCAAAAATGGTTTATAAAAACAAGGTGGTAAGAAGGCATTACCGTAAACCCATCCTCCAACGTGATTAATTTCATTACTAACAGAGCCATCGTGTTGAAGGGAGGAGGAAGGGAGTCACGAACAAAACCCCCATTCTCACGCACCAAACATTCTCCCTCATTGAGAAATTTCTGCTCCTCCGCACCAATGCCAATGTTGTTCTTGTAAAAATTCAGACCCTTTTTGTTGAATCTAAATACCATAGCAATAACCTCTTCATTTACCTCAAAAACCTTGCCTTTGTAGGCTACCTTTATTTCTTTCCAGTTTTTTACCAGATCTCGTGAAAGATGTAGGTTGTAGCCTTTAGTTATCTCCATGAATCGAGTGATCCCCCCTAATTAAGATTTTCTAGAGCTCCTCATTGTTCTTCCACTCATCAATTTTCATTGGCTCAACCCTGGATCGTTCACCTCCCATCTTAACACAATAGAGCAACAAGAATAATGAGTTCTTGTTTGAAGTTTCTTCGTGAAAGGGGAGAGAATTTAAAGAAAGGGGCTTAGTTTTCCACACGTGCAGAGCCCGAGTCTCCAGATAGTTCCACCTTCTCATTAGTGATGACATTGATTGCAATTTCCGGAGGGGTCTCATCCTCTCTCCAAACTTTAAAGCCATTAAGATTCACCCCTATATTAGCCATAACATTAGCTAAGTGATTTCCTTCATGACATGTATGTTGGACTACACATTCATGGAAGGTGTTAATGATGTGCTTAGCTTCATCTACAATATTTTTAATAGACCAACTTGAATGGTAGTTGTCCTTCAAGAAATTGGTGATGTTTAGAGAATCCCCTTCAACAACAATATTTGTATCATTTATTTCTCTTGCAATCCTAAGGCCCCAAAGAGCAACAAGAGCTTTAGTGTAGTGGTTTGAGTTAACACCCATGGGACCAGTGTACAATATGATCACTTATCCATTCTCATTTCTAATGCACCCCCCCGGACTTACCTGGGTTGCCTTTGGAGGCACCATCATAATTCAATTTCAAACAACCTGTTGTGGGAGGATGCCACTTGATGTGTTCTCTGGGATCTCCTTTTGTTTGATGACTAGCATTTGAAAACATATTAAGATTTCATTTTTCCAAAATTCTATTATCCTTGTTTCTCTGCTTGGTCTTTTTGGGAGGTTTGAAACTGGAAACATTTTGTCTTATATCATACACTAGACCATTAGTTATTCTCATGATTGAGGGTTTCTTGTCTTTAAAAATGGCAGCATTACGAGTTTTCCAAATGGTCCACATGACATGAGGAAAGGAGATGTTTCATATGTTCTTGATCACTGATTTATCGAAGGGGAAATGCCATTGATCCCAAGCATGAAAAATAGAATCTAGAAGTGTCCACTTTATTTCCAAGAATCCAAAAATAAAACTACATACTTGACAGGCTAAAGGGAAATGTAAAAAGAGGTGGTTGACAGTCTCCTCAACCTTTTTACATAGAATACATCTATTTGGAAGATGTTGACCTCTCTTTATCCAACTGTCAATAGTTAGAGCTTTAATTTGAATAACAATACAAAAGAAATGGTTAATCTTGGGAGTTAACTCCTTAGTCAAAATTTTGTTCCAGTTATAAAGAGGAAGTTGAGAAGTAGAGAGGAACATGTATCCAGATCTAACCAAGTAATTTCCATCAAAAAATTTGTCCCAAATGAATTCATCTTGATTCTCCATATGTGGGATGTGCTAATTTCTGAGCATTTCTTGTATCCTACTGATGTTTTGAGAGTCTAAGGAGGCTCTACCAAAATATTGAATCTGAATCCAGGAGTTCATGTTTATGTAGCTGCTCACTTTCTCACCAATCCACTCTTGGAAATTCTCAAAGACCTAAGAACCATGTTCGGTGTCACACAGGGGGAGGTATGTTAGCCATTTGTCCTTCCAGAACTAAATATCCTTTCCATTGCCAAGTTTCCATCAGCTTCCTTTTGTAAGAAGATTTCAACAATTCACTAAAGCATTCCAAAATGCAAACCCCACAGGGAGGTCATCCTTGTGCAACCAATCCAAGCTTTTAGAATTGTCAATATATTTATTTCTTACGATGGAAATCCAAGGGAGGTCTTATTTTATCATTCTACAGCCCATTTTTGAGATCATGGCTTTATTTGTCCATATAATATTCTTAATGCCAAGCCCCCCATGATTTTTAGGAAGACAAACCTTTTCCTAAGCAACAAGAGGGATTATGTTGTTTTCTTCTACTCCTGACCAGAAAAAATCTCTTTTCAATCCTTTCTATCTTATCAATAATCATACTAGGGATTTTAAAGACATACATAATGTAAATAGGGAGATTTTGAAGAGTGCTCTTGATAAGAAGACATTTCCCCACTTGAGAGAGAACTGATCCTTTCCAACCAACAAGCTTTTTTTGAAAGAGTTCGATAAGAGAGTTCCAAACCTCCATGGGAACCTTTCCAGTGAAGAGGGCCATTCCAAGGTAGGAAGAGGGCAACTTCTTAGTATTACAACCCAATATTTTGTCAATCTTTATTTTTTTGTGCTTAGGAGTGTTCAAGAATATGCCAGAGCTCTTATCAAAATTGATAAGCTAACCGGAGGCCTCTTCGTAATCCATCAAAAGAGATTTAAGTCTCTTAGCTTCCACAACCAATGCCATCATTAAAAAGATGGTGTCATCAGTGAAGTGTTGATTGTAAAATTTGAAGGCATGTGAAGAAGGGTTGAAATTTTTGAGATATCCAGATTTAATGTCAACAACAGTCCTCCTGCTAAGACTTTCAACCATAAGAATAAATAGAAGAGGGGAAAGAGGGTCACCCTATCGAATGCCTATGTTGTTGCTAAAAAAATAGAGGGAATTCCATTGACGATGATAGGAAACATAGTGGAATATATGCATATCCACAAGAGGTTTTTGAAGAGATCATCAAAACCAATTTTTTTAAGGACTTTGTCTAATAAACTCCAAGAGACCCGGTCAAAGGCTTTGTTCATGTCCAATTTCACAATCATGCCTTCCTTCTTACTTCTGTCCATGGAATGAATGGTCTCATGCACCAAAATTATTCCATCTTGAATAAATATTCCTTTCACAAAACCCCCAGCTGAAAAGAAATGAGCTGAGGTAGAATCTTGAAGCAATTGTTTTGGTGAAAATTTTGTATAACACATTCAAAAGGAAAATTAGTCTAAAATCTTTGAACTCTTTAGCTCCTTTTTTTGAGGAATTAACACTATGAATGTGTTGTTGATCTCCTTGAGAAGATTTATAGTTATTAAGAATTCGTTGATGGCACTAAGAAGATCTTCCTTAAAATTTTCCCAATATCTTTGATAAAAACTAGCTGAGAAACCATCCGGTCTCGACGACTTATCTCCTTCCATCAAGAAGACATTTTTTGAAGTTCTTCCATAGTGAATTTTTTTGTTAGCTTCTTGAAAACGTTTTCCTGGAACAAATTATCTCCATGCCATCCTCATCTTGATTGGAATCCCCATTCAACAGATTCATGTAAAGTAATAGCTTCCTTTTTGATAACTTTTAAGTCCTTTCTTTTTTTTCAATCCTTCGTGACAATTTCAGAAATTCTATTGCAAGTTTGTGATGAAGTGCAGTCATGTGAAATAATTTTTTATTCTTGTCACCTTCTTTTAACCAAAGTGCGCGAGATTTTTGTATCCAACAAGATTCTTCCCTAGCATTTATTGTGTGCAACTCAGCAAGAAGCTCTTTTTCAAGATAGTAGTCTTCCATATCCATGCCTTTTTCTGCTACTCTTTTCTTAAGGGCATCAAGTTTTTCTTTTATCTTCTTCTTATTTTCAAAAATGTTCCTAAAAACCTCCTTATTCCATATTTTGACATTACTTTTGACATTTTTCAGATTTTGGACAAAAGAAAACATTGTAGATCCTCTTATTTTTATTCCCGCCATTCTTTTATCATGTCGTATAAATTTGGATGGGACATCCACATTTTTTCAAATTTAAAAGGTTCATGATTTTTTATCTCTTTTTCCAGCATGTTGAGGACAATAGGATTATGATCCGAACCAACTCTAGGAAGGGAGGAGAGCTTGAATTCTTGCGTGAGAGTTCAATTAGCAATGACAATGTTCCTGTCAAGTCTTACTTGAATCAAATCAGCACCCATTCTCCTATTGCTCCAAGTATATTTAAGTCCTTCCAACTCTATGTCCATAAGTTTTTTATTAACAATCATGTCAAAGGGGTTCTCCATGCTTATATTGAATTCTTGTATTCCCCCTTTTTTCACTAGGATTCACGAGAGTGTTGAAATCTCCCATGATGAGCCATTTGTATCATCCACATTTCTTTTTGAAGTCTGTGATATCTTCCCAAAGTATTTTCCTTCCCAAAATATTATTCAGAGCATAAATATTAGAAGGAATCTAAGATTAATTTGTATCTTTAACCGATGTGAAGAGAATGGCAAGATGATTTGATCTACTGAGGATTACTGAACCTCTAATCTATTTGTTATCCCAAAAGGTAGCAATAGCTCTCGAAACACCATTCGAATCACTGCAACTAATCTCAACATTTTTCGAAAGGTAGTTTTTAACTTTATTTATCGAAATGCCTTTCATCTTAGTCTCTTGGATCACCAAAATTTGAGGTTTGTTACAAGTTCTAAAATCCTTTACGATTATTTGCTTGTTAATGTTGTTCAAACCTTTGATATTCCAAGAGATGGCCTTCATTTAAAATGTTATCATAATCTTAACATGCCTAAAAACATTATGAATAAAAATATGTAAAGATTATATGATAACAATAACTTAGATTAAGCCCAATTTGGATAACTTTTTGCATTAGAATTAGTAAAAATTATAACTAGAAAACAATTTTTTAAATACAAAAATATAGTTTATAAAGGTAAATTTTGAGTGAGATGTAGTAAGAAATCCCATCTTGGTTGATGTTAGTTAATATAGGCTGGGATAATATAATAATTAAAGGTACTTCTCTCTCTCTCACACACACACGTGCCCACGCACACATGCACACACACACGTACACCCATGCACTCCAACCACACACATATGCCGCCAATACACTCACCCACACACATAAAATATTCATCCCCCGCATGTGCCCTCACACACTTAAACATTTTATTTTTCTTTTAACTCCTATATCTATTCTACTCAAAATGTGTATGACAATATCGTACTAATTAGGGTGAGTGGGGATTCAATCTTCTGTTCAAAAGGTGGGCCACCACTATGTTAATGTGAATACAATGAGGTTTGAACCTAGGTGGAGAGGTTGGAATAATCCTAATACAAGTTATATTACCAACTCATCTAAGAACATTCCACTAATTCACATATTTTGGCAGATGCAACAAAAAGGTAAGGTCTCTTATTAGAGATTGAGAACAATAATAAAATACCCAAAATGGATAGTAAAGAGGCACATTATTTTTTCCCATATTAAAAAATGTGGGAATGATGCGGATGACAAGGAAACCAATATTGAGGTCAATCTAAAGGAGGAAATTTGCACTCTAGACTAGCTAGTTTAGCACACCGTCTTGGCCACGATTGGAAGGACCAAGTGGATGGTTGACGAATATTTTTTTTTAGTTGGTGATGAACAATTTTTTTTTTGTTTTCAATATTATGTTTTCATTGTTTGAATGAATTTAAAAGAGATTCTTTACAAAAATCGCACATCCTCACGAACAACAATTTTGTAAGCAATTCACTTCTTAATATAAGGTCTTGATGAGAATGTTTTCTATCAATGACTAGATTTTCACTTTTATTTTTGTTGGGATAAGGCCATCTTCTTGGGCGTCTTTTGAAAAAAATCAAATGGACAATAAATAGCATAATTACAATAACCATACAATATCAGCAATTACAGTATCATAAAACTATTTTAAAAAGAGAAAATATTTGTTAGCTGAATTAATATAAATTTGACAAAAAACCATTAACCTTGAAAAATATTATGTATAACATTGAGCTATTTTCATCAAATCCATCATCATCATTAAATAAAAAAATATAAAATACTCTTATACAGAAATATAAAAAATAAATCAACATATTTATATAATCTTCATCATCAACACCGCCACCATGACCACCACAACTATCATCGACACCCTTATCGTCATCGTTATTATAACTTCTCGTTGCCCACAAAACATATACAATAATATATCTAAAATTTGAAATAAAAAATAAGGGTATTGAAATAGAGTTACATATACCAAAAGAAATGCATGAGAATTACAAAAGGAGGCACCTGATGATTCCTACATGAAAAAAAAACACAAATAATTAAGATGCCAATTATAATACAAAACCTAACATACAATTTATTCACTCTTATCCGTAAAATCTAATCTTGAGATTATATTCAAAGTATTCAATTGAGTTAAAAAATAATACTAAGATGTATTATGCAATCTTAATGTTTCTTGGCTAATTTTCTTCTATTTCCAGCTATGTGATGATCAAGCGATAAAATTTGGAAGTTAGCTTCACGAAAGAAGAAATGTATTACAACTAAACTAAATAATAAGAATGCATAAAACCAGCTGACTATGATTACCATCAAATTGTGTATATTCACTAGTAGATTTTGATGATTTTCCTCACTTTTTTCATAACACCTTTCCATTTTCATAATTTCTAATACTGATTAACATTATTTTTTGTGTTATTATTTATGGATGCAAAGTGCATTAAAGTTTTGTCAAAAATATCTATAAATAGTGACATCTATTTTAATAAAACATTATGGCCCAAGAGTGTTAGGAAGTTTACTTTGAGACATTTACATCAGAATTTATTTTAATTTTCAAATTAAAATCTCGCCGTTATTCAAAATTTTTCCACTAAAATTAGTGATGACATAAATTTGCATCACTTTTTATATCACAACCTGTGCACTTTTGAAATTAAAAATATGGCCAATATGACACAAAAATTGTGCTAGGATTAATGTTAGGTTAGCTTATAACTGAAAAAATCTAGCCCAAATGTCAATTAACACATTCATAAAAATAAATATTTGACTTACACGTTTGTAAACAATTATTTTGTGATTTATTTGGTATTTTTTTGATAGATTTTTGTATATGGGAGTGAAGAAAAGACAACTATTTTCTCAAAAATACATGGGAGGAGAAATCTCAAGAGTTAATATTGAGGGAAAAAACTTATACATAAAATTATATTTTGAGCATTATATGAATCCCAATTCAATTTTTTGTAGACATCACTTTGTTCATTATATTCACTATTATTTTATGGTTTTCGTTGATGGTCTATATAATTACTTGCATTCTTTCTTACAACATTCAATTTCAATGATTATACACTCATATTTCTTGCAACATGCACACTGGAATGTATATTATAGGAAGTTTATTTATATTGTAAGAATTCTTTGAATGACGTTGTAAGAAAACACACACACACAAACAATTTTTTTTAAAAAGGTGGGGTTTGAGGAGTTTAATCTATCATGTCCTAGTTTAAATTCCATAATGTATGAAAATCATTGCTATGTTTGTGAAAGCTCTATTCTATCCTCCAATCAATTATTTGAGTCTTGATGAAGAGTGGAAAGCTATACAAAGGATCAAAAACTAAAATATATTAAACTCCTCAATGCTTAAATATAAAAGCTTCAAATCCATGATTTTGATACCATGATCTAAAAATTATTTTGGTATAAACTAATGCAAAAAAATAGATGCAAAATATGATGACAAAAAATATGTCATCGTAAAAATTACCATAATCGAAATTCAAAAACTTGATGCAATATTTATTGACGATTTTTTTTTTTTTACGTAAAAAGTGACACAAATCACTACTAAATTTCTGAAAAAATTGCATCAAAAAAAAGTTAGCGTCAAGGACTTTGATGCAAATTGTGTCAAAAAAAGTTCTACTTTAGCACTCAAAAAATTGTAAGCCAAAAAGCATGCGGTTTTAATGCTAAAAATGATGTTAACATCAAAATATTATAGTAGTTATTGTAGCATATTACAGTATTATTCACTAGCAATAACAAAAGCATCCACATGTGCTTGAGAAAGGCCAATAGAAATTTTAAATATAATTATTACTCTCGAATCCTTGTGAAATCTTATAGAAGAAAATATTTTGTTATTCTAAAGATAATTTTATAACCATATGTTTTGAATACATACATTTATTAAAATAATTTAAACTAGTCAATTCATCAAATAAGTGGGTATTCATGTTGGGGTGTTGTGGGCCTTTGATCTCAATACTTGAATTGATCCCTTGTGAGATTTATGCGATCAAAACAAATTTACTAATGGACTAAACGACCTTTGATGAATTGACTTATTTAATGGCATGGATATAAAATTCCTCGCATACATGAATGGGCACAGTTCAGGTCATTTGATGGGCTGCAACATAAAACATTCATCTATGAGAACCTATAAGGAGGAAAGACTTTGACCAAAAGTGACATCTTGTTTATTTAATATTTGTAAAAGCAAGGGATTTATTTAGGATAATTTCCGCTATCGTGCAAGTGTGTGTAAGACCGGTGCTTTAACTCTTTAATCACTTTTCTTGGGAGAGGTCAAGAGAAGTGTTCATTTATTATTTTCTCGTTAAGATGTAAATCTTATTGTGGAATGCTATAAAATTTTAAGTCTAAGATTTCAGAGGATGTTGATGGAGAGATATTATGTTTGTGAAGGATGTGAAGTGGAAACAAATAGAGATCATGTTATATATTTTATGTAGATTTAGATAAAGTGTTTTTTTTTAAAAAGACAATAGATAATTATTTTATCTCCAATCAAACCCAATTAAGAACAACCTAATGTTTGATTATTTGATTTTGTAGATATATCATCATTTAAACTACTCCATTCATGTTGTGTGCATTTGTAAGGGTGGAACTTTAATTTTTTGAAAATTAATAGTACAAAAAAAGTTGGAGGATGAGTAAGGCCTAAAGAAAAGATATAAATTAAGTGAACTTATAATAGATTATTGTCCAAAACTACGAGTAGGAAGAAAAAAATTATCATTGATTGTACTCTAATTATAAAATCACATCGGAAAGAATTGGATAAATGGAAAGATTCATCAATAAAAATGTAAATCACAAAATAAAAATACTTATAAATCAATTTCAACTAAATTAATGAGAACGTCTTGCAAACATGGTGCAAAATTGGTTTTTGATATTTAAAAGGTAACCCAAGTTCAAGAAAATTCAATTTTACTAAAATATTATAGTTATAAAATGGAAAGATAAATACAAATAACCTCTCTTTTATATCATATCTCGATTGGAAAATTGTAAAGTCACTCCTTGGATCCAATCCAATTTTATTTATTAACTCCCTTTCACTCATTAATATTATTGTGATGAATGTCATAGCTACTACATTCAAGAACTTTCATTACTTTGTGACATATTATATACAACTTGGTGTCCCCAAGATTTCACTTAGAAATTTTGGGACACTTCTTTAAAATCTTAGTCTTTTTGCCTTGTGAAGGTTAGAGGTCATGTTGTTTGTGTCCCCTTGAAAAAGACTTTGTTTAAATGTTTTGCCTTAACTCTTTTTGGATTGTAGGATTGCTCAGGATTCCTTCAGGAGGTTGCAAGAGGTTGCATTGTCACATTTGCAAAATACCCACTTGCTCAGGATTGATCAAAATCTCTTAAAAGCTAAGAACTCAACTTATTAGTAATGTGGGTTTTCCGAGTTACTTTACTTTATAAGTTGTAGTAAGCCCTCAATAAAAACCTGATTTGTACTACATAATTCTAGGCAGATTTACGCTACTACTTTATTTCTTTCAAACAATTGAGTTAAGACATTCCTAAAGTCTAGTTTGTAAAACTATCAATACATTGCGGAAAACTAATATTGCTCTACTTTAGAAATCAATCAAGAAAAACCGATAGACAAACCCGCAAACCAAGTTCAAACCTATTCGGCCTTTTTGAACTACTTTACTAGCTTTGCAATATTAAGTAATCCAACAAAGTCGAATGGAAGTTCCACATTTCTACTCAAGCGTAGACCGATTCTGGTTTCTGATAGTACTTTACTCCATTAACGTCAACAAGATCCTACCTCTAGTGAAACCCACCCCTAAGTAAATGCTGACATAGCTTAATCCCACTTGTCCCCAACGCATTTAATGAGGTGGAAGGTTTAAAAGGAAAAAGGAATTCTGCATCATTTTCACCTATGCATTCCAGTTGTCCAAGCCAGTAATCTGCCCTGTAAATTCTGAGCAACCTCAAGTTGGTCTATTGGAGAAATTTTTGGGCATCCTTTGGAAACCCATCTGGTGAATAGGTATGTTGATCTTTTCCCCTTCTTTTATTTCAGTTCTTCCTTGTGTTTTTCGTAGTTTGTTTTGTCAAAAGGTCGTTTTGCCATCTAGGGATTTTTTGTTCGTTAAATCTATATTTTTTCATTAAGTCATGCAGAGAATTGGTTTAAATTGTTATGAAATCATGTTAGTTGTATGGGAAATTTATATAATTGTTCATTTTTGTGTAAAATATCAATTTTTAAAAGCCCTAGTTTTACCCTAGCAAGCAAACTAGTGCTTTGGACTGTTTCAGGAAATTCCTTGCTCGTTACTCGACTCGCGCTTGGTGGAATTCCCCACAGTTCTTACTTGGCCCAGAAAACTTAACTGTTAAAACTCCCCATTTCCCCCCAACACATTGTGGAGTACTAATCTCCCATTACTAAAAGATTATACTAAGTGCACTTTTGAACCACTATTGTTGTTGCCCCAATACTTTCTAGAGATTTGACCTTCTATTTCTCAAAGCCTAAACCAAGTGGGTTTTCAAACTATTGTTGTTACCCCTATATTGCAGAAAAACAACTCCTCACTATTCAAATTCTATACTAAGTGGGTTTTCTGAAGGCTTTTACTTCTCAGTTCATTGCGCAAAACCGCACCCTTACTAATGACTTGCTTAAAACTTTAAGTAGTTCCACCCTCCAAACCCACACCACATTGTGAAAATAAGTTGTCTTATTTGCTCGCTTGATTAAAGCTTTAAACATCACTCACAAATGATTTTTGAGAACTCTGATGACCAAATAAGCACTGGATATGCTCATAAATTTGAATTTTCCTTAAAGTCATTATAGTGTTCATATTTTAACTCAAAATTCTACATCTTAAGCAAGAGCAAGTATTGACATCTCAATAGTGTGCATACATAGTCTTACTAGAGAAAAATAAAACAAATGTCTGAGGCATAAGATAAGTCATCAAAATCAAAAGAGGTAGCCATTATCCAAGAAGATCCCAGTCTTGCAGTTGAAGAAACCTCTAGGGAAAAAAGAAAAGGCAAATCTAAAGCTATGTCAGTTAGTGAAACAAAAGGGGAAAAGATAAATTATGAATACAAGAGTTTTCCAATTGAGTAATACATTGGATCTAAGCGTATAGAAATAAGTGATACTGATATGGGACATGTGTCTACAGCTGAGCTAATAGAGAGGTCCAAAGCATCAAGAAAAACACCCCTAATGCAAGCCCTGACCAACATTGGATTGATACAAACAGTTGCATTTCCAAGTACTGCTCAATTACCTGAATTTGTCTTAAAGTGTGCTAAATTCTATGATCCTCTCACTAGAGCAGCAAAAGACACATTAGGAAATGTGGTGATAAGATTAGACACTCAGTTTTTCAATTACTGTTTAAAGATCCCAACCAATGCAAAAGTGATAGAATTGACTGTGGATAAAGCTATTGAGCAATGGGATAAGAACACATGTGATTGCATCAAGATCGTGAATGCAAGCTACTTGAAGAAGCCAAATAAAGCATCTAGGTTTCCAAAAATCGTAGTAAGGTCAAATCTAATTAAGGAAGTTGATGACATTATTCAATTGTTATGCATAATCAATAGGGAGAAGAATGCAAAACACTTCTCTACATGGATGTACTCCTTCATTAGAACAATTGATGACAATAGGGCTAGTACATTGATCAATTGGGCTCAATTGATAAGTGATAACATTGATTGTCAACTCAAAAAGGTTAGACAAACTTTTAGTTTCAAGATGACTTCTTACCTGGTATATGTTGTAGCCTCTAAAGGAAGTTTTATTAGGTTAGGCATTAAAGGAGTCTTACTTGCAAACCCCATTTTGAATACTATCTACAATTGGTGATATTTGAATTTTTAAAGAAGTATAGAATGGTCAATGATGGTTTCTTTTATGAAATCATTTGCAAACTCAACAATGACCTAAAGGAAAAAAAGGTGACAAATGCGGCTTGGGAAGTAGTTTCCTAGTATAGATGTGTTTTTATTCAGTTTACCAATTTCACGTACCTTAGAGTTTGTGGATTTTCAAGTACACCACTAAAACTCCCAAGGTGCCCAAATGATAAGTGGGTGTTGATGGAAATGTGTAGGAAACTGGTGGAACTGCATGATCTCCAGTCAAAATCTTACAGGGCAGTAGTTGGATTCCCTATTACAATTGGAAATTATCATTGTGTCAACATTCACAAAGAAAGGAATATTCAGAAGGAGATGTGTCATCACTATAGAAAGGATTTATTTAAGGCTAGGACCATTTTTGACTTCAGGAAGTTAGCAAAAAAATTGGTTTCATTGGAATACATGCACATATCAGCATTATAGGACTTTTGGATTGATTGTAGGGATGAATTTGAGATCAAAAAAAGAGATTACAACAGGTTGACATTTAGGCAAATTATTGATTTTGGACTTACAAGGATTCTTGAAGACCTCCTTGATGATGGGAATTTTTTTATTAATTCCTACAATCAAATGGGGGGATATAATACCCACTGCCACCCATTAATTTCACGAAAAATAATGTGAAAACAATTGTGGAAAGAACTTCAATGGTCTTAGCGTGCACTTCAAAATGGATTCTTGAAAGAGGTTATTATTTGGAAGAATCAGTGATGAAGGAGAGAATTCAGGGTATCACAAAAAGGGAAATCAAGGAGAAAGCAAAAAAGGACCTCTAAGGTTACCAGTGCAGAAAAATCCTAGAACGGGAAAGGAAGGAGAACATTCATCAACAATACAAGCAACAACTTCGGGAGTTGTTACTAGTGAAGTTACTCGTTAATCAACTCAGGTTGTTTCCTCATCCCCTGCAGTCCTTTCAATACAAGTTCCCACTACTAAATCAGATGTAACTATACCACCCTTGAAGGTTGCTACTTTAAGTTTTCCCCTGATAAGTGTGGAGACACCAACTCCTAATCCTCCTTTCTCCCCACTAGGTAATCCTCCTCCACCAGAAGATAATCAAACTAGCACTCAGTTCAAGGAGGGTCATCTTACTACTATGGAAATAGCTTTATCTCATGAAGTATCTCAAGCATGGGATAAAGGAGGAGATGAAGTGGAAGCTACTAAAATGAAGAGTTATGAAGAGGTAGAAATCGAAGTAGAACCTAAGGAACATATTCATGTAGGGACTGCAGAAGGGACTCATGTTCACGAGGAAGCAAAGATGGGAAAGAATTTCGAATTAGATACAATCAACAAGACTATTGAAGAAAAGGAGTTAGAAAAACAATTTTTGACTCAAAAAATGACAGAGCTTGAAAAGGTATTGTTGCAAGATACTGCAGCAATGACAAGTCAAGAAATGGTAGTACATTAAAGTGCTCCTACCTCTACAAGTCAGGACTTCTCATCTTGGTTAGCATTGCAAACAATACCTGAAGCTAAAGAAGTGATAAACCTGGAAGAAATGAACTTACAACTATTGAGGAGTATTGATAAAAGAGGGATGAAATCTAAATCTACCAAGTTAACTTCAAAATTGATAATTGAATCATCAGGGTAGAAGTTTGCTATAGTATTTACTCGAGCAACAGGAAAAAAAAATGTGAGTTGGTCGAGGAGGACGTAATTGTGACAAAGGCACCTTTAGGTGAAGTCACCACGGAAGGATTGAATCAAGATACTCATAACTTGATTGATACAAATTTTCTCAAGCTAGATAAGGAGAAGGCAGAAAAGGCCAAACTAAATGAGCTATTCTTGAAGCCAATCCAAGTGTGTCTATCCATTATTTTGATATCATTGATCATATTAAGAAAACCAAAATTCAGATGTTAGAACCTGAATACTTGAGATCATTTCCTGACCATCTGAATAAGTTAGTTAGGTATGTTCAGAGTAACGAGTCAAATAATGCACCCAATAATACAACAAAGGAAATTTTTCCTAACCCTGGGAATACTCCTCCCCAAAACAATTTTGTAATTGTTTCTCCAACATCTTCTGAAAGAGTTAAACCATTTTATGTCTCTTTTCTAATTAATGGTTTCAAATTAAGTAATTGCATCTTAGATTCAAGAGCTTATGATAATGTCATGACAACCAAAGTTGTAGATGTTCCTTGAATCACATTAACTAAAACAATAGGTAGATTCTATTTAATGGAGAGACAAGTCCGCTTGATCGGAAAAATAAAAGATGCACATGTTGTTTTGGAATCCTTCCCCAAAAAAAGATTAAAAATGAAAATTCTAGTATCATACATTCATGTCTCCTACGGGATGTTGTTAAGTACAAAATTTTGCAAATAGTTGGGAGGAGAAGGGGAAATTGATTGGTCATGTGCTCACATTCCAATAAAAGGGGTGAATCAATGGTTAGAACATGAGAGGAAGTAGAAATACACAGTCACGAAGTAAGAAGATCTGAGATCTCATATTCTCTTCCAATAATCATTTCACGGGGTCTATTACTTAGAAATGGAAAAATAAATTCTAGAGCTAGAGATTCAAGACGTACTGGAAGAAGAAGAGAAGATTTGGTCTCTAGAGTTTGATGACAAGTGTTTTTCTTTTGGGTCACGTGCAAGTGTTATATTGATGTCTTCAAAAGGAAAGGTACATCCATACTCCTACAAATTAATGTTTAAAAATACTAAAAATACAACAAAGTACAAAGCTTTGTTATTAGGATTAGAACATGCTAGAAAGAAAGGAGTAAAAATACTCAAAGCTCAAGGAGATGTTGATCTCATTTTGAAGTAGGTCTGAGGTCAGTATCAATTTAAGAGGGATGAGTTGAGACACTACAAGGATAGAGTTTTGTCCGCCACACTCGACTTCGCAACCTTCTCCATCAACTTTATCCCTAGAGATCAAAACTCTAAAGTAGATTATTTAGCAGTGACTGTTGTACTACTATCTCCAGATTAGCCACCTGTAATATTCAGATAAGGTGACTATAAAGTAGAGATGATCTACCACCCAAGATTCCTTGAAAATGTTGAGCGATGACAAGTTTTCAATGATGATAAGAAGATAGTTACATTTCTCAAGCAGTGGGATAACTTTGATGAATTATATTTTGAAGGAAGCAATTCACCCCCATGCCAAACAACAATAGGTGAGACTAATCATGAACATGATGATAACAAAGGAATAATTTAGTTGAAAGGGAGAAAAATTCCAAATGGTTTGGTTTCCTTAGAAGAAATATTTGATAAACATGATCAGTTCCTAAAGATGAATTAAGAATATAGTGAGATTTATTCTTCAAAAGTGCAACTGTTAAATTTGGGTGTCGAGGATGAACCCAAGATGGTAAATATTGGAAAGCGTTGCTCTGATAAAGAACAAGAAGCATTCAAAAATATTCTTAGGAAGTATATTTATGTCTTTGCATGGTCTTATAAATACTTGAAGACATATCAGCCAAAGGAAGTACATCACTATATTCCATTGCAGCTGAGACAAAATCCTTTCAGACAAAAGCTCTTCTGGTACAACTTGACTATATCAGGTGCAATCTCTACTAAGGTCTAGAAGTTATTAGATGATGAAATAATTTATCATATTCATAATTTAGAATGGTTGGCTAATATTGTACCTATGAGGAAAAATAATGGTGAGATACGCTTGTGTGTATATTTTTGAAATCTAAACCAAGCCTCATTGAAAGACAACTATCTTATTCCCATCATGGATGATACCCTACAGGTAGCTACTAGTTCAGAAATGCTATCTATGTTAGATGGGTTTTCAGGTTACAATCAGATACAGGTAGCAAAGGAAGATCAATACAAGATGGCATTCACCACACTATGGGGAACATTCACTTATCAAAAGATTCCTTTTGGGTTAGTCAATGCAGGAGCAACTTTCCAAAAGGAAATGGATATGGAATTTTCTCATTTGAAGGATAAAACTATAGTGGTATACATTGATGATTTGATAGTCTTCTCTAAAATAAGAGGTAAACACATTTCTGATTTCGAGGAATTTTTCATTTAGTCCAGGAAGCACAGGATATCTCTTAATCCCAAAAAGTCAATATCCGTTGTTACTGAAGGAAAGCTCCTGGGACACATTTTCTCAAAAGAAGGGACCAAGATCGATCCTGAAAGAGTACAAGCTATTCAAAGCTTACCTTTTCCAACTTCTAAGAAGGGAGTTCATTCATTCTTTGGTAAGGTACCTCAGAAGATTCATTCCATATTTTTTTGTACTAACTCATCACATTTTAGATATGATGAAGAATAAGCGAGACTTTAAATGGAATGATGAAGGGAAAAGGGATTTTGAAAAAATCAAAGTAGCTTTAGCTGAAGCACCAGTGTTGGTATCATCTGATTTCAATAAGGAGATCATCTTTTACTGTTATTCTTTTGACCACACCATGTCAACTATTCTAATGCAAAAGATTGAGGAAAGCATTAAAGCCCCTATAGCCTTCGTGATTATGCCTTTGAAGGCTTATGAAATGAAATACACGCCCATGGAAAAGCATACATATGTAGTTGCCAAAGCATGCAAATCATTCAGGTATTATATTCTATCCACACATACCGTTATATATGTACTTGATACTGTTGTCAAATATATATTGACAAAACAAAGTTGGGGATGTTGAGAGGCATATTGGTGACTAAAGTGCAAGAGTATGACCATGACATAAAGTCAACCAAGCTAGTAAGAGGAAGAGGTCTTTTCCTGTTGATGACATAAAGGAAGCAATATGATCAATATGCAGCAACCTCTTCACTTCAACAAGAGCTTGATGAATATTTTCCTACAGTCCTCTTTGTGAACTTGGTTGATGAATGGTACAATAATATTTCCTACTTCTTGACAAATAAGGAACACCCAAATCACTTAACACACAAGGAAAAATGTACTATCAATCTGAAATCATGGTCTATACAAGAAGGGAATTGATGGTTTTTTTCTCCAATGTGTGGATGGATCTCAGCAAGATAATTTATTGGCGTAGTTCCATGACAAAACATGCGGAGGCCACTTCTCAATAATATTTACTACACATAAGATCCTTTAGGCAAGGTATTACTGGTCTACCCTTTTTCAAGATACTGTAGAATGGGTCTCTTAGTGTCAAGCATGTCAACAATTTGTTGGATGTGTCAAGTTACCAGTATTACCTTTGAAACTGTTAGGGTTAGCACAAGGTTGTACAGATAATATATCAAATCTAAGAATACATGCAATAAAAGTGGATATTCTACCAGAAGAAATATACAAAACAAGAGATATAAATTAACACCATATTTAACGTGGTTCACCCAGTGTGGGCTACATCCACCAAGAAACAATTCAATCTATTATCCAAAGCTTTCAGAAGATATACAATGAATATTTACAATCTTCCACACCTCTCACGATGTACTATAATTTCTTTCTCTCAAGATTCTCCTTCTTCTCCAAGAATTCTCTTTCTCACAATTATTTTCACAATAATCATTCACTCTCTCTTCTAACCCTAGATTTCTAGCTTATAAATACCTTAGACAAACTTAGGGCACTTAGTCATACAATTACAATCAATAGACATGCTTTAATACTAAATTTATATCTAATTCCCGTGAGTTAAATAAAACACTCACACACAGGTAACTGACGTTGGTTAGCCTAACTGATGTCATTTCCTACTTTCCTCACCGATGCCGGTCATAGGTGACTGATGTCAGTCCCTTCATAATCGGTGTCAGTTACTGTGTTTTCCAGCAAATTGATATAACATGTTTAACTGAAGTAATTGAGCTCCACATCTCAACAATTTCCCACTTGGAGATAAATTACTGCACTATACATGTACAGTGGCATTCTTGGATCCTTTCCTTAGCTTTGTTTCTTCCTCTTCAAGTCTCAAACTCGAAGACCAACATAAGTGGAGTGTAGCTCCAACTTCTCTTTTTCTAATGGCTTCGATAACATATCTGTAGGGTTCTCACTCGTATGAATCTTCTCCAGTTTCAGCTGCCCATCCTCTAATACTTGTCGTATGAAGTGATACCTCAACTGAATATGTTTCGTTCTAGAATGAAACGTTGAGTTCTTTGCCAAATGAATTAAAGTCTAATTTTCGCTGAACAATTTGTAATTATCTTGCTCCTTTTCCAACTCTTCCATGAACCTGCTCATCCATATCATCTCTTTGCTAGCCTCTGTAGCTACAACATACTCTTCCTCTGTAGTAGAAAAAGTCACAACCTTCTGCAATCTTAATATCCAACTAACTATCATCCCACCTACTGTTAAAATATATCCGGTAGTCTTCCTCATACCATCCAGATCTCCATCCATATCTGAATTAACATAGCCACATAAAGAAATATCCAAACCTCCATAGCATAGCTGCATGCTAGATGTCCCTCTTAAATACCTGAGTATCAATTGGATTGCTTTCCAATGCTCTTTACCTAGATTGGCCATAAATATACTCACAACTCCCACTTCATGTGCAATGTCTGGTCTGGAACAAACCATAGCATTCATGAGACTCCCAGCTGCTGAAGCATATGGTACTCATGTCATGTATTTGACCTCCTCATGTGATGAAGGACACTTATATTTTCTACATTTGAAGTGGCTAACCATAGGTGTACTTACAGTTTTTGAATTCTACATTTTAAACCTTTTTAAAACCTTGTAGATATAATCCTCCTGAGACAAATACAATTTCATGTTCTTTCTATCTTTGTGTATTTGCATGCAAGGATTCTTTTTACAGCTCCTAAATCCTTCATAACAAATGTGTGAGCTAGCTTTCCTTTAAGCTCACCAATGTCATACATACTAGATCCTACAATAAGCATATCATCCGCATACAGTAACAAAATAATATAGCTCCCATTTTCAAGTTTCTTGAAATAAACACAATGGTCAGATTCGCATCTCAAGTAACCATGCTCATGCATGAAACTATCAAACCTCATGTACCATTGCCTTGGAGCTTGCTTGAGCCCATATAGACTCTTTTTCAACCTGCACACTAATTTCTCCTTACCCTTGACTTCATACCCAAGCGGTTACTGCATATAAATCTCTTCATCTAAATCACCATGAAGGAAAGTCGTGTTCACATCTAGTTTCTCTAAATGCAAATCATCTACTGCAACTATACTCAATACAGTACGTATGGAAGTTATTTTAACAACAGGAGAAAATATTTCACCAAATTCAATACCTTCTTTCTATGTAAATCCTTTACTACAAGCCTTGTCTTGTACCTTTTATGTCCACCATATTCTTCCTTGATCATGTAAACCCATTATTTCTACAATTTCCTCTTACCTGCTGGCAACTTAAGTCTAGTTTTGTTCCAAGGAGTCCATCTCCTCATCCATGTCATGCTCCCACTGAACATGGGTTTCATCCTACATTAATTCTTCAAAACTTTCTAGTTCACCATTATAAGTCAATAATAAATAAGATAGAGAAGGTGTAAATATTTTTGGAGGTTTACTTACCCTTTGTGACCTTCTCACAGAAGTTTGGGGTACTAGAGGCTCATTCTGGACCTCCTGGAAATTTGTTTCCAATTCTGACAATGACCGATGCCAGTCACCTATAGCCGACGTTGGTTCTACTAACCGATGTCGGTTCGGATTTTCTGTAACCGATACCGGTTTAGCTAATTGATTCTAATTAGGGGTCAATCGACACAGGTTATTGTGTAACCCTGTAGGTATGAATTTTAAATCCGATAGCTCATTTTTATTCACAAACTTCTCAACCGGTTCATCCTGGGGTACCAAAATTTGATCCTTGTACATTCTCTTTTCATTCCATTCAATGTCATGAATCCTAATAATTTAGAATTCTCTAAATCCCAAAAACGTAATCCGAAATCACCAGATCCATAACCAAAGAAAGAAAGTGCACCTCTTGGATTTTACATCCAACATTTTTCTATTTTTTTTATCAATATGCACAAAAGCTTTTGAACCAAAAACTTTAGGAAAAAATAGATCTACCTCTTTTTCGGTCTGTTATCATATGGATTTGTACGCATGAAAATGGCATACAATAGTGTGGGAACGAAGTCCCTCCTCAATGAAGGTGAGGTTGCCTTTATTGAAAGCCAAAACTGTATTTACACCTATACATTCAAAATCGTATATGGGAGGGTATTTTGGAACATCCATGGAAAGAAAAGTGAATGAGGGAGATGGAATGAAATGAAGGAACAAAATAGAAAGGAATGAATGGAAGGGACATGCAAGAGTTATGTAAAAGAAGAGCCTAATATTGCATGGAGAAGAACAATAAATAACCAACACAAATAAAATAGAGTTTGCATCAGTTAAAAGAGAATGAGAAAAGGGAACATGCATGAGCAAGTAAATAGTAGAGCTTGATCGCCATGAACAAGAACAACAGATTAATAACGTTGACAATAAGATCAAAGACAATATTTTCATGCAAGAATCAAACACTAACATCTAATGAACATAAGAACATCAAATGCTATAAGAGAAAATGAATGGGACACAAAGTTCATATTTCATTAACTCCAAAATGTCTTCTCAAAAGAACACAAAGTTTCTTTCTTTGAAGTAAAGTTTGCATACAAGAGGATTTTCTTCTCCTCTCTTAAATTCACCCTTTACAAATGAGCCCCTTACTTCCTTTTATAACCCAAAATTTGGTTACAAATTAGTTAGGGTTTTACATGAACATTAAATAGGGCACTTAAGTGACCTTTGAATTTTTCAACCAACTTTATTAAAAGTAACTAAAAATACAAATCACTTAAGTCATCGACAGTTTTCTGAAAGCAAACTCAATAACAACATCCTTTTCTTAAAATCCTACTTTTAAAACATACAATAATAACTAGTGCCTTATCCATTGGGATGGGGTCCACCTATCTCAAACATATGAGAAATGGACTCTCCCACTTCGTTAGATACTAAGAAAACTACCACTTTGAACCATCGGTGAAATTAGGATCTGCCGCTTTTGCCAATTGAAAGGATTTGAACCTTCCAAATGTTTCGAACATCTTTTCTTCCTATGTAGGTTCATTTGGTCAAAGAATCACCTCACAAAATACCTACAATTCCAAAATCCTACATGGCATATCATTGAGATTAGCCATATTTGATTGAGCATTCTCAAACAAGTTCTTTAATTTTGTGCAACGCTCCATTGAAGCTGAAGAGAAATTATTGGCGGGAGTATACATGTCCTTAAACAATTGTGAAAATTTCTCTTCCACATGTTCCAATGAACACCTTTGATTATGCTCATTTATGAGGTTGCAAGGGATCTCAGCTATGAATTCTTGAATCAAGGTGAGTGAAGTGAAGGCTTCATTACATATGCTCTCGTAATGGATCATAGAATCCTTGAGAAGCGTCTTCCTTGATTTGAGATGAAGACACCAAAGAAAACACGTCCCTCAATGTTCAAATTTGAGAATTCCTTCAATGGCTAAAACTGAGGATTCCATACTCATCATCTCCTATAGACTGGGAAATATCTCGTCCAAATTTGATATGTTAGAAAAAAAAAATTCTTGAAAGAAAGAATTGGATCAAGATACGCATTGACATTTTCATGGAGCTTAACTGTTGTTTTGATCATCTCTTGGCCTAAAACAAGAATCTCTGAAAGCCAAGTTATAGTGACATGGCCCAATGTGTTTATTTCTTTTGATAAATTAAGATTTTCTTCATCAGGGGCATCCACTACATCAGGTACTAGAAAAGTGGATGAAATGGGATTTATCAGATGTTGAACATATTCCACCAATTGATTCTTTTTAGCCTTGAGGTGAGAGTTTTTAGACTTATATTTATCAAGTCTCTTTAGTACGGTATCAATTGAATCTCAAGCCATCGAAATGTCACTTTCCAAGGTGGACCTCCCAAGTCCAAGTCTGGAAACTTCATAATTAGCAGATGTCATAGCATCACACTCCTTGTTAACTTGTGGGATGACAAGATCCGTAAATTTGTTTCCATCACTATCCACCATTATTCGAGAAAGCACTTTAGGCTTCTTGGGAATGACATCATTTGAATGTTTGAAAAGGGCATCAAAATCAATTTCAATTGCCTTGACAACCCTCTTCCCCAGAAAGGAGTATCATTCACTATTTTTGCGTACAAAATCCCGGAGCTCAAAGCAACATTATCATTATTCTCGACATCATGAGATTCTACAAGAATCCTTTCCATGACCTCGATTTAAGGAGAAATAACCTCAATATCCACCTCCTTCTCATTTGGGAGATTTTGGGAAATCTCTTCGTGAACTGTAGGTTCCGAAGTGTTCAATATTTGGACTACCTGCACCTGAGTGGATGCTTGTGCAAGGCATGGGTGAGGATCATTTGTCACAAGCTTCTTATAACTATTAACAATGTGAGTAGAAGAATATCTACTTGAAGTAGAAAATCTTGATACACGCTCTCTTCCTTCACTGGGGCTAGGACCCTTAGATTTTTCTCCACGTGACACATTATTCAGCGAATTGGATTTTGGCAGCCACTCCTTTCTTGTTTTTTGTGTATGATTGGATGACATGGAGGTCAATTGAGAAGGGGATTTGGTTGAATGGAGACCTCCTCGAGTTGGCAGATTTTGTGATCCTAAAGTATGTTATTGAATTGATTGTAACTTGGAAAGTTCTCTTTCATACCAAGATATGCTTCTTTCAAGGATCGATTGATTCTTGCTATCAAGAGAAAATTCATCTCTTTTGGTCCAATCAATTTGGGGTAACAGGGTAAAAGCAACTGCATCATATAAAGGATCAATAACATCTTCATCATCATTTAAGAATGAATCTGAAGGGTTCTTGATGTGAAAGGCCTTGATTTGAGCAAGGGTTAGGTTAGAAAAATCTCATCTTCTTACTTCATGCTCATCTGAACAGGCAGCCCATAAATATCCCATGGTAGGGTTATGTTGATACTTTTCTCCAAGAATCTTCTGCATATATCCATTGATATCAAACTGGGCTCTCTTCACATATGGATGAATTGTGATGAGGGAAAACTCTTTTTCCATGAGTTGTGTACTGAAGATATTCAGACATTGGTATTCCCCGATTTGGATTGGGAAATGAATTCCTGAGTGATGCTTGTCACTGAGAAGATAGTGAACTTGGAATAGTTGTCACGCAAGCTCCATCAATGCCCATTTTTCACTGACGTACTTAGGAAGTTTCCATGGAGTACCCGCAAATCCACTTACACGAATGTAGGAAAAGGATGAGAATTGGATAAACCAGGTTCCCCATTGGGAAATAACATGCATGGCTTCTTTAGAAAATATTTCCTTTGTATTCCGATTCAGGTTCTGAATTACGTGGAAGGTGAATGCATCATTGAATCTTCTGAAATGGTGAGAGCTATTTTTTAAACTTAGTTGTGGATAGTGATAGAAGACACTATTTGATGGACCCATGACTCCTCTTGTTTTGAGTCCTGAAAATAGCTTTCTTCTTTCCACTGCATAAGTCAGATACGATGTCATGTAGAAGCATCCAGTCATCTTTACTTTGATCAATTGTTTGTGAAGGGTATCACTGATGATGGTGGCCCAATCCACAAACTCTCTCTTTGCAAGGATGTTACACATAAACATATACATCCATGGGTGGAAAATCCTGGCAGAGGGTAAACTGAAAACTCAACTCATGAGAGTAATCATGTCCCTGATTTCTTCTACAAACTCAATGTGGTATAGTTCTTTAGGAAGTCGGTCAATTCGAGGCCTCTTGGTCACTAACCAGTTGTTATTAACCATCTTGCTCCACCTAAGGGGTTCTTCATCCCAAAATTCTTGTGTTGACTATCGAGTGATATTTGCATTCTTAGGGAAGTCAAGTATGCTAAGCAATTCCTCAATGTGCTCTAGTGTGATTAAGAGGAAAGGCTCGCGATTATCTTTAAAAATTTCTCATCTCTCGGGATCATAATGCTCCGTGCAAACGATAACCAGCTCTGGACACTAAATCGAGACAAGAAATGTTGTTGCTTGGGGTAGACCACTATGGTAAATCCTATCCGAGAATATGGTCTTGCCTTCAGCTTTCACCTGTTCGTAGAATTGTTGCACATTGATGTGACCCATATTTGTATCAGTGATATTGTCATATGCCGACTTGATGGAATTCATAGGGATGATTCCTTGGAATTCGTACTTGAGTGTGGAATTATTCGATTTCTCCACTGGCTTCTTCGATCTTCCTACAGATTTATTAGATTTTTCGACCATTATGAATTTTACAAAATAATTATTCATGCACGTAAAACAATGTAAACGGGGTTGGGTCTCAGTCTCTGAAACCCCGTTAATGCAAGAAAAAATATGACTTGTTTTAATATTATTATTATTATTATTATTATTTAAAAATAATAATAATAATAACCAGTCCCAGTGACAATTTTTTTAAATACATATCACCGAGACTTGGCTCGAATTTTGATTTTGGCAACAACGATTTGTTTATTTATTTATTTTTATAAAAATCTCCTGATTTTAATATTCTGTTTTATTTTATTTTATTTGCCAGAGAAAATTCTCCTTTGCATGTGTGAATCGTATCTTTTCTTTTTGCCTAAATGAAATGAACACATTGAAACTAGACTGTTCTTTCTTCTCTAAAATCTGCGTGGAAACTCAGACTTTTTATGAAAAATACGTTGAAATTGATGTTTTACCTGATGCTTGGACTGTTTTTTATCTTGGCTTGTTTAAAATTTTTGTTTCTTCCTTCCTAGGCATTGAAACTGGACTATTCTTTTGGCTACGTGGAAGAATGTTTTATTTCTTTCACCTTTTCTTTTTACCCAGCGTGGAAAATGCTCACTTTGGCCTATGTGGAAGTGACCCAAGATTTGTGTGGATTTTCTAATTTACACTAGCTTCTTTGGCAATTTGTATGATTTTGGGTATATGTATGAGTTTAAAACTTTCTTTTTCCCAATGTGTGGGCTCCTTAACAAGACAAACAAATGCCCTTTTACTATTTTGGACTATTCTCCTGAAAAATGTGTGGCCTTTCCTTGGCTTTTAATTGTTGTTCCTTAAACTTTATGTTATCCCGATGTGTAGGAGTCCAAAAAAAATTTCCTTCAGACTGTTGTGAAAAATGTATGGTAACTCTTTCTTGCTCCTGCGTGGAGATGCTTGGAGACTGCGTGGATTTAGAACATAATTTCTTGGCAGCGAGTGAAGATTCTTTGACTTCAAATTATTTCTTCCTACGTGTCATAATCTTCTTCACCCTTGGGCAGCATGGTGATTCTCTTTGGTGACCTGTGTGTTGTGGAAAAATGTTCTTCTTTGACTGGCGTGTTACCTCCTTTGCATGCGTGGATCTTCTTCCAATTACGTTCACAGTAAACTAATATTCTTCCTCCCCTCTCCGGCTGTGAGTAGATCCTTTCCCACATTGGTTTTCTTCTTTGTTTTAACGTGAAAATTATTCTTTATCTTTGGTAGCATGGTGATTTGTTGAGGGATTTGATAAAATATTACTCTGAGATGTTCCTTCAGAAGAAATAAGAAGAAACTGGAAAGCTTCGCACAACTTCTCCCAACGAGTTTGACGGAAGGATTTTATGAGGATTTAGGAAGCTTCCTCACAATAGTTTCTTATTTGTCCTAATTAAAACAACTTCCCTCTTTCCCGGGTAGTGGCATTAATTGTCAGGGGGAAGTGGGGAAATAAACAACCATTTGCCAGTGGAAATGGCAAGGCGGGTAGGCAATCTCTATTTTATTTCCCCAAGTGGGAAATCGGGATATTTTTTGCCTGTTTTCCAATTCATTGATTCGGAAATCGGTGGAAGAAATCCCACAAGCAGGAAATTAAAATAAATTTTCTAGGAAAGGGGAAATCTGGGTACAGGAAGCCAATTTGGCATCCCCGGCAATGGGAAGCGGAAGCTTAATTTCCCCTGGAAATAAATAAAAATTTGTCAAATGAATTTTAATTAATATTTATTTAATTAAAAACCCCAAAGTTATTAAAAATTTATTTTATCAAACAAAGAGTAATTAATTAATTAATATTTAACGCAGTTTAAGCCCTGGCAGGAGGAGTTCTTGCCCGAAATGGACGAAACGAAGACCGGAATGATAAAAAAAACGAGACGATCGTGATGAGAGAGATAAATCACACAAAGTAACACTTTTGAAATTTTTCAAAATTTCCATTTTTTTAAATTTTACACAGTCAAAATTAGCCGATAACAACTGGCTCTTATTGGGGACAAGGACTTTATGGACACAGCAACGAACCCAGACCAAAATATTAATGAACATGATCCCAAAAATGATGGGGCATAAAAATGGGATGATACAAGAGAGGAGACCAAAAGAAAAGGAAAAGAAACAAACCAAAATCCTAATTACCTATGTACATACGGGGGACAACCCATTTTCAATTTTGATAATGTTTGAGATATTTCCCGTTGTAGGGAAAAGGCAAATCAGTTCCTTCATGATATGCCAAGTAATAGGTGTTATCTCCATAGAAATGTCTAATCTTGAAAGGACCTAGCCACAATGAATCAAACTTCCCATGTTTTCCTTTCAGTTCACGTCTCTTATCCCAGAGAAGAACTAAGTCATTGATTTGGAATTACCTCTCCTTAGTTTTCCTGTCGAATAACCTATTTGCTTTGGACTGATGTTCCTCGATCCTGTTTGCCACTTGACTTATTTTTTCTTTGAGATTTCTTAGGAACATTATCCTTTTATCTAATGCATTGGCGAAGCATTCATCATAAAATGCTTGAGCCAATCGTAATGTTGGTAACTCCAATGTGATGGGAATTTGAGCATCGGTTCCATACAAGAGTTGGAATGGAGACATCCTGATTGCTCTTTTGGGAGTTATGCGGTCAACCCACAATGCATCATATAACTTCTTATGCCAAGTTCTTTGATTTTCTTCGACTAACTTGTGCATGATAGTAATGATGTTTTTGTTACTAGATTCTACCTGACCATCTCCCTATGGGTAATAATCTGACGAATGAGACAAAGATATCACATATCCATAACAAAAAGCTATCATCTCTACAGAAGAAAAATTAGAGGCATTTTCCATCACAATCTTGTGTGGAGTTCCATAACGAACCAAAATATTCTCTTTGATGAAGTCATAGATTACAACAATAGATGTTTGTTTCACGGGAATAGCTTCTACCCCCTTTGTAAAGTAGTCAGTTGTAGTGAGCACATGAGTATGACCAGAACTAGAGTTTGGATTCAGAACTCTGATGAAATCTAAACCCCATTGTTGAAAGGGTTCTTCAATGACAACTGGTTTCAAAGGCAAAGCTACCAATTTTGGTCTTCCAATAAATTGCTAACAAGCTTCACATTTTGTTACCCATTTTTGAGCATCAGAAAACATAGTGGGCCAGTAATAATGTGCTCGCAAAATTTTATGAGTTGTTGTCGGACCAAAGAAATGACCACCGCAAGCATGATTGTGAAAGGATTCCAACAACCTAGGTTGTTTTTCTTTATCAACACATCTAAGGAACATGTCGTCAATCCCTTTCTTAAACAAAGTGTTTTCCCAAATGACATACCTGATAGCTCTTAACTTGATAGCTTGTTTTTCCTTAGCTATCATATTCTCTGGACTCTCGACATATGTGAGAAAGTAGGCTATATCATAATACCATTTGTCTATGGTACTAACAAAAACTACCAGTGGTAAACCTTTTTCAATTGGTTTTTCATCAGAGTCCTCTTGTGGTTCATTCTCTGCGATGAGTTGGAAGAGTCCTCTTCCTCAAACCAACTTGGTAGGCTTGATATCCAAATCATATTCCTGGATCTTGGAGACCTAGTCACCTCTTTTAGATCATGGTTCTTGCTTTGTCAACATCGATTCAACTGTGGTGTCTGGTACTAAGATTTTGGTGTGAGAACTCAACACATAGTGCCTAAAATGTTTCAAAGCTCTCACCACCGCGTATGCATGCCTCTCAAGGGGAGTGTAATTGAGTTCATATTTCTTGAATCAAGAACTCATAAATGCAATAGGATATTTGATTCCTTCTTGATCGTGTTGAGTCAAGATGGCGGATATTATGTGTGGCGAAGAATAACAATAGATTATAAAATATTTTTCAAAATCGGAGCTTACCAATGTAGGATGCAATAACACCCTTGATTTGTTCAAATGCTTCTCTACCTTCCTTCGACCATGTAAAGGACTCTTTTCCTTTCATCGTATCAGCGATTTCTTTGGTTAGCTCGGTGAAATCTGGCACAAACCTTCTCAAAAATTTCACCTTCCCAAAGAATGAGTGAGCTCTAGGATTACTTGTAGGCAAGGAAAGATTCTTGATAGCTTGAATGCGCTCAGAATCAGTCTTAGTTCCCTCTTTAGAAACAATATGACCTAGGAGTTTCCCTTCTGTAACTCTGAATACATATTTTTTTGGATTCAGAGAGATCTTATGAAGTCTACACCTTTGCAATATTTTCTCCAAATCTCTTAGGTGATCTTCTCATTTCTTTGAGAACATTGTCAAGTGATCTAGGTATATCATGATGATCTTTTCTTTATAATATGTGAATGCCGTATCCATAACCCTTTGAAAATTTACATCGGCATTGATCAAACTAAAAGGAATTCTTTTATATGCGAATGTACCCCAAGGGGTGGTGAACATTGTTTTATGTTGATCTTCTCTAGCCACTTCAATTTGATTATAACCAGAGAAACCATCTAGCATAGATAGCATTTTTGATCCAGTTACTGCCTGCAGAATATGGTCCATGATTGGAAGTGGATAGTTATCCTTCAAGGATACTTGATTAAGACGGAAATCCACGTAAATCCTAATTTCTCCATTTTTCTTGTGAACCGGTACAATATTAACTATCCAAGTCGAATGTCAAATAGGAAACGCTATCTGTGCATCTAACATATTTTGAACCTCATGAAATATTGTTCCTACAATCTTGGGATTATATTGTCTTTGCTTCTGCTTGAACAAAACAGCACCAGGTTTCAAGGGTATGGCTTGCTCCATTTCCCTAGGTTGGAAAGACTTCAAGTCTTCATATGAGTAAGCCAAGATGTTAGAATATTTAGTAAGGAGGATTATGAATTTCTTGTGCTCCTCAGGTGAGAAACACTTACCGATGTTGACCAGGTAAGGTTTATCCTTGGTAAAAATGTTAACTTGCTCATAGTAAGTAGAATTCACAGGTCATGCTTGCTCTTTCTCTTTGATAAACATGTCATGTTTATCAAAAATTTCTTCAAGTGAAACCAATCCTTCTGGAATTTTATTTCCTTTGAGTTGAATGATGCCATCACCAAGATCTTCGTTCTCAACTCCTTCTTGAATGGGTAAGGTCGTCGATTCACAAAATGCATAATCACTTCCTTCAAAGTAAAATTGTTCAAAATTATCCCTTTTTTCCAAGAAGGCAATAATTTTTTGATCATCATTGAATACTTGCCAATTTTATGCATTGTTAGGAACCCTTGGCCTAAAAACCATTTCGATGTTGTATTTGTCTTGATCAAACTCTGAATGAGGAATCATTAATGAATTTGACACTGCTCGAGAATCTGATTTTTCATTCTTTTCATGAGGAATGGATTTTATGGAAAAATCATTGAAGGCTTCTATCGTGTCCCACACTTTATTTCTGTAGTGTCTCAAACGATCATTCTTTACTTGGAACTGATTTTTAACTTGTTTCACGATCAACTCCGCATCTCCAAAGACTTTCAAATTTTTTATCCCTTTCTCTTCTGCAACTTGGAGGCCAAGGATTAATGCCTCGTATTCTTCAATGTTGTTAGTATTTGAAAATTGGAGTTTTTAAGAAAAATTAAATATTTTACCATTGGGAGTTATGAGCACCACTCCTGTGCAAAAACTTGTTGAGCAACAACTTCCATCGAACTCAAGAGTCCATATCTCATTAGAGTCTTGGAAAGTGATCTCGGGTGCATAAACCTTTGTATTCATCATATAATTACCCATACTCAAGTTTTGAAACAAGACTTGTGCACGGGGATCATCAGTTTTCGTCACTGTGAATTTTGCTTGAGTTTCTGGCATTAGCTTCTTTATTTCCCCATTGATAGGGATCATGGCATGAGATCAGTTCATTTGAATCTCACCACCCAAATCTCTGTAAAATTTCTTGCTCAAAAACATACCATATGAAGCAGGAATGTCAGCAACTAGAATGGTTACATTAACTCACTTCTGAGGAAATTGGGCTAAAACCATCTGAGTGTCTCTAATTTGCCCAATCATAGGAACTTGTCTTGTCTCCATCGAGTAACAAGATCTGAATGTTCTCATACAAGTCAAACCAAGAGCGTGTTATACTTTTGCAGGCATCACATTATCAGAGGCTCCAGAATCTATAATGTAATTACTTAATTTGCATCCGTTGATCAGAAAGGGCACAAAGAAAATTTCAATCTTTTCATTCGAATGTGTAGTGGCTGCCACAATATTTTGAGTCTTCCCATCTTTGGGAGTTTTCAGAATTCCTTCAGAGGATTGAACAATAGAGTCGCCTTTGATAAACTGGACCAATTTCTTGAGTTGATCCTTATTGGACTTCAAGTACTCTTCTTGTGACATGGAAACTTTTGTTATATTGATATGATCAATGATATCAAATTTGGGCAAAGTAACCGTACTTGATGTCTCATATACTAGTTCTTTTGAACTTGATGATGGCACACTTTTGACCTTTTCTTCGAGTTGGGTTGATATTGATGTGGAAGAAGAAACTTTCTTTGTAGCTAATTTATCAACTGATTGACTTGACAAAGGCCCTCATTTCTTTAAGATAGGTTTGACCTTGAAAACCTCAGTCACCTTGGACTCTTTAGGAGTCTCATTTGTCTTGGATTCTATAGAAGTTTCCTTAGTCTTAGATTCTTTAGGAACTTCCTTGGAGCTCTTTTTATCTTCCGCCTTAGTGATATTATGCTCCTTTTTCTGAGAGCATGTGAAGATGGCGAAGGATTGACTATTCATATCTTCTATAATTTCTTTGTATTCATCTTCTTCTTCTGAACAGTACTCGAATAAATGATTATTACTTTCTCCTTCAGGCTCTTCAACTTCAGGTTCAGATGTTCTAGAATCTAGCTCTTCTTTGTCAACCTCAACGACTTCAACTTCATCATCACTTTCTTCAACGACATCACACTTTGAGTTAGTTGCGGGAGCTGCTTCAATAACAAGCCTCGTCATAGCACCTAAAATCATGTATTTGTTGGGAACGTAGCCTTTTCTTGGGATGTCTTTATAAGGAGCAAGTTTACTACTTTGAGCAACTTGCTTTTTCAAAGCTAGCATGTCATTAGCCAACTTAGTGAGTATAGCTTCTGAAACATTGGGGGTTTCTTGAATTTTTCCCTTGAGGGAAGTTTTCTTGAATTTTCCCGCCATGATTAAGTCATCCTCAATTTCTATGGCCAAGGATTGATCAAGTTCCAAAATAGCCACTCTAGCCCTTCTCAGCTGATAGCACACTTCTTGTTATTGTGCGTTAATAAAGAAACATTTTTTCCATCAGGGTTTGGAGGAATCCTAGTAGGAACTTTCTTCACCATTTTTTTGAACTTAGCCACGAAATTGCTCATGGGTTATGTTGGATCTTTATTCACCTGAGATAGTTGGGCAAGAAGAGCATGTTCATCTTCAGTCATCTTGAATCGATCTTCAAACTTAGTTTTCACATCATTCCAGTTTGTAATGCATCCATTTGACAGATGATGAAACCAATATGTGGCTACATCATGCAATGTTTCAACAAAGAGGCAAATAGCAACATCCTCATATTCCACTAACAAAACTACAGATGCAGCAAAGAAAGCATAAATGTGGTCATCTGGTGATGTCTTCCCATCTCTGTCAAACTTGGGAAGAATCTTTCTTGATTCTCGTGGGAGGTCATGTTGAGCTGGTAAGGCCAATGGGCCTATGGCATTTCCCCATGGTACGTTAACTGCCATCTTGGGAAAGGTAGTATGCAAAGGCAAAACAACGTGAGCAAGGACAAGTACTTGACTTGTAGTGATTCCTTCCTTGCTTGCTCTTTCAAGACTTGATGCAAGGCTTACAAATCTACAAGGTGTGTTCTTCTTTGGAGGAGATAACTTGAAACCAAACTTTCCTTGGAAATCAAAAATGGGATCAGATCTGCCTTTAGCTTTTTCTCCCCGCATAAACTTCTTTCCTGCTAGTTTGAAATATTTACTATGAAGGGATCACTAACATGTTCTGATCGATTCTATCCTTTTCTCTTTGCTCTCTTTCTTGAGATATTTGCACCTAAATAACTCTAGCAACTCTCACGGCTTGATCTTCTTTGTTATCTAGTACTGATGCGGCGAGATGAAAATGATAGTTGCTTGTGCACTTTTCCCAAATAGCTTGCCTTAGATCTGATGATATATCTTCTTGAGTATCCACAAAAGAAGATTCGGTTGCAAGATAGTTGGGTTACATGTAATAGTCATACAAATTATTACCTTGGTGGAAGAGGGTTGCGTCGATGAACAACAATCAACACGTGTCCAGGAGGTCTTCTGGCCACAAGTGCGGGTGCTCTTCTTCTAGGGTTTTCAATGTAGATTTCTCTATCAATGGCTCTATCAACAGCCACAATTGCTACAAACTTTCATGGTTTTCCCAAGCTACTATTTGAAGGTTGGTAGCAATATCTCTTTGAAAATATTCATCGAGCACAAGGTTTGGTTGAAGAACTAGAGCTTGTGCAGAGGTGATAGTCAAAAATATTTAACCAAGCACTGGTTAATGATTCTAGAATCCCCAGTAGAGTCACCAAATACTGTTAGCATGTGGATTTACATGCATACAAATGACATGCAACAATGTGGGAATGAAGTCCCTCCTCAATGAAAGTGAGGTTTCCTTTATTGAAAGCCAAAACTATATTTACATCTGTACATTCAAAATTGTATGTGGGGGGGTGTTTTGGAACATCAATGGAAAGAAAATTGAATGAGGGAGATGGAATGGAAATGAAGGAACAAAATGTGAAATGGAATGAATGAAAGAACATGCAAGAGTTAGGTAAAAAAGAGCCTAATATTGCATGGAGAAGAACAATAAATAACTAACACAAATAAAATGAAGTTTGATTAGTTAAACAAGAATGAGTAAAGGGAACACACATGAGCAAATAAATAGCAGAGCTTGATCACTATGAACAAGAACAACAATTAATAACGTTGACAATAAGATCAAAGACAATATTTGCATGCAAGATTTAAACACTAACATCTAATGAACATAAGAACATCAAATGCTACAAGAGATAATGAATGGGACACAAAGTCCATATTTCATTAACTCCAAAATGTCTTCTCAAAAGAACACAAAGTTTCTTTCTTTGAAAAAAGCTCGCACACAAAAGTATTTTCTTCTCCTCTCTCAAAGTCACCCTTTACACATGAGCCCCTCACTTCCTTTTATAACCTAGAATTTGGTTACAAAGTAGTTAGGTTTTTACATGAACATTAAATAAGGGACTTAAGTGACCTTTGACTTTTTTTAACCAACATTATTAAAAGTAACTAAAAAAAGAAATCACTTAAGTCATCCACAATTTTCTGAAAGCAAACTCAATAACATCCTTTTCTTAAAATCCTTTTTAAAACATACAATAATAACCAGTGCCTTATCCATTGAAATGGGGTCCTGCCTATCTCAAACGTATGAGAAATGGACTCTCCCACTTCATTAGATACCAAGAAAATAACTCCCTGAACTGTCGGTAAAATTAGGATCTGTCGCTTTCACTAATTTAAAGGATCTAAACCGTCCCAAAGTTTCAAACATATTTTCTTCTTCTGGAGGTTCATTTGGTTGAATATTAGCCTCAAAAAATACCTGCAATTCAAGAATCCTACTTGGCATATCATTTAAATTAACCATCTTTGATTGAGAATTCTCAAATAAGTTCTTTAATTTGATGCACCGCTCCATTGAAAATGATGAGAAATTATTGGCAGGAGTGTATACATGTCCTTAAATAATTGTGAAAATTATTCTTCCACATGTTCTGACGAACACCTTTGATTATGCTCATTTATGAGGTTACAAGGGATCTCAACTATGAATTCTTGAATCAAGGCGAGTGAAGTGAAGGCTTCATTGCATATGCTCTCATAATGGATCATAGAATCCTTGAGAAGTGTCTTCCTTGATTTGAGATGCAGACACCAAAGAAAACGTGTCCCTCGATGTTCAAATTTGAGAATTCCTTCAATGGCTAAAACTGAGGATTCCATACTCGTCATCTCCTGTAAACTGGGCAATATCTCATCCAAATTTGATATAGTTAGAAACAAAATTTTCTTTGAAAGAAAGAATTGATCAAGATATGCACTGACATCTTCATGGAGCTTAACTGCGGTCTTTTGATCATCTCTTGGCCTAAAACGAGAATCTCTGAAAGCCAAGTTTTAGTGACATGGCCCAATGTGTTTATTTCCTTTGAAAAATTGAGAGTTTCTTCATCAGGGGCAGTCACCGCATCAGGTACTGGGAAAGTGGATGATATGGGATTTATCAAATGTTGAACATATTCCACCAATTGATTCTTTTCGGCCTTGAGCTGAGAGTTTTGAGACTTATATTTCTCAAGTCTCTTTAGCACGATATCAATTGAATCTCGAGCCATCGCCATGTCACTTTCCAATGTGGACCTTCCAAGTCCAAGTCTGGAAACTTCATAATCATGGCATGTGTCATGGCATCAAGCTCCTTATCAGCTTGTGGGATGGCAAGATCTAAAAATTTGTTTCCATCATTATCCACCATTATTTGAGAAATAACCTTAGGCTTCTTGGGAATGATGTCATTCAAAAGTTTGAAAAGGGCATCAAAATAAATGTCAGTTACCTTGACAACCCTCTTCCTTTTCTTTACCAATCAACCTAGGAAGGAGTATCATTCACTATTCCATGCATACAAAATCCTAGAGCTTGAACAAATATTCTCATTATTCTCTGACATCATGAGATCTTTCTTGAATCCTATCTACAACCTTGATTTGAGGAGATTTTACCTCAATATCCACTTCCTAATCTATAGACACCTATAATTACACCCAAGCAATTTAAATACTTAAATTGCGCTAATTATCCCCTTTCTCGCAAATCAACGACGTATCGTCAAAAGCGCTCATTTTCCCTCATATCATCATTAATTAATTACACTAAGCTAATTAATTAAGTTGCCTATCCAACAAATACCCTAATTAACGACCTTCCGTTAATAAATCACCCCTTCTACCTAGACTAATTAATTATTATTAATTAATTAGCTTTCCCTTCCATTTAACCAATAAATCAATATTTAATTGATTTAATCCCCTTATAATAGCCTAAATCACACTAATATTCTTCTAATTGGCTTCTATAAGCTTACACCTACCTATTAATTAATCACCTTTGATTAATTAAAATACCCCCAACTCCCATGACTTGCTAAACATGTATTAAACCCTTCTAAAGTAAGGTTACCTTTAATAAAGCAACCTTATCCATTCCTAATCATGTTTTACCTTTATCCCACATTCATGAGAATGTGTTGAATCCTTTATCCTTTGGGCTATATAAAGAGCCCTCCACCTACCTTTTTACTTACACCTAAACTTCTAAGAGAGAAAATGGAAAGCATATAGCAAAGAGACTAAGAGCTTGCACCTTGCCCTTTTGAGAGTTCATCATCTTGAAGAGTTAAGCCTCTTTCTTAAAGTGCTTGGGTCATATGGGAGGTGTCAAAAGGGTCTTGTAGCCCAACTTTGATTAGCCCCCATTCCTAGGTTCTTGGAACATTAAGGACAACTATTTTGATAGCCATGGAGCTTACTTAGGTCCATTCATTTATTTGTTGTTAGAGAATAGAGGAGTTTAGATATTTAGCATTGTTAGTTTCAAAGTTTGTATTGATGAATGCTAGCATCTAACCCTTGTTTAATTCTTATCATGATGGTGTTTATGCTTTGTTTTAGCTAAATTGTAGAACTATTTTAGGTGGTAGTTCTTGCTTCATTTGATTTAGCATTAAGCAAAGTATACATGCACACATTTGGCACGCCCGGTGGGACTTACTCCATTGTCCTTTGCACTTAATTTCAAGTTTTTGTAGTTAAGTTTTATTTTTGGTTACTAACCCTCTTTTACACATGTTGATCTAACTTGTTTTTTTAACTTGTTTTGTTGAGTTTGCATGTGTTGGGTATTCCTTGTAGGTATGAAGGAGGTGAAGTGCTGTCAAAATTGGAATTGATGGGAAAATTTCAAGATTTCATCATGTTTTCATTTTTAGAGCTTACTTTTTCAACATTTTACATGCTAGTTTTTCAATTTCTTGAAAATTTTTAATTCTTGAGCATGTAGGTTAGTGTTTGATAGTGCTGAGTCTTCTATTTACATATTAATGTGGTGGGTTGCTGTCAAAATTTAATCTTGGTAAGAAAATTTCAAGATTTCATCATGTTTTCATTTTTAGAGCTTACTTTTTCAACATTTTACATGCTAGTTTTGTCAATTTCTTGAAAATTTTCAATTCTTGAGCATGTAGGTTAGTGTTTGATAGTGCTGAGTCTTCTATTTACATATTAATGTGGTGGGTTGCTGTCAAAATTTAATCTTGGTGAGAAAATTTCAAGATTTCATCATGTTTTCATTTTTAGAGCTTACTTTTTCATCATTCTACATGCTAGTTTTGTCAATTTCTTGAAAATCTTAAATTCTTGAGCATGTATGTTAATGTTTGATAGCGTTGAGTCTTCTATTCATATATTAATGTGATGGGTTGTTGTCAAAATTGAATCTTGGTTGGAAAAATTTGCCCATTTTGCAGATTAAGGGACGTTTTTTTAACATTTTTTTAGTGCATGTCAAGTGCATACCCATGAGCATAAGAGCATATGTGTAACCCATCTTCCGAAGGCCATAACTTTTGCTCCCGAACTCGAAATGACTCCATTTTTTTTGCGTTGGAAAGGTATTGAAGTTAAATATGCAATGAAAACATAAATTTGGGATTTATACTTACAGAAGTTATAGGTTTTTCTGTTATTTTAAAACTGGTCATTTTCTAACATGTCTAATGTTTTGATGAATGTTGTATTTCCATGCTTACTCGATTTAGACCAAAGCATGTGTATGCTCTTCTCTTGCACCTTTTGGTGATCTTGAGAATCAAAAACAACTTTGATCTCTATCTTGTTAACATTGGGATTAAACTTGGAAACTTGATTATTCATTTTGCTTAAGGGAATGAACCTTTTACAAAGCATTTTTCAATGGTCCTTTGATTTGAAGTTTTCCATTTCTATATAGTTGGGATAAAGTTTGTGTATGCTCTTCTCTTGCACCTTAGGGTGATCTTGAGAATCAAAAACAACTTTAGTCTTCATTTTATAACATTTGGTAAATTGGAAACTTCATCTTTCACTTTTGGTTTAAGGGAATGAACATTTATCAAGAATTTTGTATGGTTCATTGATTGAAAAGATTTTCTTTACTTTTTAGTTGGATTATTTGTTGTGTATGCTCTTCTCTTGCATCCTTGGATGATCTTGAGAATCAAAAGCAACTCTTAATCCTCTTTTAAATAATGTGATTTTCTTGGAGAACTACTAACGCTTGAGTGCAGGACCTAAAAATACTTGTCAAAGAAAGGAAGAACCAAAACAAAATCAAAAACTACTAATACAGTTGTTATACAGGTTGCCAAAAGGTGTTCAAGCAAACCACACCTAATTAAACAAGATAAAAAGAACAACATATTCAAAACACTGTATTGCAGGTTTCGGAAAAGGGTACGTCCCTCTCCGCTCAACTGGAACATAACCCCTTTGGCATAACGCCTTAAGCTACAACAATGGGGGTGGTTCCAGGAACCCCAAAGTAGTCCACGCAAGAGGGAACCTTGTGGACGAAACGGGAAGTGCTCTGCACTACCTACTTGACTAGTGATTCCTTTGTGAGATAGAGTTACAGGTTGTCCGTTGTGGCGACCCCAGTGATAGTACACGTAGACGCACTAGTTGCCTACTGTTCTTGAAGGGGGTAAAGTAAAGCCGAGATACTCCCAAACTAGTCAGTGTGACTTTTTGGGTAAATCGCGCTCGCTCGTGGCAACTTTGTAACACCTAGGGCGAGAGAACCACCTAGGAGAATATACTTTGGCCAGGAGCCCACTTTGACCATTTGAAAACAGTGTTGAGTTGTGAACCTTCTTTTTGAGAAACGTGTGACGTATTACTTTCGCCTAGTTTTTACTTGCCTTAGGGCGAGGTGAAACTCTGCTGAAGTGAGGCTAGCATTTTTTGTCATTTTTCTTGATTTATTTCCTTCATATTCTTTTGACACTTTGTTGATCAAAAGAGGTGTGATTACCTTTGTGTTGCCATTCGACTGTTTCTCTCACTTTTATGTCCGTTTACGCCCATCCATGTTTGCGGCTGGGTTAGTTAAACGTCTAAAGTGAGTGGAGGTGTTTTCACGTCATTTGGTAGCCATTGTGATCTTGATACCCACGTCAAGATCGTCATTGTAGTTAGGCGTGGTTCATCACTGCGGACTTCCATAGAGGAGTTAGCTTGTTTGTCTCGTATCATTACAATTTCGATATTTACGTCTTGTTTCTTGTAAACTCGACATAAATACCTATATTGTACGGTTACGCTGCACACATTCTTAACTATTCCTAGCTATACTTTGAGCTTTTTTTTTTTTGTTCGGTTTTATTATTACCTCGATTTCAAAAGGTGTTAGGCACTACCATTTGTGCATGTTATATCAATAACACCTCGATATCAATACTTCACTTTCTTGCAAAGTGGGTTAACATATCTTGGTGATATTGTTGTGTCATTCACAAATTGTAATTGGCACTTTTTGAGATATAGGTCTTAATCAGACTTGAGCTTGCTCATCGTATATCTTGATTGGGAGATCACATTTAACTTCATGTATTTACTTACGTCTTGTTCATTCCTTTGAACTTGGCATAAGTGGAGACATCTTGTTAATCATCTGGCGTCGCAAATTACTTTGAAACGTAGTCTAGGAGGTACTTCATTTGATTAAGTTTTGGTACCAAACGATTGTTTCATTGGTGACTTTATCACTCTATCACATTGGTATTCTCACACTGTTAATTTACTCTTAACACGTACATCTTGTGTTTTACTTAGGGGTAGTCATTGAATTTTGAACAAATCTACAACTTACCTTAGTGAAATTTATCACGAAAACATGGCTCCCAAGACACGTCTAGGGTTAAAGAAACAAACATATGAGGAACAACAGGCGCAAGCTTGGGAAACCTCTAACAGACAAGGGTCAAACCCATTTATTGGACACGATCTAGGACCACTATTTTCTGCAGAAAAGGAAACAGAAGAAATGGTTGATCATAGTGGAAATGAATTAGAATCACCACACGCAGACTTTGATTTTGACCCCACTCTACTAGATGAGTTTCTCCTTAGAAACAAAGATAGAGTGTTGGCATGGGTCATGGAATTAGGGGCCAAATTGCCCACCGAGAATGAACCAATATTACCTACAAATGACACTACTAAGGAAGAACGCCCCCTTATCAATATGGAAGATATTTTAACAGGCGGGCATGCTTCCACTTCTTACGCAGAAAATGATAAAGTGGTAGGGCATAGAATACCCCTCATCAAAGTTCCACGAAGAAACAAGATAGAACATGAGACAAGGGAAGAACCTCCACAATACGAAGAGGAAGAACCTTTAGAAGAAGAAGACACAAACCAAGTCACAATCCAACAACAACTCAGTAACCTAAGCCGACAACTAGCTTTGCTTACTTTCCAGGTACAGAAAGAAACAAACAAGAATGTTCAAAAGTCAAGGCCTAAGTTTAGGATCCATGAACTCCATCGAGAAAACCAAGGAGAAGAAGACACGGGGTATCATCGTGTACACGTACCCGCTTCTCCCACTAGAGAACAATTGCTCGCACAAGAAGTGCAATCTATGAAAGCAACGCTTGCGAGCATACAAGAGAGCAATATAGGGAGTATTAGGAAATACCAATACGAAGAACTATGCCCCTATCCTTTTGATAAGACAATGACCCTTCAACCCTTTCCAAAGAAATTTGATATGCCAAAGTTTGACAAATACAAAGGAAAGGGAGACCCAAGGGATCATGTTAAAGATTTCTACATGGCATGTCAAGAGGTGTCTTATAGTGATAATTACCTCATCAGACTTTTTCCTAAGAGTCTCGGAGGTCAAGCATTGGAATGGTTTACGCGCTTACCACGAGGATCAATTTTCACCTGGCCAGAATTGGCGGAAAGATTCGTGCGTCATTTCTCGTATAACATAGAGAGTGACATCACCATGGCAGACTTGTGCGGCACAAAACAACGCCCAAATGAGACCTTCGCCAGCTTCCTCCAACGATGGAGAGGGATAGCTAGTCGCTTCCCTTGCGCTTTCCCTGAGAAGCAGCTGGTCAGTATTTTCATCCCTAATCTCAACCCAGATATAGCTTTCCACCTCCAAATGCATTGTGTCCGCACCTTTGAGGAGGTTATCGAGAAAGGGATTCAAATAGAAAAGGCTCTCATTGCCAAAGGCACCCTCAAAACCCAATCTAAAGAAAACCAAAGTGTCAAACCCACTGAAAAGCCAAAGATCTTTAACAAAAACAAAAACGTGGTGGGAGACGGAATCACTGATTCCAAACGTGTTCAAACGGTCCAAACCAGTCAACCTTTTAAACTAACCAAGGGCCCAATTCAACCACCACCAAAGTGACGAACATTCACCTCCCTCAATGAACCGTTGTCCCTCATACTAAAACAGTTGGATGCGGCCAACATGATGACCTATCCTACAACGCAACCATTTGATGACAACACTCCTAAACCTTCATGGTATAAGGAGCATGAATATTGTGAAATGCATCACGTTAAAGGTCATAAAACAGACAAATGTTTGCGACTTCGCCACTATATTCAAGACCTCATTGACAACGGGGAGATAGAGGTGGATAACCCTGGCCACATGCAAACACCTAACGAGAAAATGGGGATTTATAAGGAACCATTCCCCAAGCATGATAAGTCAGAAAAGACAAAGCCGGATCGGGGAGAGTCATCCCAAACCTATAAAGCCACGAATTACTTATATACCAAAAGAGATAACAATCATTACGATTCACTTATCGGATGTATTCACTCCCCTGCTGACTGTGTCAATACCATCCGGATCAAGGGAAAGGACTGCGCTGCGGTAACAAGGCGTGCCTGCCTCGTGATTCTGGAACCCTCTCTGTTGACCCCGCAAACTGATAAATATAACCTTTTAGAACAACTTGAGAGGACACCTGCTAAGATCTCGATCTTAGATCTTCTCAAGATATCCAATGTGCATAAGGACATTTTGTATCAAACTCTTCAGGGGTCAGGGAGTGCCTTTAGAAGTCGATCCTACGTACCTTCAAGCCGCGGTGGCAAATATTGCATCAAGTGAGCATCTTACTTTCAACCATAGGGAGATCCCTGCCACGAATCCTACACATAATCTTCCCTTGTACATCGAGGTAGTTGTCACCCGCAGGAAAATCAAACGGGTGCTTGTGGACAACGGATCGGGATTGAACATCTGCACGCTTAAGCTGGTCAAACAATTGGGACATACGGAGGAAGATCTTGAGTCCCATATTATTACTATCACCGCATACGACAACGCGGAAAGAGAGTCAGCAGGCACCATTACGCTACCCATGGAGGTGGGCCCCACTTGCCATCAGACAAAGTTTCACGTCCTAGACTTGGAACTTCCATATAATATGCTTCTAGGCCGACCATGGATTCATGCCATGCAGGCCGTGCCATCAACATTTCATCAATGCATCAAGCTGAAGCATGAGGGACATACGGTTACAATACCAGGAGATTCAGAGCCCTTTGCTCATTGTAGAGCTCTTAATAGCTTTGCACGAAAGGGTACATATGCATGTCCCTCCACAGATATAGCTGTCCCTCTTCATTCTGAGGCCATGGAATCTCGAGTAGATTCAAATTCTCTTAATTCTTACGCTCATGGGGCGTCCACTTCCACATCGCCATTTGATTCATGGGAGATGAAAATTCTGGAATATGGCTGTGGGGAGTATAATGTACAACAAGCACTCTTGGTTTCTGACCTCTCCTTGTCGCCCAAGACTAGAGGTCGACCCAACTACCACTTCAGGAGACCTAGAGAGGAACACACTATTGGGTCATTCCTACCTGGAGGCTTGTTAGCTGAGGAAAAATTACTTGATCCACCTACTACTTGGGTCCCTGAGGACACTCAACCATCTTGTTATCAAACCCCAGAATATGAAAAATCTAGCAGAATGATGTACTCCATGGGCTACAAAGGCCTAGGATGTGGGAGGAATGAACAAGGACAAAGAGAACCAGTCCCTCTTCCACATTTCAAAACAGAAAGATATGGCATTGGGATTCGCCCTTATGGAGCACACCCCAATGATCAAGATGTGACTTGTTCTGAGCATGAGGATAGCTTCGAGTACCTAGACAGCGATACGGATTCCCATTGTAGCCTATATGAGGATCTGGCCTCCACGAACCTTTTCATGAACAATGTTGTCCTGACCATAACCCCCACCGAACCGACCCTTGACCTTGTGTACCCTTCCCTTGTTGAATGGGACCAACAACGTCACATGCCACTAGATTTATTCGAGAATGACGAGGCTATTGCAGAGTTCATGGGCATAAGGGATACAATTCCCATTGGAGATCACAAGAAGGGTTTCTTTATCGACTTAGACACCTGCGCCTACTTCGGCGAGGAGGCTGAACTTCGTGGTCAGCAAAATTTAAAGAAAAGCGAGGGCAAGAGTTCTAAAGAAAAGCCTCGGCAAAAATCAAAGTCCAAGTCACACAGTGAAAACCTCTTTGAGGCACTGGCTGACAAACAAATAAGAAAATCAAAGGACAAACAAAGTGACCACGCCAAGGATGAAAATCTCGTAGAGACATCCTTGGATGAAGATCTCAACCTACCTCCCGATCCTACGCGTATGGAGGATTTATCAAAATTGTTAGTTGAAGAAACCATTGATGTCAATATTGGTACCGAAGAAGATCCCAAGATAGTAAAATTGGGAGCATCACTCTCGGCCAGAGAACAAAAGACGTTCACTATGCTACTGCGAGAGTTTATTGATGTGTTCGCATGGTCTTACAAAGACATGCCCGGCTTAGATCCAACTTTAGTCGTGCACAACCTGGTTGTGCACGCAGACGCTAAGCCTATCAAACAGAAGCTCCGAAAGATGCACCCAAGAGTGGCCTTGTTAGTTAAAGAAGAGTTGGAAAGGTTACTTGCAGCAGGATTCATCAGGCCAATTGATTATTCTGAATGGATATCGAACATTGTTCCTGTCCAGAAGAAACCTATCGGTATCTGAATCTGCACAGATTTTAGGGACATCAATAAAGCTTTCCCTAAAGATGACTTTCCATTGCCCAACATTGACATGATTGTTGACTCAACCGCAGGGTACGAAATGCTATCACTCATGGATGGCTTTTCAGGTTATAATCAAATTAAGATCGCTGAGGAAGACCAACACAAAACAACTTTCACAACTCCTTGGGGCACCTTCTGTTATCAGGTGATGCCATTTGGCCTTAAGAATGTGGGAGCAACTTATCAGCGGGCCATGACAGTAATCTTTCATGATATGATTCATGACATCATGGAAGACTACGTAGACGACATCCTGGGAAAGTCCAAAACAAGAGAGGATCATCCTATCATTTTGCGGCGTATCTTTGAACACCTGCGTGAATACAAAGTCAGATTGAATCCAAAGAAATGTGTCTTCGGTGTGTTATCCGGGAAACTATTGGGCTTCATTGTGTCGAGACGAGGTATTGAGGTAGATCCCGCTAAAGTGTCTGCCATCACTGAAATGCCTCCACCTGAGAATATCAAGCAACTGCGTAGCTTGCAAGGGAAAATTCAAGCCATTCGCCGCTTTATCTCCCAGCTTGCAGATAAATGTCACTCATTCACCCATTTGCTTAAAAAGGACGTCACTTTCCTTTGGGGACCCGAGCAACAACAAGCCTTTGCTTTGCTTAAACAATACCTGGCTAATCCACCTGTCCTCATGCCTCCTACTCCAGGAGAACCACTTTTGCTCTATATTTCTGCTACACAATACGCTATTGGTGCGCTGCTCACCCAATATGACCTTAGCCATAAAGAGAAAGCGGTGTACTATCTGAGTCGCACCCTCATCACCTATGAACTTAATTATCCTCAGATTGAAAAGGCTTGCTTGGCCGTCATTTTTACCTTTCAGAAACTTCGCCATTACCTGCTAAATACTAAGACCAAGCTCATATCCAAGGTCGACCCACTCAAGTATTTGTTGTCCAAACCCGCCCTCACAGGTAGAATGGCTAATTGGATCATTCTACTCAGTGAGTTTGATATAGAATTTGTCCATCAAAAATCAGTTAAAGGACAAGTACTTGCCGACCAGCTAGCGGAAGCACCTTTGCAAAGCACAAAACCTTTGAGTCTGGATCTGCCAGATGCATCTTTGCTCTACATTGAAGAATCTGTCGTATGGCAGATACATTTTGATGGATCTTTTACGTTTCATGGTTCAGGTGCAGGAGTGGTCCTTATTACTCCTTCGGGTGATCCTATACCACAGGCTTTCCGCCTGGCCTTCCCTTGCACGAACAACATTGCGGAATATGAAGCACTCATTGCAGGGATGAAGCTAGCCATCAAGTGGAATATTCAACATGTTAAGGTTGTAGGTGATTCGCAGCTAATCATCAAACAGGTTAATGATGAGTATAAAGTTAAGGATGATAAGCTCATACCTTACAAAAAGTTAGTGGAAACTCTAAAGGAGTATTTTGTGCGCATCACCTTTGAGCAGATTCCAAGAGCACAGAACAGATCGGTGGATGCCATGGCAACGGTGGGATCTATGCTTCGTATTCCACCAGGGAACAATGATATGCCATTCTTCGTAGAAAATCTACGCCAGCCCGCGTATGACATGCCGGAATCTTGCCTGGCTTGTGAGGTTGTTGGTCCCCATTCCCCATGGTATGAACCCATCTTCACCTATCTTAAGGACAATACTTTCCCTCCCAATATCTCCCATTCTGAAAAGCAAAGCCTGATTCGCCAGATAGCCCGTTACACCCTTTTAGGAGGTACACTTTATCGTCGTGGCTACGATGGGAATCTGTTACGTTGTCTGGATGTGACGGAGTCAATCCAGGCAATTAAAGAAGTACACGAAGGAGTATGCGGAGCACATACAAATGGAATGGTCTTGGCTAAGAAACTGTTAAGAGTAGGTTACTATTGGCCCACCATGGAAACTGATTGTTGTAATTATGTTAGAAAATGTGTGCTTTGCCAAAAGTATGGAAATTTCATCCATGCTCCATCGCAACCATTGCAACCAATCACTACCCCGTGGCCATTCTCTAAATGGGGACTTGATCTAATAGGGAAGCTTACTCCTACCTCATCTGATGGTCATACACATATCATCACAGCTACAGAATACTTTACAAAATGGGTGGAGGCTGTCCCTTTAACCTATGTCACAGGAGCACAGATTTCTAAATTCATCATGAATCACATTATTTGCCGATATGGTATCCCTGCAGCCATTGTCACAGATAATGGGAAGTCATTTAAGAACAAAACTGTGAAAGGTCTTTGCCAATGGTTCCAAATTAGATTAAAATGGTCCACGCCATATTACCCTCAGGGTAATGGACAAGCTGAGGCAACAAACAAGACTTTGGTAAGGATAATGGAGAAGATGGTTAGCAAAACCGGTCGAAACTGGCACCTACAAATCCACCCAGCCCTCTGGGCCTACCGAACATCAATTCGCACTCCTACGGGTGCGACGCCATATTCCCTAGTGTTCGGGACAGAATCTATCATCCCTTTAGAGATTGAACTCCCATCCCTGTGAATTTCTCTTCGGGACTATTTGGATAAGGATGAAGATTATCGAGTGGCAAGATTGGCTGAGTTAGAGCTCCTAGATGAGAGGCGCATTCGCGCTCTTAATCACCTGAAGGTATATCAACACAGAATCTCCCACAACTACAACAAGAGAATCATCCCTCGCCAGTTTGAGGTGGGTGATTTAGTTATGAAGGAGAACCAGTTCAACACCAGAGCAGAGCGAGAAAAGAAAGGGAAGTTCGAACCACACTGGTTAGGACCCTATGTCATAGTTGCCAAGTATGGCACAGGGGCATACAAGTTGGCTCACCCCAATGGTGATGAGCTCCGGGAGCCCATGAATGCCATGCATCTTAAGAGGTTTTATGCCTAAACATGGCACAAGAAAGTCATAAAAATCACAAAAAAAATCAAAAAATACAAAAACATCAAAAAATAAAAATAAAAAATAAATAATCAGAAAAAGAAAAAGAGAAAACAGGTCGTCCACTAGTGAAAACCACGCAATTGTGGCACTTTGGACAAGTCCTTGGGTGAAAACCAGTTTCCGGCGCCTCGGGAGGATTCGTTGTTCACAAGCATTCTGTATTAGAAGGGTAGTTGTCTTTGGCCTGGACCTGGTTCTGCCTTCGAGTTTCCTTGTGCACACCATTCTGTCCAGCCTTGATCCGGCTTTGCCTTCTTCTATTCATCTGTGAGGGATGTGGTCTTTCGTTATTTCCCATCTTACGCTAGGGGCAACTCAATGAGTTCACCTTCTTGTTCATAAGCGCGTGGCTTCTGCCCTTGTATATTCCCCACCTAACGCTGGGGGCATCCATGCTTTCTTGGTTACCTGCACATAGCTTTGGAAAACTGTTAAAACCACAAAAACAATATAAAATTGTTTCGAGAAAAACACAAAAATAATATAAAATTGTTTCGAGAAAAACACACAAAAATAATAACACAAAAACAATAAAATTGTTTCGAGAAAAACACAAAAACAACAAAAACAATAAACAATAAAATTGTTTCGAGAAAAACACAAAAACAATAGAAAATTGTTTCGAGAAAACACAAAAACAATAGAACATTGTTTCGAGAAAACACAAAAACAATAGAAAATTGTTTCACAAAACACCAAAACAATATAAAATTGTTTCACAAAAACCTAAACAATAGAAAACCAGTTTATGAAAACATATCTTACAAAAACATTTACTTGCATTGTCTTGTTTTCTTGCTTTGCTTGTTGCTTGTATAGTGTTTTGCGTGCTCGCTTTTGAGTTGTTTGTTGCTTGGGTGTACTTTGTCATAGTTTATCTTTTCTTCCTTAGAATAGATTCATTCTTGCTTGTGCATATTGTAGTGGATTTCGACATGCTAGTGTGTTAATTCTTTCTTTCTTTCTTAATGCATTTGGTTGTGTTTTGTTACTTGTTAATAAGGCATGGTGATTCATGGTGTATTGCATTGATTCCTGGTGTTCTTTGTAGCATTTGGCTGTGTTTCTTGCATGTGCTCTGTTTTTTTATCATTCACATCACATTACCATCACTATCATCACATCTAGCATCATCTATACATCATATATAAACAAAAATGCTAAGTTTTACATCATGCATGTATACTAAGCTAATCATCACATATCATATCATCAATGGGGGCAAGAGGGGTTGCGCATAATCAAAAATCTATCCCCCCCGCACCAATATCATCATATCATCCCATCCATAGACATCAAAATAACACTTGAAAACAACATTTGATATTGTCTATAGATCTATCATCTACAATCTACAGCACGCCTCAAACGATCACGTGCGATCACCATCTCTCCTGAGTGTCAGAGCCTCACGGTAAGTTTTCTAAACTAAGCGGTTAAAATGAACTGATTGTGATGTTTTTACCCCCCCTGGGGGGTATATTAGCCTGTTTTTCACTGATCAGACTGCCAGGACACCCGTTTCGCTCACCATTTTCTCCTCTGTTCGCTGTGGAATAATTATTTTTCACTGTATTGGGGCATTTTTTTTGTCCAATACCCCTTTCTTCTGCCCCGGACAATTTTATTTCTCCCTGGTGATTTTTATTCTTCTTCACACCCTCGTAAATAATTATTTTTCTTCAAATAATTATTTTTCCACTACTAAACAAGGACATTATTTGTCATTTGTTTCTCTTTTCTTCCACCTAGGGCACTTTCTGTTGCCCCTAGGCCCTTCGCTTTCTTCTTCTACTTTCTTCTACTGTTCACCATGGTTTAGAAAGCAAAAACAACAAAAACAATATATATATATATATATATCAAAAAAATCCAAAAACAAGGCAAAAAATTTCAAAAAATTCCTAAAAAGTAAAACACCCTACAAAATGGTAACTTGCTTCTTACGGCTGAAACTTGTGTCTTGCGCATGGTATTTTCTCCATATCCTGTTGGTTTGTCTCACATCTTCCCCGATTAATATGACTCGTGGATCACCGGATTCACAACCATTCACAACAGCTAGTTGCTTGCTTCGTCTGTACTCTAGGGCACTTTTGGTTGCCTGGTGCTGTTTCATTGCGCACAAACACTTTTCATGGACCCCGTGTCCATTTTCATTTCCACTTGCATGTATCCTTGCTTGGGGCATCATTTTTAACCCTTTTCGTTCAATCACGAACTTGTGGATCTCTTCAGCACTGATAACAAAACATTTGTACAACTGTCTTGACCATTGTTGGGTTGGATATGTGCATTTGTACTTGTTTTCCCTGTTATATGAGCTTGTTTCCTTCTCGTATTGCATTGCATTATTATATGTTGCGTGGAGTTGGTACTTTTAGCAATGGACAATTGTTCGTAGTATGGCTTTTCATGTCATTCTACCTTTGTCGTATGCTTATATTTTTCATAAGGACCGATGATGTAGTTCCTATGGCAATATGATGACATCAAATTTGTTCCAAACAAATAAGTGGCTAGAGGTTAAGCTCTTCTCTCCCCTCATCCATATTTCTTCTACACCACTTCCCTTTCACCCCTAATTCTCCCTCTCCATGGGCATCCTACCTCATCCCCATTCTTCTGCCTACTTCTCATCTTTTTCGATCGTCGATCGGCTTCCTTCATCACCCCATCGACACTTGAGGGGGCATCTCTCCCTCATACTAATTTTTCTTCTATCCCTTCAAAATATCTTTTGTCTACTATCTTTGAAGTGGCATCACTTACGCCACCCCAAAGAGGGGCAAATGTAGACACCTATAATTACGCCCAAGCAATTTAAATACTTAAATTGCGCTAATTATCCCCTTTCTCACAAATCAACGACATATCGTCAAAAGCACTCATTTTCCCTCATATCATCATTAATTAATTACACTAAGCTAATTAATTAAGTTTCCTATCCAAAAAATACCCTAATTAACGACCTTCCGTTAATAAATCACCCCTTCTACCTAGACTAATTAATTATTATTAATTAATTAGCTTTCCCTTCCATTTAACCAATAAATTAATATTTAATTGATTTAATCCCCTTATAATAGCCTAAATCGCACTAATATTCTTCTAATTGGCTTCTATAAGCTTACACCTACCTATTAATTAATCACCTTTGATTAATTAAAATACCCCCCAACTCCCATGACTTGCTAAACATGTATTAAACCCTTCTAAAGTAAGGTTACCTTTAATAAAGCAACCTTATCCATTCCTAATCATGTTTTACCTTTATCCCACATTCATGAGAATGTGTTGAATCCTTTATCCTTTGGGCTATATAAAGAGCCCTCCACCTACCTTTTTACTTACACCTAAACTCCTTAGAGAGCAAATGCAAAGCATATAGCAAAGAGACTAAGAGCTTGCACCTTGCCCTTTTGAGAGTTCATCATCTTGAAGAGTTAAGACTCTTTCTTAAAGTGCTTGGGTCATATGGAAGGTGTCAAAAGGGTCTTGTAGCCCAAATTTGATTAGCCCCCATTCCTAGGTTCTTGGAACATTAAGGACAACTATTTTGATAGTCATGGAGCTTACTTAGGTCCATTCATTTATTTATTGTTAGAGAATAGAGGAGTTTAGATATTTAGCATTGTTAGTTAACTTTGAATGCTAGCATCTAACCCTTGTTTAATTCTTATCATGATGGTGTTTATGCTTTGTTTTAGCTAAATTGTAGAACTATTTCAGGTGGTAGTTCGTGCTTCATTTGATTTAGCATTAAGCAAAGTATACATGCACACAGATCTAAACTGTTCGATATTTAGACTACCTGCACCTGAGTGGATGCTTGTGCAAGGTATGTGTTGTTGCAGACTCACAGCACCCCTGGATGCAGATCAAGCTTCTAAGTTGATCACTCTAGCATCCAGTGTGATTGCACAACATGGAAACCTCTCTCCAAGCGTGGGACTTGTAAAACCGAGAGAGGAATCTCCAGAGAAGGCTGGTTCCTACTCCTAAACTACCTGCCACAAGCTATTCCAGTGCAGGAAAGCTAATCTAAACCTAATCTAACCATGCCAAGGAGACAGAGAGAGAGAGAGAGAAGGGAAAAACAGCAAAAGCCTACACTAAAACGGTGATACACCAGAGAAGGAGAATGTTGAACATCTATCAAAACTGCCATGGGACAAAGAGAGGTGAGCAATGGGAAGGATGGACAGATGCATCACAGGCCCAAAGATAGATTTCACACAGAAAATGCCCCAAAACTCCGTGAACACAGATCCAGACTTGTAATGAACTCAGAACATGCACAAATACCTGCAATGAAGAGAGGCAAGAAGAAAACAAGCAAAGGAACAAGTAAGGATGGACAGATGCATCACAAAACACATTTTTGTTGCTCCAGAAGTTTGCACAGAACATCATTTCAATAGTAAAAGGAAAAATGCCATTACAAAGCAAGGGAGGAGGTTCGAACTCCATTTTCAACCCTGGAGAAGAAAAAGAAGGGAGGGCAGAGCAGAAAAGATGAACAACTTGTAAGTATTTTGAAAGAAGCCCCTCTGTACAATATATAGGAAGAAAGAGAGAGGGAAGAGAGAGGAGATTCGAATATGCCCCAACCACTCCCAGGTCGCATTTAACTCATTTCATTATGGCGGCAGGTGAGAACCTTGGCAAAATGGTGGACTGTCTAGCAGAAACGGTGAGCTGTCTGTTGTATTAAAGCTGGTCGCTGAAACGTCACTTCTGTCTATTATCACGCGTCAGAGCCATTTCTTAACTTTCTTTCTCCACAATGAACCAAAATGCAAGATTAACCCTGGAAACGTGTAGAGCATTTCACCATATTTCCAATGATATAAAGAACGTGCAAATCCGAGCTCTGGATCGAAAGTTATGGAGGTCTGAAGATTTAGGGCACAAAACAGGTGAAAACGGATTTTTAAATTTCTTCCCGCGCTCTGCCACCTGGACGACACGTGTCGTGATCTGATTGGATGTGTTATTCTCTCTCCTTCCCCATCCCGTGGGTTTTCTTTGACTTTTTGATGACTTGGAACATTTTTTACTTTTCCTCCGCGCCCCCGCCACTTGGGACACGCGGCATGCATTGATTGGTCAACAGGGGGCACGGGGCAGACCTTTTCCTTTTAGCTTTTGGGTGAACTTCTAGCCAAATTCTAACTCCTCCCCGAGCTCCGCATTCCTACTCCATAGGAAACGTGTCCTCTTTTGATTGGCTCGGGCTGACCCTTCAAAACTCGCCCTTTGACTTTTGGAATTTTCTCCTTGTGACACGTGTCATGATTTGGTTGGTTCTCATCTTTTCGGCTATCCGCGCCTTCTGCGTCCCTCTGTCCCACTTGTCCCAGTGCTACTTGGGACAAAAACTTTCGATTTGGCTGATTCGGCCGGTTCGCGTTCCCACGGCCCGAATGTCCCAAACTGTTTTGCTCAGCAGTTAGTCGATTTTCTTCTTCTTTGGCTGAACCGGATTTCCGCATCCCGCGCGTCCCGATGGCCCGGATGTTCCTTGTGCTCTACAGACCGCCTGGCAATCTTTCAGCCGATTCGCGCCTCGACGTCCCTCATGTCCCGACTTTTGCGAAGACTAGGACTTAGCCATTTTTCATGATTTTTTCCTGGCCCAAGCTTGTTCCTTTTGTAGCCTTTCACCTTTTCTCAGAACTTGCTCTTCTCAACCTGGGACTTGAATTTTCTTATGCATGTTATCAAAATTACCCTGGGGGTGAATTTTGGATAATAGTATGGCTAAGGATCGTTTGTCACAAGCTTCTGAGAACTATTAACAATGTGAGTAGAAGAATCTCTACTTGAAGTAGAAAATCCTAATACATGTTATCTTCCTTCACTGGGGCTAGAGCCCTTATATTTTTCTCCACATGACACATTATTCGACAAAGTGGATTTTGGCAACCACTCCTTTCTTGTTTGTTGTGTATGATTAGATGGCACGGAGGTCGATTGAGAAGGGGATTTGGTTGAATGGAGACCTCCTCGAGTTGGCAACTTTTTTGATCCTGAAGTATGATCTTGAATTGATTGTAACTTGGCAAGTTCTCTTTCGTACCAAGATATGCTTCTTTCAAGGATCGGTTGATTCTTGTTATAAAGAGAAAATTCATCTCTTTTGGTCCAATCAATTCAGGGTAATGGGGTAAAAGAAACTACATCATATAAAGGATCAATAACATCTTCATCATCATTTATGAATGAATTTGGAGGGTTCTTGATGCGAAAGGCCTTGATCTGAGAAAGGGTTAGGTGAGAAAACTCTTATCTTCTTACTTCATGCTCGTCTGAACAGGAAGCCCATAAATCTTCCATGGTAGGATTATGTTGATACTTTGCTCCAAGAATCTTCTCCATATATCTAGTGGTATCAAACTGGGATATCTTCACATATGGATGAATTGTGATGAGGGAAAACTCTTTTTCCATGAGTTGTGCACTAAAGATATTTGTACATTGGTATTCCCCAATTTGGATTAGGAAATGAATTCCTGAGTGATGCTTGTCACTGAGAAGATAGTGAATTTGGAATAGTTTTCACATAAGCTCCATCAATGCCCATTTTTCAATGACGTACTTAGGAAGTTTCCATGGAGTACCCGCAAATCCACTTACGCAAATGTAGGAAAAGGATGAGAATTGGATAAACCAAGTTCCCCATTGGGAAATGGCATACATGGCTTCTTTAGAAAATATTTCCTTTGTATTCCAATTCAGGTTTTGAATCATGCAGAAGGTGAATGCATCATTGACTCTTCTAAAATGGTGAGAGCTATTTTTGAAACTTAGTTGTGGATAGTAATGGAAGACACTATTTGATGGACCCATGACTCCTCTTGTTTTGAATCCCGAAAACAACTTTCTTCTTTCCATTGTGTAAGTCAGAAACGATGTCATGTAGAAGCATCCAGTCATCTTTACTTCAATCAATTGTTTTTGAAGGGTATCACTAATGATGGTGGCCTAATCCACAAACTCTCTCTTGGCAAGGATGTTACAGATAAACTGATACATCCATGGGTGGAAAATCTTGGCAGAGGGTGAACCAAAAAATTGACTTAGGAGAGTAATCATGTCTCTGATTTCTTCCACAAACTTTATGCGGTATATTTCTTTAGGAAGTCGGTCAATTCAAGGCATCTTGGTCATTAACCAGTTGTTATTAACCATCTTGCTCTACCCGAGGGGTTCTTCATCCCAAAATTTTTGTCCTAACTGTCGAGTTATATCCACATTCTCAGGGAAGTCGGGTATGCTAAGAAATTCCTCAATGTGCTCCGGTGTGATTGAGAGGAAAGGCTCGCAATTATCTTTAAAAATTCCTCGTCTCTCAGGATCATAATGCTCCACGCAAGTGATAACCAGCTCCAGAGAATGCACCGAGACAGGAAATGTTGTTGCTTGGGGTAGACCACTATGGTAAAGCCTATCTGAGAATATGGTCTTGCCTTCAGCTTTTACCCAATCACAAAATTTGTACTTGAGTGTGGACTTATTTGATTTCTCTACTAGCTTTTTCGATCTTCCTGTAGATTTATTAGATTTTTTGGCCATTATGAATTTTACATAACAATGATTTAGGCATGCAAAACAATGCAAACGAGGCTAGGTCTTAGTTTCTGAAACCCTGTTAATGCAAGAAAAAATATGAATTGTTTTAATATTATTATTATTATTATTATTTTAAATAATAATAATAATAATCAGTCCCGGTTACAATTTTTTTTTAATACATCACACGAAGACTAGGCTGGAATTTTGATTCTGGCGACAACGATTTGTTTATTTATTTATTTTTATAAAAATATCCCAATTTTAATATTCCGATTTTTTCTATTTTATTTGCCGAAGCAAATTCTCCTTTATATGCATGAATCAAATCTTCTCTTTTTGCTTGAACGAAATGAACGCATTGAACCTGGACTGTTCTTTCTTCTCTAAAATCAGCGTGGAAACTCAGACTTTTATGAAAAAGGCATTGAAACTGATGTTTTACCTGATACTTGGACTATTTTTTAATAATACATCACACCAAGACTAGGCTTGAATTTCGATTCTGGCGATAACAATTTGTTTATTTATTTATTTTTATAAAAATCTCTCGATTTAATATTCTGATTTTTTTTAATTCGCCAAAAAAAATTCTCCTTTGTATGCGTGAATCGTATCTTCTCTTTTTGCCTGAATGAAATGAATGTGTTGAAACTGGATTGTTCTTTCTTCTCTAAAATCAGCGTGGAAACTCAAAATTTTTATGAAAAATGCGTTGAAACTGATGTTTTACCTGATGCTTGGACTATTCTTTCTTCTCTATGTATTCCATTCACTGAACAATAATCATTAAAAGCCTTACTATAGTATTCACCACCATTTTCAGATCTAAGGCACTTTAACTTTGAATTTGATTCATTCTCAACAAGGGCTTTCCATCTTTTAAAAGTCTCAAAAACGTCAAATTTATGTTTAATACAGTAAACCCATACCTTTCTTGTAGCATCATCAATGAAAGTAACATAATACTGGGATCCTCCATGAGAAGTTATTTGGGTTGGTCCCCACACATCTGAGTTTACAAGCTCCAATTTATGTTCCTTCTTAGTTGCCCCAAATTTGAGAAATATCACTCTCTTTTTCTTTCCAAAGACACATTGCTCACATAAATCAAGATCTAAATCTTTCAAGTTTGATAACTTACCCTTAGCCTTTAAGATGTGCATTCATTTTTGACTCGTATGGCCCAACCAATTATGCCACATGCATGCATCTAAATCTAAAGTAGATAACACAGAAAAATAATCAGTAACACAGGTAGATAAATATAACATTCCTACCTTATTACCTCTTGCCACAACAAAGGCACCCTTGGTGACTTTCCAAGAGTCTATTGTGAATGTAACCATGCAACCCGCTTCACCTAGTTTCCCTGCAGAAATAAGATTCTTCTTGAGGCTTGAAACATGCCTCACATCTTTTAATACCCATGTATTTTTATTTTACAATTTTAGATGAACTTCCTCTTTACCAGTAATATTGCAAGGTTCATCATCACCCAAATAAACATGCCCAAAATTTCCCTAGACATAATTTCTAAAATAACCCTTATTAGGGGTTGCATGGAAAGAAGCTCCTGAATCTAAAACTTGTGATTCTATTCTATTATCCAAAGAAAGAATAAGAGCATCTTGTATTATCTCTGTTGCAATATTTGTCTTTTTATTTACCTCTTTACATTTTTCTAGGTGTTGGTTCTCTTTATCCTTTGACCAACAATATTTCTTTACATGTCCTTTCTTTCTACAATTCCAACAGGTAATTCCCTTACCTCTAGATTTAGATCTATTATTCCTTGACTTTGATTTCCCATTATTCTTACTTTTGGATCTCTCATTCTGTCTACCTCTGCTTCTACATTCAAAGCATTCTCGTATGATGATTCCTCTGTAATTTTCCTACGAATTTCTTCATTCAAGATTATAATAACCACATCATCAAACTTCAAAATATTATTAGTAGATTTTGTATTACTAACAGCCATTACCAAGTTATCCCAACTATCAGACAAAGAACATAAGAATAAGAGTGCTTTCACTTCATCATCAAACGGAATATCAACCAATTTTAACTGATTTACAATATATCAGAAATCATTCAAATGACTAAATCCAAATTTAGCTTCATGCATCTTAGAACTAAATAGTTTTTTCATCAAATAAACTTTATTTGAAGCACTAGGTTTTTCATATAAATTAGCAAGAGATTTCATTAACTCTACCGTAGATGTCGCTTCTGTAATATTAGAAGCCACAGATGTTGTCAGGCTTAATCTTATAGATCCAAAATTTGTTCTGTCAAGAATCTTCCATTCTTCATTAGTCATCTTCATAGGTCTAGACTTTTCATCCAATGGTAAGTACAAATCTCTTTGATACAGATAATCCTCAATTTATATCTTCCATAATTGATGATTTTGGCCGTCAAGATTCTTTACCTTGTATTTTTTTTCTTCTGTCATTATTGTAGCTCCCACTCAATCAGAAAACCCTCTGTGAGTAAATCTGTTAACACATAAAACCCTCAAACAAAATCTCTTATACCAGTTGTTGGGGTTAATACAACGTTATACAGATAATATATCATATCTAAACATACATGCAATAAAAGTGGATATTCTACCAAAAGAAATATACAAAACAAGAGATATAAGTCAACACCAGATTTACCATGGTTCACCCAATGTGGGCTACATCCACCAAGAAACAAGTCAATCTATTATCCAAAGCTTTCAGAAGATATACAATGAAGATTTACTATCTTCCACACCTCTCACGATGTAGAGTACTTTCTTTCTCTCAAGTTTCTCTTTCTTCTCCAAGAATTCTCTTTCTCACAATTATTTTCACAATAATCATTCACTCTCTCTTCTAACCCTAGATTTCTAGCTTATAAATACCTTAGACAAACTTAGGGCTCTTAGCCATGCAATTACAATCAATAAATCTATTTTAATACTAAATTTAGATATAATTCCGGTGAGTTAAATAAAATACTCACACACATGTAACCAACGCCAGTTAGCCCTAATCAATGTCGGTTCCTACTTGCCTGACCGATGTCAGCCATAGGTGATTGATGTCAATCCCTTCATAACCGATGTCAGTTACTGTGTTTCCAACAAGTTGATATAGCATGTTAAACTGAAGTAATTGAGCTCCACATCTCAACAAAAACCAGTAGTGATTAATAATCCATTCCAAAATGGGGCATTGATTTAATTGGTATGTTGATCCTCCCTCTAGTGATGGTCACCACTACATTTTAGTATTAACTGATTATTTCAATAAATGGGTAAAATTTATTCCTGATAAGCATGTTACTTCTGAAGAAGTGTGTAATTTTACCAAGGAAAATATAATTGTGAGATTTGGTGTCCCACAAAATATAGTCATAAATAATGTTGTAAATATGTCCTATGAAGAGCTAATTGAATTTTGTTACACATATGGTGTTCAGTTAGTGCATTCTTCTAATTATTATCCTTAGGAAAATGGACAAGCTGAGTCAAGCAACAAAAACTTGATAATATTGATTCGAAAGCTAATAGATGAAAATCAAAGAACATGACACGAGAAGCTTTTTGATGCACTATGGGCTGATAGGATTACACCCAAGAAGGTAATAAGTATGTATCCTTTTAAATTGTTGTATGGGATGAATGTTAAGGTACTTATTACCCTTGAACTTCTTGGTTTACAATTAACAAAAGCCATTGAAGACGTTACCTATCAAGGTGCACTTGACAAAAGGATTATGTACTTATTTGAGTTACAAGAAGTGTGTATTCAAGTGGCAGATAGGTTGGTTGAACTTCAAATGAAGGTCAAGAAAGTGTTTGATAAAAAGGCGAGGGAAAAAAAATTTGAGGCTAGAGACTAGGTTCTCTTATGGGATAAGAAAAATGAGCCAAAGGGTATGCATGGAAAGTTTGATTCACTGTGGAAAGGGCCCATCCTAATCAAAAGATTTGTTGGAACATATAGTTTCATCCTTGCCTATCAGGATGGAATTGAATTTCTTTTGTCATATAATGGGAAGCATTTGAAGCTTTTCAAGAACTGAGATACAGGGTAAAACCTACATGTACATAAATAAAGTCTCGGTATTTTTTTGTTGTGTTTGTTTTTAGTTTTTATGTTTCCTTTCACTTGACCCCGAACCCAATGAACAAGACTCGAAACTAGAGATGTTGGGATCTCATCTTCTCTTCTTTCATTCTGACAGAAATAAATATGTCCACAAACGGAGCCAACTGGTGTCCCCAAGATTTCACTTAGAAATTTTGGGATACCCCCTTAAAATTTTGGTATTTTTGCCTTGTGAAGGATAGAGGTCATGTTGTTTGTGCCCCCTTGAATAAGACTTTGTTGTTTAAGTGTTTTACCTTAACTCTTCTTGGATTGCAGGATTTCTCAAGATTCCTTTAGAAGGTTGCAAGAGGTTGCTTGGTCACATTTGCAAAATACCCACTTGCTTAGGATTGATCAAATATCTTAAAATCGAAGTACTCAACTTATTAGTAATGTGGGTTTTCTGAGTTATCTTAATTTATAAGTTGCAGTAAGCCCTCAATAAAAACATGATTTGTACTACAAAATGCTAGGCGGATTGACTCTACTACTTCACTTCTTTCAAGTAATTGACTTAATATGTTCCTAAATCCTGATTTGTACAACTATCAATATATTGCGGAAAATTGATAACGCTCTAATTCATAAAGAAATCAAGTAAATCTGATAGAAAAACCTGTAAACCAAGTTCATACCTAGTCAGCCTTTTTGAACTACTTTACTATCTTTGCAATGTTAAGTAATCCAACAAATTCGAATGGAAGTTTCGCATTTCTACTCAAACCTAGACTGATTCGGGTTTCTAATAGTAATTTAATCCATTAACGTAAACAAACAAAGCAAATCGTGAAACCCGCCCCTAAGAAAATGCTAACATATCTTAATCCCACTTGTCCCCGACACATTTAATGAGGTGGAAGTTTTAAAAGGAAAAAGGAATTCCACATCATTTCCACCTATGAATTTCAGTCGTCCAAGCCAGTAATCCGCCCTGTAAATTATGAGAAACCTCGAGTTGGCCTACTGGAGTGATGTTTGGGAATACTTTAGCAACCCATCTAGTGAATAGGCATGTTTCTCTTTTCCCCTTCTTTTATTTCAGTTCTTCCTTGTGTTTTTCGTAGTTTGTTTTATCAAAAGTTTGTTTCGCCGTCTTGGGATTTCATGCTCACTAAATCTATGTTTTTCCATTAATTCATGTAAATAATTGGTTTAAATTGTTAGGAAATCCTGTTAGTAGTATGGGAAATTTATATACTTGTTTATTTTTGTGCAAAATATCAATTTTGAAATGCCCTAGTTTTTCCCTAGCAAGCAAACTAGTGCTTTGGACCGTTTCGAGCAATTCCTTGCTTGTTACTCACCTTGCACTTAGCGTAATTACCCACAGTTCTTCCTTGGCCTGAAAAACTTAACTGTTAAAACTCCCATTCCCACCCAAGGCATTGCGAAGTTTTGATCCCCCATTACCCAAAGATTATACTAAGCGCGCTTTTGAACCACTGTTGTTGATGCCTCAATAATTTGCTAGCATTTGACCTTCTATTGCTCAAATCCTAAACCAGGAAGGTTTTTGAACTATAACGGTTGCCCCTATATTGCAGAAACCCGACCCCTCACTTCTCAAAGCCTATACTAAGTGGGTTTTTCGAAGGATTTTACTTCTCATTTCATTGCGCAAAACCGCACCCTTACTACTGACTTGCTTAATACTTCAAGCAGATCCACCTAGCAAACCTGCACCACATTGTGAAAATAAGCTGTCGTATTTGCTTGTTTACTTAAAGCTTGAAACATCACTCATAAATGATTTTTGAGAACTCTAATGACCAGATAAGCACTCGATATGCTCATAAACTTGAAATTTCCTTAAAGGCATTATAAAGGTCATTGTTTAACTCAAAATTCTACATCTTAAGCAACAGCAAGTATTGACATCTTAGTAGTGTGCATACACAGTATTAATAGATAAAAATACAACAAATTTTTGAGGCACAAGAGAAGTCACCAGAATCAAGAGAGGTAGCCATTATCCAAGAAGATCCCACTCTTGCAGTTGAAGAAACTTCTAGGGCCAAAAGAAAAGGAAAATCTAAATCTAGGCCAACTAGTGAAACACAAGGGAAAAAATGAAGTATAAATATAATGGGTTTCCAATTGAGTCATGCATTGGATCTAAGATTGTAGAAATCAGTGGTACTAATATGGGACATGTGTCTACTACTGTGATAATAGATAGGTCCAAAGCATCAAACAAAACACCCTTGATGCAAGCCCTGACCAACAATGGATTGATAAAAGTTGTTGCATTTCCAAGTATTGTTCAATTACCTGAATTTTTCTTAGAGTGTGCTAAATTCTATGATCCTCTCACCAGAGCAGTAAAAGACACAAAGAAATGTGGTGGTAAGACTAGACACTCATTTTTTCAATTATTGTTTAAAGATTCCAACCAAAGCAAAAGTGATAGAATTGACGATGGAGAAAGCAATTGAGCAATGGGAGCAAAACCCAGGTGATTGCATCAACATCATGAATGCAAACTACTTGAAGAATCCAAAGCAAGCATCCAGGTTTCCCAAAACCACAGTAAGGTCAGATCTAACTTAGGAATTTGATGACAGTACTCAATTGTTATGTAGAATCATTGGGGAGAAGAATGCCAAACACTTCTCTACATGGATGTACTCCTTCATTAGAACAATTGATGACAACAGGGCTAGTGAATTTATCAATTGGGCTCATATGATAAGTGATCATATTGATAGTAGCTCAAAAAGGTTAGACAAACTTTCAGTTTCAAGATGACTTCTTACCTAGCATATGCCACAACCTCTGAAGGAACTTTTACTAGGTTAGATAGTAAATGAATCTTAGTTGTAGACCCCATTTTTTAATACTAACCACAATTGGTGTTATCTGAGTATTTCAAGAAGTATAGAAGGGTCAATTATGGTTTCTTTTATGAAATCATTTGCAAACTCAACAATGACCTAAAGGCAAAAAAGGTGATAAATGCAGCTTGGGAAGTAGTTTCCCAGTATGGATTTGTTTTTATTCAGTTTTCCAATTTCACGTACCTTAGAGTTTGTGGATTTTCAAGTACACCACTAAAACTCCCAAGGTACCCAAATGATAAGTGGGTGTTGATGGAACTGTGTAGGAAACTGGTGGAACTGCATGATCTCCAGTCAAAATCTTACAGGGCAGTAGTTGGATTCCCTATTACAATTGGAAATTATCATTGTGTCAACATTCACAAAGAAAGGAATATTAAGAAGGAGATGTGTCATCACTATAGAAAGGATTTATTTAAGTCTAGGGCCAATTTTGACTTCAGGAAGTTAGCACAAAAATTGGTTTCATTGGAATGCATATATCAGCATTAGAGGACTTTTGGATTGATTGTAGTCATGAATTTAAGACTAGAAAAACAAATTATAACAAGTTGACAGTTAGGAAAATTATTGATTTTGGAATTGCAAGGATTCCTGAAGACCTCCCTGATGATAGGAATGGTGTTCTTAATTCCTACAGTAAAATGGGGGGAGATAAGGCCCCACTTCCACCCATTACTTTCAAGAAAAATAATGTGAACACAATTGTGGAAAGAACTTCAATGGTCTTAGTCTGCACTTAAAAATGGATTCTTGAAAGAGGTTATTGTTTAGAAGAATCAATGATGAAGTAGATAAGTCAAGGTGTCACAAAAAGGAAGGAAACTCAAGGAGAAAACAGCAAAGGACCTAGAAGGTCACCAGTATGGAAAAATCACAGTATGAATGCGTTTTTATTCAATTTGCCAATTTCACCTATCTTAGAATTTGTGGATTTTCAGGTACACCACAAAAACTCCCAAGGTACCAAAATGATAAGTGGGAGCTGTGTAGGCAATTGGTTTCATGATCTCCAGTTAAAATATCACAGGGTAGTAGTTGGATTCCCTATTACGATTGGAAATTATCATTGTGTCAACATTCAAAAAGCAAGGAATATTGAGAAGGATATGTTTCATCACTATAGGTAGGATTTATTTAAGGATAGGGCTAATTTTGACTTCAGGAAGTTAGCACAAAAATTAGTTTCATTGGAATACATTCACATATCAGCATTAGAGGACTTTTGGATTGATTGTAGTGATGAATTTAAGATTAGAAAAACAAATTATAACAAGTTGACAATTAGGAAAATTATTGATTTTGGACTTGCAAGGATTCCTGAAGACCTCCCTAATGATGGGAATGGTGTTCTTAATTCCTACGATAAAATGGGGGGAGATAAGGCCCCACTTCCACCCATTACTTTCAAGAAAAATAATGTGAACACAATTGTGGAAAGAACTTCAATGGTCTTAGTCTACACTTAAAAATGGATTCTTGAAAGAATTTATTGTTTAGAAGAATCAGTGATGAAGTAGATAAGTCAGGGTATCACAAAAAGGAAGGAAACTCAAGGAGAAAATAGCAAAGGACCTAGAAGGTCACCAGTACGGAAAAATCCCAGAACGGGAAAGGAAGGAAAACATTCATCAGCAACACAAACAACAACTCTGGGAGTTACTACCAGTGAAGCTACTCCTTCATCATCTCAAGTTGTTTCCTCATCCCATGTAGCCCCTTCAATACAAGTTCCCAATACTAAAGTGGATGTAAGTATACCACCCTTGAAGGTTGCTACTTTAATTCTTCCCCCAATAAGTGTGGAGACACCACCTCCCCATCCTCCTTTCTCCCCACTAGGTAATCCTCCTCCACTAAAAGATGATCAACCTAGCACTCAGTTCGAGGAGGGTCATGTTACTACTATGAAAATACCTTTGTCTCACAAAGTATCTCAAGCATAGGAGAAAGGAGGGGCTGAAGTGGAAGCTACTGAAATGAAGAGTTATGAATAGGGAGAAATTGAAGTAGATCATGAGGAACAAATACATACAAGGGATACATAAGGGACTCGTGTTCACGAGGAAGCAAAGATGGGAAAGAATGTTGAATTAGATACAATAAACAAGACTACTTAAGAGGTGTTAGAAAAACAATTGTTGACTCAAAAAATGACAGAGCTTGAAAAGGTACTATTGCAAGATATTGCAGTGGCGACAAATCAAGAAATGGTAGTACATTCAAGTGCTCCTACCTCTACAAGTAAGGACTTCTCATCTTGGTTAGTGTTGCAAACAGTCCCTGAAGCTAAAGAAGTGATAAACCTGGAAGAAATGAACTTACAATTGTTGAGGAGTATTGATAAAAGAGGGAAGAAATCTAAAGCTACCAAGGTAACTTCAAAGTTGATAATTGAGTCATCAGGGTAGAATTTTGCTAAAGTATCTACTCCAACAGTAGGAAAGCAAAAAGATGATTTGACCAAGGAGAACGTAACTGTGACAAAGGTTTCTCTAGGTGAATTCACCACGGAAAGATTGAAGCAAGATACTCAAACCTTGATTGATACAATATTTCTCAAGCTAGATAAGGAGAAGGTAGAAAAGGACAAACTAAACGAGAAAATATCCAAGTTATGTGAAATCATTGTGAAGGTTTCTAAGTCTTCTTCTCAGACCATGCTATCAAGAGAGAAATTTAACCCTCAGGTCATCACAGAAGTTAAGGAAACAGGAGACAAAGCTAAAGTTGTGGATGATTGGATAAAACAAATCACTGAGAAAGAAAGGGAATAATACTTGGAAGTACCCATAAATTTGAATAATCTTCAAAGTAAGTTGACTCAATTGAAGGATTTAGCGTTGGAGATGGAAAATGAGGATGGGATTTCTGAGCTTCAGTTAGAGAGTCTCGAGAAAGTAAACTCGTTGCCAGAGAAGGTACTAATTGAAGAACAAATTAAACCATAAGGATCAATGCAAATGGGAAAGCAACAAGAGTTAATCATGTCCTTCTGCATAAAACTTCTGAAGAAAATGATGGAATAGATGAAAATTCTAGAGGAAGAAGTGGATGAAGCTATGGATCATCTTGATGAGTGTATCTATTTTGTCACAAGATACACACTTGCCAAGCAAGCATGTATGAAAAAAAAATGCAAGCTATTGTTAAAGCAGATGAAAAAGTCATATAATATATGTTAGATCAAGATGCTAAGTACCAGGAGAAAAGCAAGACTGAGGTTCTTCAGTTGGAATAACTTCTTCTTCTCCTTTTTCTCCTCAATTTTTAGAGACAATGTAGTTGCAGTAATCAAGTTGAAATGTAAAACTCTAGTAATTCGGTTGAAAGTCATTACTTCAAGTTATTTTGAAAAAATCAATTACTTAGAAATAGTTGGCACTATATGCAAAGTATTTGATTTTGTTTTTTATTGTAGAAAATTTGAATATTGTAGGAATAAATGAGTAAGACTTCCCCTTTTATAATTGTTTTGTATGGTTATGTGGTTGTAACCGCTAACTAATTTTGCAACCGTCTTTGCATAATAAATACCCGGACACACAACCCATTTGTACAGTGTGTATTCCAATTTTCTCTTCAATCATTTTTTACACATTTATTCGGTTTATTCTCTCTCCGCAAATTCTAATAGTGGTATCAGAGCAAGGGGCAAGTAAAGAGAGGGAGGAAGAAAGATATTTTCGTGAGTCCCATTAGGGCACGCTGCAGTCAGAAATCAAGGGCACGCCATTAGGGCACGAAAAATCACGTTGTACAGTCGTGAATCAGAAGAATACACTCGCATTTTTCTAATAAAAAAAAGTCACAAAAATACAGTCACAAATGGCACGTTTTTCAGGAAATTAATAGTATTTTTGATTACGAAAATACAGTTGTGAATGCCACGTTTTTCAAGAAAATAACAGCATTTTCAAGCACAAATAGTCAAATTTTAATAGCCACAAAAAATCATGATTTTAGACATTTTTTACAGTCGCAATTTGCACTAATATGGTGAATTATTATAGTCACGAATTGCTAGGGCACAAATATTTTTCACAGACATAAGGCAGGAAAGACACAGAAGCAAAAAGACTCCCTGAGCTAGGGCACGGAACTGTGCAACTGGTATTTTATTTTATTTTATTTATTCATTGTCAAAATACGCAGTTGTATTTATTCTATTTTATTAAAATGGAAATGCCCATAGAAAAATATTCTGGTCTAAATTTTCATACATGGAGAGTGAAAATACAAATGCAACTTATGAATAAAAATTTGTGGGGCATTGTAAACGGGAAAGAGACAACACCTACCGATGCATCGAAATTGTTAGAATGGAAAAGTAGAGATGATAGAGTGAAAGCTATTATTGGCCTTGCTCTCTCTGACTCTGAACTTCATCATGTAGACCTAGACAAATCATCGAAGGAAATTTGGGATACTCTAAATAAATTATTTGGACCGAAAGCAGTCAATGCCAAATTTTCCCTGAAACTTTAGTTATATAGGTTCAAAATGGATGACGGAGTCTCTATGTTGAGCCACATCAATAATCTAAGGTCCTTGATCAGACAACTAACAGAAGTGAAAGCTGCAATTGAGGATGAAGATGCCAAAGCTATCATATTAAATAGTTTGTCTTCAAAATATAGCAATGTAGCTTTTACCCTCAGTCAAATTCAATCTCAATCTCTGGATGATAAGATAGCAGCTCTTCTAGCTGAGGAAAAATGAACTATAGAGGATGCAGAAGGTCATTCCCAGCAAGAAAGTGCATTCTATTCTAGAATAAGAAAATATCATAGAAGATCAGATAATTCGGAGATTGAATGTCATTATTATAAGAAAAGAGGTCACACAGCATGGGATTGTCGTGTTCGAGCCAATGATGTGCTCAAAGGTAAAGTCATATCAAATACAGCCAATATAGCCATGGTTGAAGACCCACCAAATTTAGAAGGTAGTGAGGACAATTATGAATATGCACTATAAAGATTCTATAAACTTTGAAGGCAAGAAAGGATACAGGGTAGATGAAGCTCGGTATGGATGGTTGCTCAGATAGTTCGGGAGACTATGGATCTTGGGAATTATACCCTCACGAGGGTCATGAGACAACTTGATGGAGCTTGTGTATGGCTCAGTATGGATGGTTGTCCAATAATTCGGGAGATTTGTGATTCGAGAGTTCAGGGAGGTGGAATCCCGGAACTCGGGAATTCAACTCGGAAGCTACACCTTTACGAAGGTCATGAAGCAACTTGATGGAGCCCTACCTTATCATAGCATTGCTTTCAAAGTGAAAGTGTTTGAAGATTGCGTAGTTCTGTTTTGTTAGATTGTTTGTTTTTGAGTTATGTAGGGTAAGTCTTAAGAGGGGGTGTAGGAATAAATGAATAAGACTTCCCCTTTTATAATTGTTTTGTATGGTTATGCGGTTGTAACCGCTAACTAATTTTGTAACCGTCTTTGCATAATAAATACTCAGACACACAACCCATTTGTACAATGTGTATTCCGGTTTTCTCTTCAATCATTTTTACACATTTATTCATTTTATTCTCTCTCTCCGCAAATTCTAACAAATATCATGTGTGCCAAGCAAAGAGAAATTCAAAGAGAAAGATTCTCAACTTCTTGCAATTTTGTAGCTAAGCACGTGTGGAAGGCATAATTAATGTCTCCTATTTGTACTATCTTTCTAGATATTATAAATATAGGAGGAAGCCTACGGGCTAATGGATTGGAACTTTTGGCAATCAACGATTGTAATTTTGTGCATAAATTTAAAGATTTCAAACTTTGTGTTGAGATTATTGAATGTTCATTGTGTAAACTGGTTGAAATTGAATAAGAAGGTGGATTTTTGAAGAACTTTTTGCCTAAGAGGTCTTTGTTATGCATTCTGTGAGGATTTTTATGGTAAAAGTTGTGTTACTTTAAATCTGAATCTGAATTCATTTATTTTTCACTTATTGAAGGTCATTAAATTTCTCAAATGATTATCTATAATGTGCGGCTACAATAAGATCTGAAATCTTCTTATTGTAAAGTACATTCTCTCGTTTTCTTGCTATTGCTACACATTCTGCATTTTCATGCTCTTCTTTTCCACGCTATTTCCAAACACAGCTGCTTACTTGCTACAAAATTGCTAAGATATGGTTTATGAGCTTCGTGATTAAATTAATACCCATGAAAATAGTTTTAGTTTGCACATAAATTTTATATGTTGCTAGTGTTAATAGTTTTAGTAGATAAACATCTCACACGGGAGCTTCATCATTAAATGAAGGGGATTTATCCCATGACTACCTAGGTTTGTGTGTGTAGTCAAGCATAAAATCTAGCCAACACAACTTTCTTCCCTGCATATTTTAGACATTTTTTCTCTAGTCTGTATTGTCCTATTTTTTCCATGAGCCACGCATGAGAGAAAATCTTAATCATTGGTGAATACTAGAATTAAATGAATATTTTTGTACTATGTTGACTATTGATTCCAATATAATAAAGAATTCAATTGACATGGTCTTATTAATATTAGTGTATTGATTTTTGTACGAAATGTTTATTTTACAAAATAGATATTGGAGGAGAATATTTAAATATATGAACAAAAATAAAAATTTAGGAAGCATTAAAATTGAAAAGTAAATATTAATTCTAGGTTCTTTATATCTTGGGACATTTTGTTAAATAATGAGTACACTATATATATGCTTCCCCATCTATATGGACGATATAAGAATAACATTTGAGGTGCTTACATGGGGGGCCACCATAATTATATGGACAATGAGCAGAGCATTTGAGTTGCATATATTCTTTCAACTATGTTTTGGTGGATGGCCATAGGCATTTCAAAATCTCTCATTTTCAAATAATATGGAAAAATGTTAGGAAAGGTTGTAGGCTATAATGAATGCCTCATAGTTGCATTTATATAAAAGCTTCCAAATCCTTATGTAATCGTGTTTGCCAAAAAAATCTTATTTACATCACATTTTAATGCATGTCCTTAACCTATTCGAAATGCTTTATTTTGGTATAAGCTAGGAATATGTTGGAAAAGACAAAAATATATTTATCTCGAAACATAGAGGGGGTTGGTGGGGTTAGGTGAATTGATAAGATTTTCTAACCTCCTAAGTTGTCACTTAAGCGATGCAACTTCTATTTATCCTTGGTGACACACCTGAGTGTCCCCCATGTCCCTTTTGACTTTATTCAAAGGGAAAAAGGGACATCAAGGGTCTTCAAGTGCACATTTTCTGTAAGGAAATTACTTGGATAAATAAGAATATCAACAGCAAGAGAACACCAAAGAACACAATATTGCAGATAAATGATCACAATATGCAAGTAGAATATCTTGGCCACTTCGAGGGGGTAACCTTCAAACCATACAATAATACCAAAATGCTCAATATGATGATGAACTACTACCTACTAACCTCTATATATATTATTCATATGTTATGGCCATCACCAAGGTTGACCCACTAATGATAATATAACACATATGAAAGAGATACATCATGATAAGAAGTTATGATAGCCACAAGTCGACTATATACATCCAATGTAAGATATATGATTAAGGGTGTACCATGCCTCTCCCCTTTGAAGCAACACCGTCCCCAATGTTAAGAAGCTCTGGATGCTGCTACAAAAAATTTACATTCTCCCAAGTTATGTCTTCATTCTCTAGCTTTTTCCAATTGATCAAATACTCAGTGATGACCCTTGTCCCCAATCTCTTAGTGCATGTCTAAAGGATGCATTCTGGATCCAAGATGATTCTTCCCTCCTCTTCAAGCTCTGGTAACAATTCTTGGGATGATACCACATGTCCAATTACCTTCTTCAGGTAAGATATATGGAAGATTATATGTATCTGAGTGGTTGGAGGAAGTTCCAATTTGTATGCCACATTGTCAATCTTCTGTAACACTTGATAAGGGCCATAATACTTAGGTGGAAGCTTGTTAACATTTTTCTATCATTTCAAGGACATCTGCTTATGTGGTTCTAAATGCACAAAAACCCAATCACCGACTTCAAAATTTCTTTCACTGTATTGTTGTTATGCCTGCTACTTCATGCGGTTTTGTGGCATGGCCAAGTTCTCCCTAAGAATAGAAAGTACCTCTAGTTGATGTTGAATATGTCAATTTTATTTCCACTATAAAAGGAAGGAATCCCATGCGCGCCGGCCTATCACCCAGCAGAAGCTGAGCGCTCACCCGAGGCACGCGTGGGTGTCGAGTCTCTCTTTTATGTGAGTTTTAGTGGGAAGCATTCATCTATGAGTAGTATAAGAGTATTCAAGAAAGAAGTTTAGACATACAAGAATCATGGGGCTCAGAACAGCCTCCAAATCCTTGTAGTTTCTTCAGACCGAGTGTTTTAAAAGACTCCATAACATATATTGTAACAGAAATAAAGATACAATCATTCATTCATAGCATGAAAGGAAAGAGAACTTCTATGAATGAAATATACATAAAACCCACTGATATTCATATCTAATTGCAATAGGTAACCTCATTGTATTCATCGTTTCATTACAAAGAGCCATAGAGAGCAGACCGCAGTCATGCATATCACCAAGGCTTGTATAACTAAGCCAAAAAGAAAAAGAAGTTACAATGCTAAGCTTAGTACATTCCTTTCTACTTCAAAGTTCCACTCACAGTAATCCTGCAAAGCTTCACCCATGTTATCTCTCTCTGTGTGTATATTATCTCAGTCTCCTTATCTCTGTCTCTGTCTCCCTTTTCCTTTTCTACCAGGCACTTGTATTTATCACCTTCCCGCACTGCAAAATCACCTTGCCACGTCCTCAGATCCGTCGCCAAGTGTCGAATGTGGTCCTTCAGCGAGCATGTTTCCTCAGGCCTGAGCTCTCCACTCCATCTCATGATGGTCTTCTAGAAGATTCCTTCTCTAGCATGCTCTTTCCTGGGCCACCTGTTGCCAGGTTGGCATCTTATCTACGTGCAACCGATCATGCTTTTCACGTGTTCTGCCTTTGTTGCTTAAATCAGCTAAGTCTCAAATCTCCTTTCACGTGTCGTACGCGCTATTTTCTTCCTTAAGCCTTTTCTCTTATGCACTTTTGCCTTGCGTGCCCTTCTATAACTGGGGTCCCGCGTGCCCACGCGCCTTCACACTTAGTCAATATTTCAGGGGCCCAACATCACCCCACACTATGCCTATTCTCCACCCTCGGAAACATTCTACTTGACCAAGGTGCAAGTTGGTTCAATGGAGCCAAGATGTAGACAAATATTACAAAAATGAATAAGGAATGAAAGAATAGGGGAAAGAATGAAGAATGGGGGGGGACATTAAATCAAAAGGCTGGGGAAGTCCTTCCGTAAGTCTGCCTCCAACTTACTCCATGTATCGACCTCGTTCTGCGCCTTCTGACAGAGGTCGCCAACCAGGAGGTTTACCTCATCAAAACTTAGGCCAGCTCCCTGGGTGCCCAAAGTGTCCACAATTTGTTCCATATCCTTACCCAGGTCTGCGAGCTTGTCCATTCTTCTGGTAATTTGAGGATATAGTTCCTTCAGTCATGTCTTGGTTGAGCCCCTTAGTGCCTCAATCTCCTCGGATCTTCTTTCTACTTCCGCCAGGACTTTATCCCGCTCTGCCCTGTTTCCTTTATTCTTCTCCAAGAACTCTTTCAGCTCTGCTTCAAGTGTGGCGACCAAGGAGCTCACCACCTTATCTCTATCCACGCATGTGTCATATGTGGCCTCAGCAGATTGGGAAGCAACCTTTACATCTGTGAGCACCTTGCTATACTCGGCAACAAGTGCTATCACCTTTAACCGGTCCTCCTCCTTCAGGCGCGCGGCTACTTCCTCCACAGATTCCAATGCCAAGGGTCACCTCTCCATGGTGAGGATGTGCGTTAAGTCTTCTAGGCATTCCAGCGTTGATGCATACCTCTGAGGGATAGGTGTTAGATCTAGGTGTTTCAAAATGATGGCACTTTTTATTGAGTCTACTTTCTTGTAGACCTCCTGCACCTTTGCCTTTTCCTCCTTGAGCTCGCGCTTTAGCTGTGCGCTAATTAATTCCTCCTATTTTAAGCTTTTGGCCACCTTAGCCAACTCTTCCTCCTTCTTGGCCAGCTTTCCCTCTAGGGCCCTTATGTTGTCGTTCTGCGCGAATAGCCTCACCTCTGTTTCCACCACGACCTTGTTTAGAGCATTACACACTTGCTCGTCTGAGAGCTCCTAGGCATTCACTAAGGGGTTGTCTCCCTTAGACTCTGGCAGCATGATAAGTGCCTTTTGGTAGACTTCAAATTCTGGCTCATCGACGTGGGATTCAAATGCCCAAGAAAGCATCTTCTTGGTCCTGGGGTACGCACCCTCCTTTTCAAACGATCCCATGGCTATAAGTCTTTCAGTGGGTATTGTGCTCTGGAATCGTGCACATAGCACCTTCCTTGAATCATCCACGTAGCCCATTATCTACCTCTGTTCTACATCTAGAGGTCTTCTACCCAAGCGCGTGCCTTTGGGGAAGCTGACTGTCAGAGCGGGGCCTCCTAGGCTGTCATGTCCCTTTTCACTGCTCTCCTCCTTCCCTTCCTTTAGCACTATGTCTACGCTCCACTCTAACTCCTGGTCTACAAGGATCTCGAGCATCTTCTTCACTTCTCACTCTGCCACTTCAATTATCTACTCCTTTGTAAAATCTGTGCCTCTCTGCTCCCTTGGCATCCTTCTCATCTGCCTTTGTATCTTCAGTGCCTTCATCACCTTGTGCACCTTTTCGTTGCGCGAATACGAACTCTTGCTTTTCATCCCCACTCTCCTCCTCCGAGTCATAAACACTAAATAGGTGAGGTTCCAAAGGTTCCTTGTCTTTTTCTGGCTCTTCCTCCTCGTCACCACCTTCTTCACTCTCATCCTCTCCTTCTCCCAGGTATCTTTCCAAGCTGTCGGTCCTCCGAGTCAGCTTCTTCATCCACCCTCTGCTTCTTCCTGAGAGGTTGCTTCTGGTCAGGAGATTCTGCCTTCTCTTCTTCCACTTGTGACTCCTCCAGGGTGGTGGGTTGTTCGGGCACCTCTACTTCTAGCGTCTTCTCATTTACTGGAGACTTCTTCCTCCAAACATAGGTGCTTGGCTTTGTGCTCGTAGAAGGCATGCTCACTGTCTGAGCAGTTGGTACACTTGGTGCTCCTTCCTCTCCTCTACCCCTCTTCTTAGACACTGGCTTCTTCTTTCCCAAGGGGTCTTCAGGTATGGAGATCTCATCCACCAAGTACGCGCCGTTTTTGAATTTCGGCCTTATGCGCACATATAGCACGTTGCGGATCCTCCAGCAATAGGAAGTGTTATTGGTCTAGTCATGTGGATCTTGTGCAACACGTACTTCTCCACGTATGCGTGCTTACCTCTGGGATAGTTCAGTTTCTTCCTCATATCCCTGTGCTCCCGGTCCAACTTTCCTAGCTCCAGCCTTATTTTTTTCGATTCTTTAAATTTGTTCACTCCCGCTTGGAAGTACTGGGCAGTGAACGCAAAAGGGAGCTTGCACCAAGGGCTCCATGATTCATCAACAAGTTTGAACCTGCCCAAGCAGTAGTGCTGGTATACTGCGAACTCAGCTTCTCCTTGTGTGGCTACTAGGAGTTGTTTAGGGATCCTCCACTCTGCCCCGAATGCATTTCTCAAGCACGTATACCATTTTTCGAGCCATGCTTTGTGGGGATCCATCATTGTATCACATGCATACTTTTCAAACCTCTTCGCGGGTGAAGGGTCTTCAGCTGGGTACTCCCACACAAACTTATCTGGTGCATCCAACACTCCAATTTCTACAAATACTATGGTGAGCAGGACATTGCCAAAGAGGATCCTGTCCCCTTCCTTCACGCACTTTACAATTTCCTCGGCAATGTATGCAGACAAGTTGTAAATAGTCCCCTCTGCAATCTTCCTGCAGACATGTAGCCATGGCTTGTTAACTTGCGTCCACCTTTCTTGGCCATTCAGCTTCGTTACCAGGTGCACGGCCATCTTCATAACTGGGTCCTTGATGTCTGAGATGTCATAATACCGCGACCCTTTCTTGCAGGCATACTCTATGACAGTCTCCTGAATAGCCTCCTTGTCACCAAGGTCATCTTCCAGGCTATCTCCCTCGCATATGAGGCCTGTAAACTGTGCAATCAACTGGGGAGTTACGCGCATCTTGTGCCCAACAAAGTGGAAGTAGTCCTCGTGTACCCAAGACATCAACCACTGGTACAAGCGATCTGGCTTCCCAAAATAAGGCAACTCATAAAGTTGCAGCAACCCTGCCTTCGCCAGCTTGACCTTCACGTCATCATTGTAGATAGGTAACCCTTCAGGTGTTCACTTGTTGGTTGGGCGTACCAATTCTAATGCCATCTCTTTTTCTATAGTGTTGGTGTGGTGATTATAATCACTGACTGGTATGCTTCTCAAATGGGATTCCCATTCCTTCCCCATCATCACTCCATCAGGGTACTGCATTTCTGCATACCATTCTTCATGTTTGTATCTACCTCGGGTTCTGGTTGTTTAGCCTTCACTTTGCCCTTCCCTTTCTTCGGTGCCATGGTCAAGGTAATTGTGTCACTCCAATCCTCTCCTTGTTACTCTGCTTTCCTTCTCCCAACCTTCGATCTCAGATCCGTGATACAATTCTCCTAAACCCGTGCCCTAGTTTTTTGAACCCTAACTTCGATAAATTCTTCACAAGACAGCATCTTTTCACTTCGTTCCATGCCCGTGTAATTCCTTCCTTCTGGTTCACAATCTCAAACTGGCTCTTTACGTTTTTAATCACACAGATCTTCTCCTTGATCGAATCTGAAAAAGCCCTAGCTTATATCTTTCACTTATATCTCCAACTCTTCATTTTTGCAAAGTAAAATGAGAGTGCCCCGACCCTCTATTTATAGTTTTTCCTTTTTCTGGTCATTAAATGCTACTTTACCTACCCCATACTTTGTTCATTTAATGCAGCTTTTTAAAACAAAGCCCGTCTTCAGTGCCTTCACTCACGCGCCCTTCCTGCGCGAAAACTCCTCCAACCTTCTGGCGCGTAACCAAACCAACCTGACAGAAGACTCTTACGCACACTCAACCCGCACCGAAGGCACTTCTTCTATCCAGATTCTTGCTTTCACCTACCTCATGTTGCTTTAAATGTGCTTCTTTTTCCTTTGTACGTGGGATCTACAAGTAGCTTTACCCTGGCACCAACCATTCTATCTTTTCTCTTCATCTCTCTTTTAACCGGGCTACTCAACAAGGCTCTTCAACACAACTTCCTTGGTACTTTTAATCACGTGCTTCTTCACTTTTCTCCACCCCACACTTAAACGATGTGCAGTCCTCTGCGCACTCATAAATTCTCCAAAAATAGCAATAAGGTTACCAGTGCCCAAGGCACAAAACAAAACAACAACATGAAAGGGAAACACAAGGAAAAGAAAAATGCATAAGGGAAAATTCTAAACTAAATGGAAAAACTACCTTATTTACAAACACCAAGAAGACTTATTTATAGTAGGGCTTCAGCCTACTGCCATTGAAGTGTCCAAGCAACTTCATCCCATCCAGCGCTTGTAACTGGCACGCGCCCAAATCAAGGATGTACGAGATTGTGTAGGGACCTAACCAATGGACTTTCAACTTCCCAGGATGGCGCAGAAATTTAGAATCATACAGTAACACCATCTGCCCAACCTCAAATTTCTTGTTCCTAATATGGTGATCATGCCAAGCCTTTTGCTTTGCCTTTTTCACTGTTTGGCTCCAACGGGCAAGTGATCGTCTTTCATCCAGTTTCATTAGTTCATCAATTCTTTCTTCCAGTGCTTGTTCATCGGCTAGTCCTCCTGCACGTGCTATTTGTAGAGAAGGTAACATAAATTCAACTTAGAAAAATAGCTTCCAGCGCCAAACACCAATTGGAAAAGGTGTGGCTTTATTTAGTCTTTTATATGTAGTCCTGTAAGCCCATAAAACTGATGATACCTTGTCATCCCAATCCTGTCTTCCAACATCATAGATTTTGGTCAAGGTATGACTCAGTATTTTGTTGAATGCTTCCGCGGTTCCATTTGCTTATGGGTGATAGGGCATAGTCTTATGATGAGCCACCATGAACTCAGATAGTAGGATCCTCACGGTCTCATTTAGAAAATGCGTACCCCTATCACTAGTCAAACTCAAAGGGCATCCATACCTTGTGATAATGTTCTCCCATAGGAACCTTGCCATGTTGCTACCATGTAATCTTTAGTCGGGGCTGCTTCCACCCACCTTGTGAGATAATCCTGTGCAAGTGATGACATAACGTGACCCAGTCCTACGTGCTTCCAGTGCAATAGGTCCTACAAATTCTATCGCCCACTTTTCAAAAGGCTCTGTGCTAGGAATAGGATGTAAAGGCATTTCATCTCTCCTTCCTGGTTTGCCAATGCGCTGACAGTGGTCACATGCTTTACAATAATCTCTACAATCCCTGTACAAGGTTTCCCACCATAAACCTGCCATTAAAATCTTACACGCGGTGGCATCACCTGCGTAATGCCCACCCACACTTCCTCTGTGTGCTTCTTCCATGATGGCAGGTGCTCATGTTCCAACACACATCTGTGTAAAACTTCATCATGTCCCAATTTGTATAATTCTCCCCTAATCAACAAGTAGGGTGTGGCATGTATGGCCAACTGCTTCTTTTCCAATGCCCTCATTCCATCCGGTGCCACACCTTCTTTTAAAAATACAGCAATCTCTTCCAAATCTGAGGGTGCGCATCGCAATCTAAATAGTTGCGCATCTGGCATTATTTCCTCAATACTTTGCGTGTCCTCTCCTGAATCAATTCTTGACAGATGATCAGGTCCATAATTGCTTTTCCGGGCTTCACTACAACGGTGAACTCAAACTCTTGAAACAACAACACCCATCGACATATGCGCCCTTGAAGAATGGGCTTGTTCACTAAATACTTTAATGCCATGTGGTCGGTGTAGAATACAAAGGGTGTTGCCAGCAGATACTGTCAAAATTTGAAAAGTGCATAGATCATTGAAAATGCCTCGCACTCGATTGTGGTATAATTTTATCTACTGTTGGTGTTAACTTCCTACTCACAAAATAGAGAGGATGATCAACAATCCCCTCACCTGGTTGTGCAAGTACTACTCCAATGGTGGTTCTTGAGGCATCTACATGGACATGGAAGGGCTTGTCCCAAGAGGGAAATCATAAAATAGGCATGGTAATAAGCCTATCTTTTAATGTATCAAACGCCCTCTGCTGCGCCTTTCCCCAATGGAAGGTACTTTTGTGTCTAAGCAGCTCCTCTAAAGGTGCGGTGATCTTGGCATACCCCTTAATGAATTTTCTGTAATATCCCATATGCCCAAGGAATCCGCACACTGCGCTCTGGCTAGTAGGCTCCCCTTAACCCCACAATAACTGCAACCTTAGCGGGATCTACCAGCAAGCCCTCCTTACATATGATATGCCCCAATAAAGTCCCAAAGGGTGTAGCAAACACACACTTCTTAATGTTGAGGGATATCCTCAACTGCCTACACCTTTCAAACATTAATCTCAAGTTGTCACAATGGTCCTTAACTAGACCATATACTGTCCAATCATCCAAGTAAACCTGAAGAAACTTATGAATGAAGTCCTGGAATGCTTGCACCACTATGCACAAAAAGACAGTAGGCACATTTTTCAACCCAAAGGGCATGACCGTATATGCAAAACTTCCCCACTCGGTGGCAAAAGTTGTCTTCTCCTGGTCCTCCTTTGCAATCTGGACTTGGTGGTATCCTAAAAATCCATCCGTAAAGGAATAGATTTCATGCCCAGTGACTCCTTCCAAAATTTCTTCAGTGAAGGGGGTCGAAATGGATCAATGACACAAACTGCATTCAATTCCCTATAATCCACACAAATTCTAATCCACCCATCTTTCTTGATGCTAATTACCATCAGACTTATCCATTCTGATTCTTCTACTACCTCAATGATCCCAGAAGCTATCATCTTGTCTATCTCCTCCTTAACCTTCACGCGTAAGTTGGGATTCATCTGGTAGGGCCTTTTTCTAACCAGGTGTGCACCTTCCTTTAGTTTTATCCTCATCTCCCCCAAGGAATGGTGGACACCTTTTAGCTCATGGTACCCACGCGGGAATAAATCCTCGAATTCACGCAACAGATCAATGATCTTTGACACTTCCTTCTCCATCCAATAATCTCCAATAATAGCTTCCTTAGGTTCTTCTTCTGAACTGATGTTAACTTTCTTCATCTTTAAAGGCTCATGGTAGGCACATGTACGAGCATCTGCATTGTCCACTACCTCACGTGTTCCTACAGAATGGCTAACATCTAAACTCTCTGATTCCTCTCCATCAATCACATATACTAACTTTCCCTTCTCCTTCTCCAAACACGCGCGCTCAAGCTGTAACTCTTCTGTTTCTTCAATCTCTTCGAAGCGCACCTCCATTCCTAGTTCACCTAGTAATTCCAACAGCCTATCTTCCATTCTGGCACTATCCCCCATGGTAAGGTGCTTGATACCTTGCAAGGCCTTATCAACTAATGGTTTGGTACTCCGATACTCAAAGGCTTGAATAAGATCAACTGCAAGCTCTTGCCAATTACTTGTCTGGTGGCGTGTCTCTGAATGAATGTACCATGCGCGTGCACAACCCTGCAATGTAGAATACAACTTGTGCACCCAGAGGGATGGTGGCAAGGCTTCCGTGCCTTCTCTCCAGACCCGTTCACACTCCTGGATATGGAAAGAGGCGGGCTCCTTCCCATGGTACTCCTTGATGATGGTGGGTATATTACTTCTAGAAAATCTGACAGAGAGAGCAATTCTTACCTCGCACCATTCTAAAAGGCTCTCCTGATGCGTGGCCCACCAATGAGCTATTGTGCCGAGCAAGATGTAACTCAACATCTCCCTTCGTTCCTTCTCATTCTTCCACAGAGCTTCTATCTCCTGCAGAAAGATCTTAGGGAAGGATCCTCTAGAGTACTTAGGTAGTTCTTTTTCTCCAAGGCACTGAAACGTGTAGGCCTTTGTTACCTTGGTCACCGATCCTCTCAACTGCCTTCCCATTAATTCGTATGTCCCATGCACCCAATTGTCACATGCCAGACTGGTGGTATCACTCACTGACTGAGCATCTTCAAACTGGATAACCCCGTTAATAGGGTGTACCATCTCAGGGTCTCTGATTGAGCACATATAAATCTTGTCCAGAACCTCTTCTCCCAATGGTTCAATGTAGGGCACTGACTTCCCATCAACCAGGGGTATAATGACCCGCTCCTCTTTGTTCTCAAAACTGATGTACCCTTTGTTGAACCGGAGGTCTGCATTGTTCTTGTAACACCAAGGGTGCCCAAGTAGTGCTGGGAAATTGTCCACCTCGGCGAGCGCCAAGACTTCGAAGTCCCCAGTAAACTTGGCTCCCTGGATAGTAATAGTTGCATCCTTCAAGACACCGATGGGCATTGCCTTAGTCTTGTTTTCCATATACAACACATTTGAAGATGGCTGTAATGCAGGTCTCCCCATCTGATGCCATGCATCCAAAGTCAAAACATTAACCTCTGCGCCAGTGTCAATGAGTATATTGTTGAGGAGCCATCCATCCACAACTACATTCAATGTAATCTCTTTGTCATAGTCGAGGCTATGAGGGGGAAGGTTCACGTGCAAGACCTATCTCTCGCGCTCTTCTCTGGCGCGTGGTACCTTCTCTCTCAACCAGGATCCTAGCAAAGGAATGATGTTCTCCTACCTTAGCATTTTACACACCTCCTTGACCTCATCCAGGTCATCTTTCTGCACCTTGATCCTCCTTCCTTGTTCCTCCCTCCTGGATTGCTCCTTGAGACACTGGATCTCCCCTTGCAAGCTTCGAATAACATCCATGGTGTCCTGATATATCTCCTTCTGATGCGCGGGGTCTGGGTACTTTCCATGAATGACCTCTTCCCTTGAAACCAGGCTCTTCTGTCTTGGTATCTCCCTTGCATGCGCAGCTTCTGCCCTTGTTGTTACCAAGACAGGCTCCAAACCTTCATCCCGTGTTACCCGAGGCATCCATTGTATGTCTACCTTCTTGATGCTGACCATCGCAAGCGCCTTTGTCCTTCCGGTGCTGCTGATTCATATGCTCATATAACTCCGGGCACTCCTCATACTTATGCTTCTTTCCACACCATGAGCACTGCAACAAGTCTGGGCACTCACGCTTGTAATGTTCTGTAGATCCACAGTTGAAACATGTCCCTCGCGGGAACTCACTCCTTCCTCCGTGGTTACCTCATCCACGGAATCCTCCTCGAAAACCTCTTCCTTGCACGCCTCCATCTGTGCACTCCTCATAATGGCGATCATCATTTTTAGAACCACTGGCAATGCTGGTTTGGCACACCCCATGATCAATGGCCTCATGTATCTGATCAATGAGCCTACAGTCTTTAGTATCATGGGTCATGGAGGTGTAAATCTTGCAATAACAGGATACATTCTTCTTGATTGTGTGCTGTAGCAAGGGACATCTACTGGCATCATGGTCCCCATGACAGATTTCACAATCTAACGTCACAGTGCATACCATCCTCCAGGGGGCAATTATCCTTAACGTGCCCCTCTATCTCACAATCTGTGCACCACAAACCACTGCGAGTCTCATGGACCGAGTTCGCAGATAGCTTTTCCAACTGCTTAGCCATAGCAGTAATCTGAGCCTCCAAGAATGGGCTAACGCCAGTATCAATACTACTAACAGCTTCGGCATGCAAGGCAAGCCTCCAATGCTTCGCACGGATCTGTAAAAGTCTTATGAGATAGGGCCCTTCTAAAAGGGGTGATCAATCCTCCAACAAACCACTATGCATGCTGAGAAGGATGTATATCATATGATAATTTAGACAAGAGAGTCTTAAAGTGTGCATCATACTCCCGCACACTCTCTGCCATTCCTTGTTGTATCTCCTTCAAAGCGCTAATGCTTTTTTGCTCAAACTCAGGAATGTGGAACTCTACCAGGAATGCATTCTTTAAGGCAGTGTAATCCACCACTATTTGATGAGGATCATACTTTCTATACCAGCTATGCGCGCGCCCTTGCAACGTGGTTACAAATTGACTAGCCTTTCATTCTGGGGTTGTGATACCTTTCACGTGCCATAGCAGTTCACACTTGTGAACATGTTCTGCAGCATCCTCAATGCCCCTATAATCTGGTAAATGCAGAGACATTTCAAAGAAAACTTGAGGTGGTGGTTGGGGTCCTTGTCCTGAACCAGAGCCTTGGTTCCCTCCGGTGTTTCCTCCACCGCCTGATCCACCAGGTCCACCGGGTCCTGTACCTCCAGAGCCACCAGATCCACCAGAACCACTGGGTCTAATAGGGCATGTAGGAGCTGTGCCAAGTGCCCCCACGGTCCCACTGAACTATGCGCCGACGGTCTGTGACAGCACCCCACTACCGCTACTTTGTCCCGCACCACTCCCTGATGCGAGACCAAAAGCTTGTACACTTGCTCCTTGTCCAAAAACTCCTCCAAATACTAGAATATGTGCAGCCATAGAAGAAGGAACTGAAAAATTATACCTCCTAGGCATGGATCTATCTCTTCCACTGGTTTCAATTGGATCAATACTTCTTCCTGGATCAGGGAAAAC